>JARGCV010000302.1:132500-412500 GCA_034064705.1 Bothrops alternatus
GTTTGTGCGCTGCATAATACCTCTAATTAATGAAAGAAGACAGCACAGATGCCTAGCACATTAACCTGGTTACTAAATTAGCCCATTTTCCAGGTTTGCTTTACACACTGAATTGTAAACAGTCTAAAATGGCTGGCTTTGTCACATATGCGTTCTAAGCCACAAAGCAAGCAAGCATGCCATAACTAAAATCAAGCAAGCTTTGTATATTAGGTGAAATGTCCTTAGCTGGTTAAGCTTGTTGTGCAAACACAGGTAGTGTAAAGGTGAGAACAGGTAGATTTGTGCATAGCATGCAATTAAAAGGATTATAAAGGAGCTAGTCTAATGAGGAGGTCAAAGTGTTGGGCTGCCTTTGAGCAGACTCAGTTTCCAATTTACCTTCAGCCAATGACATTGGGTGGACTTTCTGCCAGGCACTTTCTCTCAGCCTAACTTCCACTGAGTTCCTGTGGGGAAAAATGGCAGAAGTGATGCTATGCTATCATAGAAAGGTGAGGTATCAGTCTATCATGGTGGTGCAGTGGTTAGAATGCAGTACTGCAGGCTATTTCAGCTGACTGCCGGCTGCCAGCAGTTTGGCAGTTCGATCCTGACTGGCTCAAGATTGACTCAACCTTCCATCTTTCCGAGGTTGATAAAATGAGGACCCAGATTGTTGGGTGACTCGGTAAACTGCTTACAGAAGGCTATAAAGCACTGTGAAGTGGTATATAAAGTCGAAGTGCTATTGCTATCAAAGACCTGATACGTTAGGACAGTGATGGCGAAACCTTTAGAGACCCAGTGCCCAAACTGCAACCCAAAACCAACGTATTTATCACCGGGTGCTGGGTGGGCGTGGCTGCAGTGGTCATGGCAGACTGGGTGGGGCGGGGCCAGGATGGTGGGGGACAGTCCCTCGCCATCTCCAGGGCACGGCACGCGTGCCCACAGAAAGGGCTCTGAGTGCCGCCTCTGGCACGCGTGCCATAGGTTCGCCACCACTGCGTTAGGATAAGTATTACATATCGAAAAGCTAGCATATTTTAGACAGTGTTACGTTTCTAGATGAATACCAGTCTTTGCTTAAAATGGAATAACCTCCAACAAGTCTGCCTTGTTTCTCTTTGATGGAGAAAGAAGAAAGTTGTGGGGTGTTTTGGGGGCAAAGCACAGTTTGAACCACAAGAGGTCAGCACAGTGCACAAGAAATACACATATTGGGGAGAAGGATTGGATGAATCACAGTGAACCATCTGGAGAATAAAGTATGGGGGAAGACAGATAAAGTCTTGGAACTGAAGCTGGGGGGGGAGGCTTGCATCTTTCTCTCTGCGGGTGGAGCAGTGGCTGAGAATCGATTGGATCTTAGCACAGAGAAGCTTTCCACTTAAGAGCGAAGAGAGGAGATTTCGGGAGCCCAATTTATCTAAAAACCTGGGATAAATTGGAGCTTCCACGCTTGTTATATATCTCGTATAAGGGGGGAAACAGTTATTTGTAGGCTTGTATATCTGGGCACGAACTTCGCTAGTGAGGAAGGGGGAAAAAAATCAGCATGGAGCAACTCACTGAGTGTGGTGAATCCATTCACACCAGATAAGGAGCATCTTCTTGCCACAAGAATAAGCAAAAAAGAGGGACATCTCCTGAAGTCTCACCTTGCCAGTTTATGCCCATTTGAGTAAATGCAGTGCCTGACCATCCTTTAAACGAAACAAGGGTGATTCTAAATATTCTATTTATCCTTCTTTGTTCATAAAACAAAGTTTTCCCCCTTCTTCCCGAAAGGCTAGCTGAATATTATCACTATCCTTTAGGCATGAAGACTCAGGACCACACATTAAGTTACAATTAAGCTGATTTACTGCTCATGTCTATACACAAGATTCTAGTCAACATTAAATTGGTGCTAAATAAGAGTCAATAGAATCCAAGAAGGTTGGACTTAAACTCTTTGTAGGAATGTAACCACTCTAGGCTGATTCCTCTCTTGACTCCAGCCCCAAGCTCCTTAGTTCTTCTCCTACAATTATTAGATATGGAGGTTTCCCTGTAGAAGTTGCTCCCACCTGACCATCATTGCTCTTTCAAGTGTGGTTTAAATTAATTTAAGTTTGGTTTAATGCAGGGGTTCTCAACCTTGGCAATTTTAAGACTTGTGGACTTCAACTCCCAGAATTCCTGAGCCAGCAAAGCTGGCCGAGGAATTCTGGGAGTTGCAGTCCACAAGTCTTAAAGTTGCCAAGGTTGAGAACCTCTGGTTTAATGGTTTAAGGCACTGGGAAGACTGTAACTTCTAGTCCCATCTTAGGCAGAAAGCCAGCTGGATGACCTTGAGCCAGCCCCCTATCTCTCAGGGCAAACTACTTCCAAAATCTTTCCAGGAAAACTCAATGAACTTTGCCAGGCAGTTGATAGGAGTTGAGATGAATTTGCAGGCACGACAAACAAACGAACTTCTAATTTCAGCTCTTATTTCTGCTCTTGGTATATCTAATGACACCAAGCATGTATAGTATTCCACTACACTATACTTCTAGAATATGGCCACAATGAATAATCTTCATCAACTTCATACATTCCCAAGGTTCTTTTCTCGCCAAACCATCGCCAGCTTTAATCTTATCTTTTCCCCGACTCACTGGGGGTCCTCTATCTGTTCAGTGCTTATTTATTTACAATATTTTGCAGGAATTTCAGCAGCAAATTATTCCGAAAGCAAACCTCTCCCTTTGCCTTCCCAATAGCTTCTCCTCTTCACACCCACCTGCGTGCTGTTCCAAGTGATGCAGATTTGAGGGCAGAAGTAATGTGCAACTGTGACTAAGAAGCTTGTTAAGTGCAAAGCCTGAGTCATCCATGCCCCTTTTATTTCCAAGCAAAGAGTGATTCAACTAGGGAAGTGGCTGAGCTCTTCTGAGTGCAGCTTTGATGTAAAAAGTGGAAGTTGGTTTGTACTTCACTAGATACAGTAGGTAGACCGAGAGAAAAACTCCAAATTAATAATGATAGTAGGTTCAGGGTCCGTCCCCCCCCCCGATTGATGCAGAAAATGTATGTTCTAGTAGACGAAAGGGCCAGTCCTGAATTTGGATTAAGTAACGTGAATGTAAAAATCTACTTTTTAAAAAGTAGCCTCATTTGGGGCCTCATTTCCAAAGATTGTTGTCAGGATCTACATTTTCAACAGTATTAGTATAGTTTTTTTAGGATTGTTCTTATCACTTTTTTTTTTTATAAACTAGGGGAAAAAACAGTGGTGTTATAATGATACAGAATCAGGATGATTATGGCAGTGCAATGTTGTGATATTTATTGGGTAGAATTGACTCAAGCTATAACATCCCTCCAAGAATAAAATGTCCTGGAGAAAGCTAAATTTGGGGTGCGCACAATCTACAAAAATGCATGACATTTGAATTTAGAATTAGAAATACTTTCTGGTTTTTAACCTTTCCCTGCTTTGGCATTTCAAAAAGGGATCTTGCCAATAACCAGGCCCATACTATTTCTGCCACTTGGTCAGAGAACAATCCTAATTTGTAGATTATTATTATTATTATTATTATTATTATTATTATTATTATTATTATTATTATTATTATTATTATTATTATTATTATTATTATTATTATTATTATTATTTTTTAAAAAAGCATGATTGCAACATGTATTTGACATAACAAAATGGTACATGGAAATCTGTAACATTGATGGTGAAAGTTTGATATTGGTGTACTAACATTCCTCAACATAGTGTGTTTAATACAGAAGAGCTGGTTGGTTTGTAAACTTCGTACACTTTTACAGTTTTGCTCTCTCAAGTGAAGTGGCTTTCCAGATGGTGCCGGAATTAACTAACAGGGGTGTTGCAAACACTAGTTCCAATTTAAAAAAATAAAATAAAATAGAATTGTAAAATACATTTCTTTGGAACTTTCAAATTGCCTTGGAAAAAGTGTTTTTGAATACTGTATGTACAAAAAGGCTGCTGAATCACAGAATTGGGTCTATATCACTTTGAATTTATTTATTAGATTTTTGATCCGACCTTCATTAGTTTATAAGTAACTTAAGTGGCTAATATATATAATACTCCTTTTGATTTTCCTTTCAACAATCACCCTGTGAGGTGGGTTGACCTGAGAGAGTTAGAGTGACTGGCCCAAGTTACCCAGCCAGTTTTCATATCTAAGGCAGGACTAGAACTCACAGTCTGCTCATGATTGGCCCAAGGTCACTCAGCTGGCTTTCATGCCTAAGGTGGGACTAGAACTCGCAATCTCCTGGTTTCTAATCCAGCACCTTAACTACTACACCAAACTGACCATCTTTACTATTAATAATAAATACTAATGATACATATTAATTATTGGAGATTCACACAATCCTATAAATCCTATCATTTTTTTAAGTGTCTGCACTGGACATTGAAACCTGGTTAGTCACCCAAATATATATAAAGTTGCTTTTCTCAGTTTTGTCATTTATCAGCTATTTTGATTATTTCACCCCACAAGAGATCCACTGGTAAGAACGCAAACTTCAAATACAACAATTTACATCCAAGATTCTTAAACTGAAATATCCCCTACAGGTAGTTTTTATGAATATGATGTGCTGATGCTAATTCTCAACAGAAATGGGTAAAAACCTGTATCAGAGAGTTGGATGAACAAAGCAAACAGAGACAGCTGCCAAATACTCTTTTGTTGTATAAAGAGTTGCAAACATCAGAATAAGCCATTCTCTAATATTCAATCATGTATCTCTTGCTTTGCATTCAGTGTTAAGAGGTAGTGGTTCCTCTCCTGTAAAGTATCCCAGTTTGTCAGGCTGAGTCTTTCATTTCTCTTAAGCAGTTTGAAATGCAAATGAGATGCTGTGTGAATGTGATTTGAGAGCTAAAAAACGGCTTTTGACAGGGAAGCTCTCAAGACTGTTTTACCCTAAAGGTCTTCAACCATGGGGGTAGAGTATAGATTTTGAGAATATGCAGAAGGTAGGCATGTTCTTGTTAATCTACCAAATGGAAATGGGTGCTGCCACAGGCTGTGAAGTGTTTCAGTGCCATTTATGTAATTCTATATATCTATATAAGAAATATATGTGAGAGAACAATACGAAGATGTGTCTCGATTAGTGCAACACTGCAGATGTGAAATATTCGGAGTGCGAAACAGAGGCGTAGGGGGATACATTAAAAATGTCAACAATTTTTTTTAAAAAAAATCATTGGGAGTTTTTAACACAGAAAGTAAAGTTCAGGAGGTTTGCAAGGGAATATTTCTCCTCTCCTGAGAAACATCCTGAAACCTTCATTCATTCCCATCTGTAGATAAACCTCTAGTAGGTCTTTCCTGTTGAAATGTTGTCCACCAATGGGATTAGCAAGAAGTCTTTAATTCTAGGTAAGGAGTATTACTTAAGAACATAAGAACATAAGAAGAGCCATGCTGAATCAGGCCAAAGCCCATCGAGTCCAGCATTCTGTGTCACACAGTGGCCCACCAATTGTACATGGGGATCTTGAGCAGAAAGAGAAGGCAAAACCCTCCCTTTCCCTTGACCCCCAACAAATGGTACTCAAGGGAATCCTGCCTGCCTCAACCAGCATAGAGGCGGCACATGGACATCCGTTTTAATAACCACCGATACACTTTGCATCCATGAATCTATCTAGCCCTGCCTTGAAGCTGTCAAGGCTGACAGCTGTCACGACCCCTTCTGGAAGTGAATTCCATAAATCAATGACCCTCTGGGTGAAGAAATATTTCCCTTTATTTGTCCTCACTTTCTTAGCTATGAGCTTTAGGGAGTGCCCCCTTGTCCTGGTATTGTGT
This sequence comes from Bothrops alternatus, assembly GCA_034064705.1. Taxonomy (NCBI): domain Eukaryota; kingdom Metazoa; phylum Chordata; class Lepidosauria; order Squamata; family Viperidae; genus Bothrops; species Bothrops alternatus. The sequence goes on from JARGCV010000302.1 coordinate 138,329, forward strand.
GATAGAGAAAAGAATTTTTCTCTATCCACCTTTTCTATCCCATGCATGATTTTATACACTTCGATCAAGTCACCCCTTAAACTTGACCTAGTGCAGGGGTAGGCAACCTTTGCTCTTTTATGACTCATGGACTTCAACTCCCAGAATTCCTGAGCCAGCATGGCTCAGCTTGGAAACCTCTCCCTTTCCCCTCAACATGGCTGACTCAGGAATTCTGGGAGTTGAAGTCCACCAGTCATAAAAGAGCCAAGGTGGCCTACCCCTGACCTAATGAGTTACCTAGTGGTAACTAAAATCACCATATATTTTGGCGGTTCCATTCTTTATCATTTATGGAACTACAACAGTATTTCAGTCAACAATTGAAGTAATTGCCTTAACTTTCATCCAATCCAGTTTCTCTGGTTTCCCATGAACTGGATGTGCCTTTTTTTCTCCTCCCTGTGACAATATTTTACCTATGAGTGCTTGATGGTGCCAGTGTCCTCTTTGAACGTAGCTACAATATAATCCAGTATAATTTTAGCTTGTTCTCAGTGGTCTCCATGAAAAAAAATATATAACAGGCAGGCTTGCTAATGGAGCTGTAATTGAACAGTAGCTTCCTTAACCAGTCATAATCCCCAATGGTGATCCATCTGTTTTCCCAACCTCTAAGTCCAAAAATACCTTGCTAGTTGCTGTATCTTACATTACAGATATCATTCCAATGGGTTTGACCTTCTCTGTCTTATTAACTGTATTTTGATTTTGTTTAAGAGATGTCTTAAATGCTGCACTGATTCCCAATGAAAAACTCATAATAGCACTATCCAACTGAATATAGCTTTGCCATTCATTTCAGGTATCAGCTGTATACTGCTGGTCTCATTTGTTCCTGTAAGCTGCCATGTTGTACGTGAACCTCTGCCAGAATGAGTTATCCAACTATTATCCTCTCTTCAAGTTGGCACCCCTCCTTATGGATTGCTATATCTGATAGTTTGGAGTTAGGCAACAATTGGAAGTTTGGCGTGTGGGAGGTGTGATTTCCTTAAGTACTGCAGCCTATTTTTCTCCTCTCCCTTCTTCTCATTTTACTTTCCTTTTTCGGATTGTATGGCAGATTCTCTGTTTCTGCTGTTCTCCTCTCCCCTTCCCTTCTCTTCCCTGTATCTGTTTGAACGTGAAGATTTTGCTTTTGTATGATTCCTGCACAGATGGATGTACTTGCGGGACCGTCTTCTGCCTCATGAATCCCAGCGACCGGTTAGGGCACATAGGGTTGGCCTCCTACGGGTCCCGTCTGTTAGACAGTGCCGTCTGACGGGACCTAGGGTTAGGGCCTTCTCTGTTGCTGCCCCAGCCCTCTGGAATCAACTTCCCCCAGAGGTTCGTACTGCTCCTTCCCTCCTAGCTTTCTGTAAACTTTTAAAAACACATCTTTGCAGACAGGCTTGGGGCGTGTGAGCTGCGCTCTGCCCCTGGGCCTTTGATTGGGAGTGTATGTTGTATGAGTGAGTATAGTTTTTATAGTTTTATAGTTTTTATATTGTACCATTATTTTAAGTGACCTATATATTTCTGTACTTATATTTCTGTTGCGAGCCACCCTGAGTCTGGGGAGAAGGGCGGCATATAAGTTGAAATAAAGATAAAGATAAACTGCCTCTATAGAGAATTCTGAAGACATACTTAGAACAGTGAAACTACTTTCAGTCTTCCTTTGTGTCCTCCTCCCAACTGGTCACTTTTCACTTCTCAGAAGAGAATTTCCTAGGTGCAGGTCTTCTCCAGTTCCCTTATATCAGGGGTTCTCAACCTTGGCAACTTTAAGACTTGTGGACTTCAACTCCCAGAATTCCTGAGCCAGCAAAGCTGGCTGAGGAATTCTGGGAGTTGAAGTCCACAAGTCTTAAAGTTGCCAAGGTTGAGAACCCCTGCCTTATATTGACATTCTCTAACATGCTGGGTCTCTTGTGTCTTTAAAAGAAAAGTACACTGGATTTAAAACAAAGCTCACAATAGTTTGTAATTTCCCAATGTCCTGGTTTTGAATGGCTCATTGTGAGTTTTAATGGCATCACTAATTCTGACCAGTGTTAAACTAGAAACTTGGCCTCTGCAACAAAAGGGGTAGGAAACCAGCATTCTTGCCAGATGTTGCTTGAGCTATAATTTCCTAGGCACTCTGATTGATGGAGAGCGATGTTGGGAACTCTAGTGCAAAAACATGGAGGGGGGGTTGTTTGCAAATTCCCATCTCTGCTCCACACAGGTTGTGTAGTCATCTGTAGACTTGGCCTAATTCATACAAAAATACCAAGTGATTTCTTTGATTTGACTTACCATGCACATTCAGCTACTGTAGTTGGCAAATTATGATTTGTGGCTCCCTGTACTAAGTGATTCCAGCCAACTATAGTTTATATGCAATAAATAACTGTAAATTAAAACATAGCATACTGCAATGAGTGAGCCACATCTTAGAGTACAACTGAAGATGTCCTTACTGCAAGTTCTGTCTAGTAATGTTCATTCAAGAGGAGGCCAGGAAAGGAGAAAAAAAAAAGGTTGGCTTAATCACAATAGAAAGAAAAAAAATCCTTTCTCTCAAAATATATTGAGTGTTAGTCAGTGTCATCATTCTGCTTGGTTCATTTATTCTGTGAAGAAGTTTTATAGTACCTTGTCTTTATTTTGTCTTTCACTTAAAAATAGTAGATGATTAGAGGCAGCTATAAGGCTGGGCTATACATGGTTGAAGCCAAGAACTGGAGCTTCATGATATAGGATGGGCTTAGCCTATCAAGAAATGACATTCTGGATGCTCCCTCCTATCATAATAAACCACTGATGTCATAAATCCAGAAGCAACAATCTCTAGAACAGAATTCTAGAGGCCCAAAACTGAAAAAAAATGTCTAGGGTCTTTCCTAAATTGCTGGCCAACGCCAGTGGCCCTTAAAAAAAACAGATGCTTGATTTGGAAAGAATAGATTTCTTTGTGCAAAGAATGAATTAACATCTTAACAGCAAGTAAACCTCAAGGGGTTTATTTATTTTTTCTTACTTTGGGAATGTGCCTTAAAATAACAACAGGTTATTTACGGGACCGTCTGCTGCCCCATGAAACCCAGCGACCGGTTAGGGCCCACAGAGTCGGCCTTCTCCAGGTCCTGTCAGCCAGACAGTGTCGCCTGGCGGGGCCTAGGGGAAGGGCCTTCTCTGTTGCGGCCCCGGCCCTCTGGAACCAACTCCCCCCAGAGATCCGTATCGCCCCCACCCTCTCCGCCTTTCGTAAACTGCTTAAGACACATCTTTGCCGACAGGCCTGGGGCGGTTGACATCTTGCCCCTAGCCAGTGTATGTTTGTGTGTACGTTTGTTGAATGAATGGTTTCTTAAATTTAGGGGTTTTCTTTTTATATATGTACTTTTTATATATTTATTATGTAGTATTTTAATATTGGATTTCTATTTATGCTGTGAGCTGCCCTGAGTTCTCGGAATAGGGCGGCATAGAAATTTAATGAATAATAATAATAATAATAATAATAATAATAATAATAATAATAATAACAACAACAACAACAACAGCAACAACTAGTTCAAAATAATGGATCACTGTTTAGATTGAATGATGGCTGTAAAACTGCCCTGTTGCGGTTAGAGTGGGTGTGCAACCCAGTGCCACAGTCTAATTCTTTGACCTCAGCTGTGTTGGCTACACCATTGATGTGATCTTTGTAGGGAATAAGTTGAAGCTAGTTCTCCTTTTGCTGGATCAAAGGATAAATTAAGTTAAACTGTCAGATATCTGAAGTAGCTATCTTATTTCACTTCATTTTAGCCAAGCTGCTGCTCTGGACATTTGGGCTGAAGTAAATCCATTTTCAGAGAATGTATTCTGCTATTCATGTATAAGAGACCTTTAGTTTTATGGTTCAGCTGATGCAAAGCTTGAAAGAAGATGGAACATATATTCCTTTTTAAGAATTAATATTCTTTTTTTTTTAATAGATGACCCAGATATTGGTTGGGAAGAACCTTTTGGCTGAACCACACTTAAAGTTGGGGAGAGGTTTCTTGTAATTGTTCTTAATCCTTTTATTCTGGTCCCTGATACAGTATCTGATGCTATTTATTCAAGCTTTAATTCAAGAAGGAAATGGTTGGGCTTTTCTTTTTCTGAACTACATTCTCTTTGCCCCACTAACTTAGTGAACTTAATGGACCTTTCCCTTTTCTCAGCCTCAACACCACAAGGAAGCAAATAAGTGATCAATTAAAAAGGATGACTGAGCTTTAGTGAAAGTTTGGGTGAAACTTGCTGAAACTTATAAAAAGTTGTGCCCCACAATCATTTAGTTCCACTGTTTTGATTAGTATTGATTCCACCTTCTTTCTAATAATCAGTACACTATTATTGGGAAGAAAATAAGGAAAATGGGAGAAAAGCTTTTAAAAACTCTTTAGGAGGACAAACATTTTGCATAGGGATGGTTAAGCTCTGAATGGGTCAGATGAGTGATGGTACTCTTCCCCAGCCTGGGTTGATCCTTGGCTGTGTATTCTGAGCTATGTAGTCTGAGGACTTCTAGAAAATTCCAAGTTGGAGAAAGTTTTGTTTTTTTTGCCCTTCTTGTTTTTTTGCCCTTCATATCTCCCATTGTAGCACGACAATTCAAAATCCCCCATTCACAGGCTGAGAATGGAAGAAAGTAAATATGGGGCTTAGAGCAAAACATTTAAAAAAGTAGAAAAAAGTGAGTTTCTTTTCATTCCACTACTTCGAAATAGCTAGGCCTTCTCTGTCAATTGTGTTGGGGACAGTGGGTGTGGAGGAGGGAAAGAGAAGGAAGGTACACATTGTTGATCACTGTAATACAGTTCAACCTATCTTGGTGTTTTGTGCCTTTCCAGAAGAACAAAAGTTTATACTATTAGTGTCCTTGAAAAACAGGTCACTTATATATTTATAACATTTCTGTGATCTGTGATTTATGTGTGTGTGTACCCACATGCCCACAAGCTGAGTATAATTAAGTGTTGTAGAGAAACTGATTGTTCCATAAGATTTTCTGTAGCAAAGCCAACTGAATTCTTTCCAAGTTAGTTTGTTTGCTCCCTTTTCAGTTTTATTTGCTGAACAAGCAACCCCACACTCCCAAACCTCACGTAATGTCCTTGATTATTGGAAGAAAAGAAGATGAATCATCTCTGTCCATTCTTTTTCTACATTCTTGGGATTGTAAAATGCAACTGCAAGCATCAATTGCTCTTTTCTCAAGCCTTAAGTACAATGCTGTAGGTCATCCTAAGAGTAGAAGGGATTCTCTATAGCCACTCTATCCAGTTCCAAAGTTATGTTGAAAATTAACAGGATTTCTGTGGTTTTACATATTATACTTCTTCAGAATCAGGAATGTCCTGGTGCCTCTATTCCACGTCCAAGAATTTAGCCTTAATTGCAGTAACTATAGCTGGGACATGGTGATCGATGACGCTTCCTCCCATGTTTCTCAAAATAATAACCACTGCAGATTAGTGTTACTTGGTATGTTTTAGAATCTTTCTGCCCACAATAGTTGGAACCTTCATACAGGATAGGACAGGACAGGAAAGCAAGGAAAGAGGAAAGGAAAGGAAAGGAAGTAAATAGATGGGGAAGGGAAAGCAAGGGAAGGGAAAGGAAAGGAAAGAAGTAAATAGACGGGGAAGGGAGGGGAAAGGAAGGAAGAAAAGGGTAGGAAGTAAATAAATGGGGAAAGGAAAGGAAAGACTTCTGCTTTGTCCAGGCAGTTACATTGGCAGCTTTAACTCTGCTCATTCCAGATCTTTTTCTTTCACTAATTTCATCCTTTCATATGTTTATTATCTGCCTGTTGGCCCATAGATAGCAATGCTGCTCTATCAGTCTGAAGGTGGACATTAATTACATTACACACAAAAATGTAGACAAAGGGCAGCACAGTTCTGGCTAGAGTTTTGCAGTGCTAATGTGTCTCTCCAAAGGCAATTGTATATGGAGCTGTACTAATCTACATAGAAATGTGATGCAGGTCACCAAAATAGAGGTGACTGGGAGCAGGTGACACATATGATGATTCAGTTGGCTGTCCAAGTGCCAGGTGTTTGATAACTTAAAAATCCCTTCTCTGCTTTTTAAAGTCTTATCTTTAAATTGGATTTAGTCCAGGCAGTTCTTTCAAATGGGCAATCAATGGCACTAGCATTATGATTGTGTTCCTGTCTTGGTGGCAGAACTTAACAAAGCCTATTTTCACATATTCTTTCATTTCTGACTATAGTAGTAGTAGTAGTAGGACACAGGATAGGTTTTTCCTTGGTTTCGCTATGTACTATCCTAGAACATAAAATCATAAGGCTGAAAGGTTTTCTAGTGCAACCCCCTGCTCAAGGCAGGAGACCTTATACCAGCCCAGTTAAATGGTTGTCCAACCTATTTTTGAAAACCTCCACTGATGGAGCACCCACAACTCTGGGAGGCAAATGTTTCCATTGATTAATTGCTCTCATTATCAGAAAATTTCTCCTTACTTCTAGGTTGGATTTTTCTTTGATCACCAATTACAAAGTCAATGGGGAAGCCTGATTTATTTAATACCAATTCAACTTATAGCAGGTGCTTGAATATAGCATTGGATTTTGGTCCTTCAGTGGCACAGATACAAAGAAGAACGCAAAGCTTACACAAATCAGGCAAATGCAGACAAGATTGCTCATTTACCTGTAGCGTGTAAACTGTTTGAAAACCCTACATGACTGAGAGTCTTCTCATTACAGCAGAGATGATTCAGAGAGTAAGGAGGATGGCTGCTGTCTGAATTTTTCCCAGCACTGTGAACACCCAGCTATAAATGTATTGGCTGAACGCTCTATTCAAAGTTTCATGGATGCTTTAATGTCTTGAGAAAACAATACGTTGAAAACAAAAGCTTGCAGACTTTGTCTGCATATTGCGATAAAAACAAAACTTCATCCATCAACGTTATTCTTAGTTTTTAGTTTACACCGAAGAGTGGATCTCCTTAATTTGAGAAGTGTTCAGAACAAACAACCCAAACAAATCCAGCAATCTCCTGAACTTGACTTCTGTTTAACTAATTAGAAAAGGAAAAGGAAATAAAACACAGTTTTATGGATATGAGGTCTTCTCATAAATGTACATCAAGTTTGATGCCAGCTGGATAAGCTTGGGCCAGTCACTCTCTCTCAGCCCCTGGAAGAAGGCAATGGCAAAGCACTTCTGAAATCTTGCCGAGAAAACTGCAGTCCAGGTAGTCTCCAGTGTTCAATGCAGACTTGAAGGCACAAAATTACAGTAATAATAAAAAGTTTCACTAAATGATTGCTATATTTGATTGCAATCTTTACATTACCCACATCTAAAAACAACCTGTTCCTAAATTGCAAGTAACACCAGGTCCTTAGCTGACTCAATAATTGGGATCATACATATGTTTTTAAACCTGAAGGTCAAGTATTTTAGCAATAAGCATTGTGCAAATAATCATTTCCATTCTCCTGCTATCAATTTCCACAAAATTAGACATGCAGTTGAAAATAACTCGAACATCCTAAAGTATTCAATCTAGTTCCAAGGTCAAATTAATATGTGTAATTATTGCTTCCCATAATATAACAATTTTAAAGCATTGCAAATACTATACTTCTGTTTGCTTGAGGTCACTCAATGGAGTTATTCCTCCCAGAGGTTTAAGGTTTAAGAAAGCAACAGAAAAATGTACTCCTGACTCCTGGATTGTTTGCTGATCAATAGAAAAGGCACAACAAATATGATTTCGGATGAAGTTTGTCTCCAGCTGCTCACCCTATCCTTTTCTTTGCTTGAGGTCATCATCTGTTTTGTTTTGAGGTTCTTGAATCCCCTGCTTCCAAGGAACTTCTAGTTAAATTACTAGTTAATTATAGTTAATTCTAGTTAATTCTAGTTAAATTCGTAAATTACTCAAAACACACCTCTGCCGGCAGGCCTGGGGTAGTTACGGTAACATCTTGCCCCAAGCCAGTGTATGTCTGTGTGTATGCTGAATGATTGGTTGTTTTTTTCAAAAAAATTAAGAGGTTTTATATTTACATGTATTTTTATATGTTGATTTCTACTGTGTTGTGAGCCGCCCTGAGTTCTCCGGAATAGGGCGGCATAGAAATCGAATAAATAATAATAATAATAATAATAATAATAATAATAATAATAATAATAATAATAATAATAATAATAATAAACAAAATGGGTATACTGAGACACCGTATTGATTCCTGTGCTTACAGTATATGTTAGGGTTTCCTACTTCGTAAAGCCCACCAATTCTGTATTTCTGTTTCTGAATAGAAAAGAAAAAATTAGGTCTTTCTTGATCCTCTGGTGCTTTCTTCTTTGTTGTGTTAAGGAATCAGAAATGTTCGCTCTAATTTTGCTTCTACTATCAGTCCCAGTTCTTTCACCCTCTCCTTCTCTTCCTTAGCCTTTGATCTCTCTACATTGCATTCTTAAATTGGTTTCATCCCATGTCCATTTCTTCATCAATTTGAGAGTTTTGCTTAAAAATCTTACATTGACCTTGTCTTTACAATCTTGGGGTATATTGATTTCCCATGTCTCTCTCACACATTTTCTCTCAATTTGGGGGGAGTTGGAGAACTGAGTAAGGTCATTTTTAAAACGTTATTTGTATATGTGTTTTGAAGTTTTATTAAGAAGTGTGTGTGTGTGTGTGTGTGTGTGTGTGTGTGTGTGTGTATACAAACATAGGAGATGGTTATTAGCTTTCCTAGTGGCACAGTGGCTCGGATGCAGTACTGTATTGCAGGCTTACTCATTGCTAGCAGTTCGATCGTGACCAGCTCAAGGTTGACTCAGCCTTCCGTCGTTCCGAGGTCGGTAAAATGAGGACCCAAATTGCTGGAGGCAACATGCTGACTCTGTAAACCACTTAGAGAGGTCTGCGAAGCACTGTGAAGCAGTATATATGTCTAAGTGCTCTTGTTTTTGCTATTCTCAAGGTTACATATTTAAAATGCCCAGCCATAAAAATTCAAGAAAGAAAGAAGTGAAAGCTGGGTTTTGGTTTCTGTATCTCTGTTTTCTTTAGCAATAGCAATAGTATAGTGCTTTACAGCATTTCCTTAGCAGTTTACAAATGTCAGTATATTCCCACAAACAATCTGGGTCCTCATTTTACTGACCTCGGAAGGGTGGAAGGCTGAGTCAACCTTAAGCTGGTCAGGATGAAACTCCTGGCAGTGGGCAGAGTTAATCTGCAATACTGCATTCTAACCACTGCACCACCATGCTCTTAGATAGTGGCTTATAACTAAGTGACAATAGCACTTAGACATATATACTGCTTCACAGTGCTTCACAGCCCTCTCTAAGTGGTTTATAGAGTCAGCAAATTTGCCCCCAACAATCTGGGTCCTTATTTTACCGACCTTGGAAGGATGGAAGGCTGAATCAGCCTTGAGCCTGTCAGGATCAAACTCCAGGCTGTGGGCAGTGTCTTAAAATGGAATTGGAGTATTTTTTTCTCCATACTTTGTTTTCATCCTAATGTTGAACAACCTTACCATTTACATCTTAGGAATCGTTGTTAATTTTCCTTCTTATGCATCTAGGAATTCCTCTTCTCTCTTATATTTGAAAATCTTCTCAAAGAAACTTGCTTCAAGCTAATGTTTTTGGAAAGTTTGAGCTACAGTATTTTTTGTCCCAAACAAGGACTTCTCTGTGGTAACTCCAGGGTTTTGAATGCTCCTAGCAGTCTTATAAACAAGCTACAAATGTCAATTACTCTGCAGAAATATTTGCTATGGGTTCTGAAGGCAGGCAGCAAGCACTAAGTAAGGGATTTATTCCTCCTGTGTTGGCTTGTATGCTGAATATAATTATAAGATAGGATGATCAATTGTAACACTAGTCTTGCTCAGTCATCCACATTTAATGATTAGTTTAGTAACAAGTTATTCTAAACAACTTTCAGTGGTGAAAGCCTTTTTGTTTTTAATTCAAATAATGGCCGTTTGTTTTCATGGCATTTCTTTTATGCTTGCATTCTGCATTGTTTATGAATTGCTTTGGGAATATAGTCTACAACACATTCTGAATACATAGTTTAAGGGGGGAATTGATAATCGGAATTCTGCTTTCTTGACTGGTTATGGTTGTATGAATTTTGCATGTGCTTGGATTGTTATCAGAGATCTTTTTCTCTGATTTGCCTTTTTATGTTTGAGAATGTTGCTGGAGTAGGTCTGTTATAGGTCTGTATGTTTAATTCAATGTTTTAATTTTATGCTTTTCGGATGCATCTTGAAAAGTATTTTTGCTTGAAAAGTATTTTTGTAGTAAATCAAGTATGCAGTTTCCAGTGCTGAAATCCAAAGTTTCTTAAACAATATAGGACCACATGAAAATTGTATACTTTGTCTGCCTGCCTGCCTGCCTGCCTGCCTGCCTGCCTGCCTGCCTATCTATCTATCTATCTATCTATCTATCTATCTATCTATCTATCTATCTATCTATCTATCTATCTATCTATCTATCTATCTATCTATCTATCTATCTATCTATCTATCTATCTATCTATCTATCTATCTACCTACATCTCTCTCTCTCTCTCTCTCTCTCTCTCTCTCTCTCTCTCTCTCTCTCTCTCTCTCTCTCTCTCTCTCTCTCTCTCTCTCTCTCTCTCTCTCTCTCTCTCTATCTATCTATCTATCTCCATGTCCCTTGTAGCTGGGCATAATATATGACAAAAACAATATAGCAGAAAGTTATTTAGATTAAAACCGTTAGCTGTAGTTAAGTGGTTGACAACGAAGTGAGAAATTCACTCTTGGTATAAAAATAACAAATGGAAATGAGAAGCTAAATTAAAATGAGTCTTAAGATCAAGGTTGTATCTGTGTATTCATTTGGAAATGGAGTTCCAGGTGTACTTAAAATTTTCCTTAATTCTGTGCAACTTCGTACAGCTCTGGGAACAGGGCACCAAATGTTAATTGGGTGTTCTCTAAAATGAATTCTGATATCTTGTTCCAATAATTCATGCTGCTGGTTTCCTGAGGCTGCTATTCTTCAAGTTGTGAGCAGGTGCCCCATTTGCAGAGTTTTCTTAGAGTCCAATTGCATTCGTACCTTATATTCTTCTTTAGGGATGTTTAAATTGGCACGTATCTTTTCTGGGTCAATTCAACATGTATTCAATCATAATTCTGTGTTATCCAATTATTGCCTCATTATGCAAACTTTTCTTTAATAAAGTCACACTTTAGATGTGCCTATGTAAGAGCTTCAGCATTTGGAAAAAAGGCACCCTTTGAAGCTATGTTCCTCTTTGCATATTAACCCAGAAAAAAAAATGAATTACGTTGATTCACATACAAATGTGGACCCAACGTGTTTAATCAACTCACCGCCATCAATGATGGGCAGGTTTGGATGAAAATTGGGTTTTAGAAGAGTACATTAAAGTGGTTTGCATGTTTATACGTGGGGAATAAATTAGGAATACTTGATAAACTGCCTTTATCAGGCCAGTTTGATTACTGATGTTTTCTTTTTGTCACTTGTGATGGCTCTCTTGCTAGAATTACCTTCACTCTAAAATATAATGGAATGGATGGAAGCTAACCTGGAACTAAGGAGAAATTTCCTGACAGTTAGAACAATTCATCAGTGGAACGACTTGCCTCTAGGAATTGTGGGTGCTCCAACGTTGGAGATTTTTAGGAAGAGATTAGACAGCCATTTGCCTGAAATAGTATAGGATCTTGTGCTTGAGCAGGGGGGTGGACTAGAAGGCCTCCAAAGTCCCTTCCAACTTTATCATTATGTTAAAAAAAATTCAACATTTGTTTGTTTACTTGATATATTTAAACAATAGCAATAGCCATAGGTGGTTTTCAAGGCCATAAAAACCAAGCAGGGATAAAATTAAACCATCAGCAATCCAGAGAAATGGATTTATGAAAGTCTGGGGTTAAAAAACCCCCCAACTTACAGTATTCTCACTTTGGTTTTACTGCTGATTTTTTTAATAGCAATCTCAGGGGTCATGTAATATCCCAGCCCAAGTCCTTTAGCCCATAACCAGATTTCAAATACCTTACAAAAGTCTAAGGATCTGAATCTTCCCTGTGTTAGTCTCCTGCTGAAGATCTTTGTTATATGGAAGCTACATAAAGAGGTTTCATTTCATTCTCTTTTTTTATAATTCTCCTCCAACATCCACTTTTCAATGTAATCCTTTATTTTTATATTGTTTCCCTTTGTTTCTATATTTTTTTTTACTGTAATTGACGATAATTCTGGTTGGACTATAATCCTGTTTGTAACAATAGGAAGTCATATATAATTATGATAATGGTAATAAACAGCTTGATTCTTTGGGCAGCATGTAGGCATATAACTGTATCCCAATCTGCAAATGTAGGATTCTCACCTATCAGGATGGGAAGATACTTCCACAAATGGGAAGTTTTTTTTCTGACATCACTTTGTTTTCATAATTGTATGGAGCCATATATACTCTAAACTCTGTAAGGTCCTTGGTGCAATTGGCTTTCTTGCAAACTTTTCATTACCAAAGTAGGCAACATCATCAAATCTAAATATAGTATTTCCACATGGGTACAGTTAAAGCATGCAGGGACCTCTGAAAGAAGCATCCCAAAAAGAATTTTTCGCTTGAACCCACTGCCACGCCTTCTTTGCAGAGAAGGAATAATGATGCAATGGTCAGTCTGAGCAGGAAAGTGATTGTCTTTTACAACAGCTATTTGGAGTTGACTTTGACCAGCAGGTGACAGCTAGTGTACCCTGAAGAGCCCACTGTTGGAACTGAAAAAAACGAGCTTTAGAAAAACAGTTTGGATGTTCAGGGAAATGTTTGCCTTTATTTTATTTTACGCAATCATTCTCCTTGTCCAGGGTGACACAAGAAAGCTCGTGCTAAAACTCACGTTTCGCACACAAACCATCTTTGGAATAACCTTCAGCAATAGTCTCCTGCAGGAATGGCTGAGGAGTCTGAAGAGATTTCCTTAAGAATAAAAGAGACTAATTAAGAGGAACTGTGCTGCTTGATAGCTGGAGTCTCTAAAAGTGCTATTTGTAGCTGAAACCACAATGAGACTTTAGGCTAAAAAAAAAAAAACTTTCTTGCTGATTGCTGATACAACATCTGAAACAAATTCCCAGACTTGCAGTGCTTGTCCCTATAACTCTTGCCAAGTCCCCTCTGGGAACTGGCTTCCTCAGCCAGGCTTATATCCTGGTGGATTCCTGAACTTCAATCTCTGTTCAATTCTCTTCCACCTTTATTACTTTCCTTGGTTCATTCAAGAACCTGCATTTTCCTGACTCTTGTCTTATGAGCAACTAAGCAAAGTCCTTTCAGTTCAGCAAGAACACAATTAGCTATGGCTCTAAGGGAAGGCGAGTTATAAATATACAGAACTGTTGGGTGCTTGCCCTCATAATTTTCCCCAGACTTTAATATATAGCAGTTTTTTTTATTTGCAAAGCTCCACATTTTAGAATGTGCTAAGACCTACAAGTGGATAGAGAAGACAGAGAACTTGCCCGGCCAGTGTAAAACCCCAATCCATCCTCAATTGATTTTAATGTCTTTCCATTGATAAATTGATTTCTTCATCTCCCTTCTCTGCCTTATCAAGTCTGAAGGCTACTAAATGTATCCTTAAATTTATTGCTGAGGATGGAGCTGCCCCAAAAACTGGGCTGAGAGCATTACAGATTGCATATGCACCTGTTAGCTGTATATTTGCAAACAAAGAGCATGCAAAATGGTACGGTCCCATCTATAACCCTCCATGCTGGCTCCCTTATGGCACCTGCTGGTGTGTGGCCTGTAATTACTGTTCCTTGTGCTCCAGTGATTATCAGACCATCCTAGGCATTGCTACCTGCTCATGTAGTTTTTCAGTTCCAATTTATAACCCTGGGGTCCTTAGACTTCAGTGTAATTAGGTGTAATTATCTTTGGATAATCTGGTGTTGGGCACAGTTCTTGTGTTTCCTGCTGTTCATTTCCCTTGTCTGGGAACCGCAAGCCATGTTCCTCAGATAGTATTGGCTGGGACCATGTCTGGAGAACATCTCCCAGGGAACAATTACTGTTTGTTTTGTACAAGTCTGATTAACTGGTGCTTCTTGTAGTCCATGTTTATCTTAGTAATCATCTCCAAATCCATAATCAAAAGTAAAAGCTGTCCTGTGCTTTTTTTCCACAACCGTATAGCACTACTAGAAAAGCCATTATATTTAGGTATTCTAATCTTTGTGGCCATAGAAATGTTTTTATCCTTGATTATTTTATTTCTCTTTATCACTGTCTTCCTCCCACAGATTACTCTCCTCTTTAGTTCTCCAATAAACCTTCCATCTTTACCTGATTAATTGTTAGGAAGCTAAAGATGTATCAATCTTTAAGACATAATGAAAATATATACTGCTCAAAAAAATAAAGGGAACACAAACGTATAGGATCCTATACGTTTGTGTTCCCTTTATTAACTAAGAAAGGCACATACTTCCTGACTCATGGTTCCATCCATAGGATTTGTTCTGATGTTTTATCTTTTACCTAATTCCCTTCCACAATCTGAATTCCACAATCAGCTGAATTGGGTTGAGACGAGAACCATTTAGGTACCACTGTAAGACTGATCTTCTCTTTCATCCCCCATCTCACCTTTTGCAGAATCAGAACAGGCTCAAAATGGACCCTCTCCAATACTATTGTGCAAAAGTCTCCATATGCCAAATTTCCTAGATTTTTATCATAGCAATACAGCTACCGAAAATTACCAATTTACGGAACTCTCTGGCTTCTGATTTTGTAATGTCATCCATTTTTAACACATCAGTTAAGATAACATTTGACAGATTTTGCAAAATGCCTGAAATTTATGTTAACAGGCATCGTAGGTCTTGTTGTCTATCAATAACAACACGATATGCATCTGAGCACTTGGCCTGGACTGGGACCTTGGTGTTTGATCTGTGAAAGTCATATTGAGTTCTGCAATGGACATAAAAGGGCCTTTTGTATATCTAATAACACAGTTCAAAAAAACATGGAGAACTCTAGACCAGATTTTGTCAGTCTGAGGCCAGCACTTCATTGTGTGCTCTGGCCATCCCAAAAATGGGATTCAAAAGATTGTTCCTAGGAATCTTTGATTGCTTTTCTGTTGAAGGTTTGGACTTCAACTTTGGAATGGAACTTAGAAAAAGGAAAATGTACATGTATCAAGTTTGGTGTTCAGGAATGTTCATATACGATCTGGCTATGCTTACCTTTGCGCTGTCGCTAATAGAGAGCAGATCAAGAATGGGTTCTTTGGAAACTTAATAAATTATTTTTAAAAAGAATGGGGTATCTGCCCTTTTGTGCTAGAATGTATGCTCCATACTAGACCCATAATCTTTGAGATCTAGTTCTATTTTACATTTCAACCTTCTATGGAAGGATTTTTTTTAAAAAAAACCCTGCTTTTTAAGTTCTCTATGAGAACAATTTCCTGACAATAGCATGACTTTCAACCCTTGGCCTGTGTAGCACATCACTTTGATGAGTCATAAGGCGAGGTCAATCACTTAGTTTAATATTTAGGACTTAAACTGGTCAGAGAACCGAGTTTTGCCTTTATCTTCAAAGGATGATCCCTAAGAGAACTTTATAGCCTTGCATAAACCTCAGAAAGCTCTGGAGATGTCCTTTGGAGAATAAATTCCTCCAATGATGGAAAAGTGATCCATGATAAACAAAATTGCTTGACCAGGCATAAGTGTTCAGTTAGCTTTGAGTGTTGCTGAGTCAACAATCTGTTACCTACGTGGAAGAAAAATCTAGTCAGCAAATCTGAGTGTTCTACTTAAGATTGTGTAGATATCTTCAAATATCAACTTTGTTGGACATTCAAGTGAAGCACCTCGACAGTATCACCCAGTGAACTAAAATGGCACCCCTTTTATCAGTGTTATTTTGCTTAGTACAAATGCTTCTATAAACTGCTCTAAAATGGAGGTAGATTCATCTTGCTTTGACTTCATAAAAACACTTCATTAAGAAGACCACTTGCAATTCATGCATCTCTGCTTATTTTATGACAGCTATCTGCTTTCTTTTTTGGTCTCTTTTATCTATTGCTCACTTTGCCTTGAGGTCCTTTCTCTGACTTTACTTCACATTTCTGGCATCTGCTGCAAAACTCAGTAATAGACAACATATCCCACAGGTGAGATAATCCTTGCTATGCAATGTCCTTTAACATTTTAACACATTCTCTATAATTGAAGGTGGTTATGCTTCACACTTGCTCTAGTAGAAGATTTATCTGGCTTGTTTGAAATTGGTTACTGTGTAGCGTATTTAGAAAGGGCCTAATGCTCCCACTGGGATGAACTGTGATAAAATCCCAACTAGAAACAGACCACAGCTTATTAAAAGAAAGCATGTTTGGATGTAATGAATGCCAGGTGTAACCTCAGTAACTCTAGTTTGAAAAGAAGGACTAAGGGTGACAGGATAGCAGTGTTCCAATATCTAAGGGCTACCAGCAGAGAGGGTCAACCTATTCTCCAAAGTACCTGAAGGCAGGACAAGAAGCAATAGGTAGAAACCAATCAAGGAGAGAAGCAACCTAGAACCAAGGAGAAATTTCCTGACAGTTAGAACAATTAATCAGTGGAATGACTTGCCTCTAGAAGTTGTGGGTGCTCCAATCCTGGAGGTTTTTTAAAGAAGAGATTGGACAGCAATTTGTCTGAAATGGTATAGGGTTACTGCTTGAGCAAGTCTGTTATTCTGTTACTAGGATAAATTCAACTGTTTGAGAAAAGCATTCCCAAAATTATTTTGTGAAAGAATATATCCATCTTGTACCTAAGAGCAATATGACTGCATCCCTCCCAGCTTCTCTATCTCCACTTGCCCCAAGCTTTGGTTGGTACTATGGAAGACACAGAGCTCATCTCCTCCAACACATTGCTTGTGGAAATCACTCAGCCCAAAACTGGCAAGCACTGCAATGACGCAGGAGAAGCCATGCCAAACAACGTGCTTTTCCAACTTCTCCATATTCTCATCAAAGCCCAAAGAGTTTCCTGCTCATGCAGAACCTTTTATTGGTTTGGCAGAGGAGAGATAGAATATAGAGATTTTGGTTCAATGTCATTTGAAGGGTTTTGATGAAGCACAAACCACATTATCTCCAGAGGGTTGATTAAAGATTAAGTCAACATGCACAGAACTGTTCTGCATTATCTGATTTTCTTTCCCCTAGTACCTTATGGTTTCTAGTAGACATTTTTGCAATTTTAACAAGCTGCTCAATGCTTTCCCCTCCCCTCTTGGCTTTGAATTATTGTTGCTCTCTGAGAAATAATAACAAAAAGCATAAATATTCTGCTAGATGTGATCCAATGACCTTTATTTCTTTTTGCTGTGTACTCATTAGTTCTCTTTCTGTTAATACAGTCAGTGCTATTCAAGAAGAGGTTTTTGCTCATTTGAGGATAAAAAAATGCAGATGAGCAATGCAGAAGGAGAGGAAAGTCAACATGTAATTCAGATGTGACAAAAGCAGCTATCTATATGACTTGTTTTTAACTTATACCATCTTTGGTATTTTATGTTGGAGTCTGCAGATAATCTTGGCATCTTTATAGACCTGGAATTTCTGAAACTGACTCCCACACTTACAATATTTCTATGAGTAGAAGAGAAATATTGAAAAGTAAAACTAAATTTGTCCCAGATTCCCATGTAGATGCAAATACCCACGTATCGTACAATTATACAATGGCACTTTTATTTTAAAATCCTCTTCCTTGCCACCTTTCTTAAGTACAAGAAATTGGGTCATCCCTTTCACTGAAGCACTTCTGAGGTGTGGGAGTTGCACTTCTGAATTTTGGAAAAGTAGGTTATCCCTACCTGAGGCCTGGGGCAGCTAGTCCATAGGAAGCTGCCTCATAATCAAATAAATGGACTTTCCTGATCAGTGCTACTCCCCCAAGCCTGCATGGAACTTTTTTCTAACCTATAAATGGGAGAGACTTTAGAAGAAGCAGGAACAACCTTTATCTGAAAAATCATATACTTTATCATTGAGCGATGTTGTATTCTCAGGAGATACAGACCTCTTTTGCACAAAGGACACTGCCTTCCCTGGAATTCAGATCCCTTAATAGCAGAAGACACTGTTAACTGACAATGCTGGTCTACTACTGTCATAATAATTTGACTGATGTTGATTGGGAACAGAATGAGGGTTCATCCAGACCAGGTCTAGAATGAGCCCAGGGAATGAGTTTGTAATGGGGAGAAAGAACAAGAGGAAGATGACACAACCAAGACGATAGATAAAGGGAGGGAAGAAGCACATTTAGACTTGCAAGGTTCTATTACTATAAACCTATATGGCAATAAAGGTAGTACAGTGGTACCTTGGTACTCATCGTTAATTGGTTCTGGGAGGTGTGATGAGTATCAAAAATAATGAGTACCAAACAAATATTCCCCATGAGGTATATTGTAGTGAGTCACAAGGCAGCCAACAGCAGCAGGTTCTAGCTTGTGTGTTGAGCACCAAATGATGAGTACCGGGACAACATTTTCATGTCAAAATGTGTTGAGTACCAAATTTGATGAAGTTTCAAAGCAGTTGAGTATCAAGGTACCATTGTATTAGCAAGCATGATTTTGGTTTCCTAGTCTAATCTCCCTAGAAGTACTGACTGGGTTTGAGGACTTGAGTTCCATTCAGTTTCTAAAATACATGTCAGTTTCTGTGTTTTGAACACATGGAAGCTCTGAATGTAAGCTGGTGTCCAATTCCATAATTCCTTTCCTCCTCTCCCTAGTGCAAGTATGTCTAGGCTCAATGAAATAGTGGGGATCTTTCAGGCTGAATTTTCTTTTGCTTTGATGTTTCACCAGCAGTTGTGGCTGGCATCTTTGTTTACAACTTTTTTTTTTATTTTTCCAAACTCTCCCCCATACATATACCGTGATATTTATCAGATGTTAACATACATTCTTTTTACATTCATATATAAGAGACTTTTAATAAAATGAAATAAATACATACACATGACTTTTGGTGTTGCTCGCCCATTTCCCCTTTCACTGTATCCACACTCCTTCTTCTCTACCTTCTTTCTTCCTTTCTTCTCTTCCCTACTTCCCTCTTCTTCCTCTTCTCTTTCCTTCCCCACTCTCCTCCTCTTTCTCCCCACTTCTCCTCTTCTCCTCCAACCTTCCTACTTCCTTCTCCCCTCCTTTACTCTTTTCTCTCTCCTCTCCTTTCTTCCCTCTCACCTTTGTGATATAGCTCTACGCAGCTTATGGGCAACTGAACTGGGCTGATTGGGCTCTTCTAGTTGAACCTGGCAAAGCCTAGCTTCCTTCACCTATCTCTTGGAAATGGCAAAAACAGAGCAAGATGTAAAATACATTTTTCCCACTCTTTTCTCCAAAATCTAATACTAGAAGTGTTGGTAATAATGAGCAATCTGTGACCTATGACTTAAATATATTTTGAATTCTTCATTACATCACTTCTCTCTAATTACCTCCTGGCTTTATCACTGAATTCTTGCATTATAATTATAAAAAAAATGGCAATTCCCATACTCTTCTCTCCAGTTTCAAATCCTGGATGTACCCTGGGTTTAAATTTGCTTTTTTTTTGCACCATTGCTCTCCCCAAACTTGGTTCCCCCACCAAACATATGCAACTGTAGGTCACCAAAAGTTTGCTGTCTTGATTTAATCTCTTTAGCAGTAATTGAAGCCTTTAAGCCATCACTCAAACCACCTGCCAGTTTGCATTATGTTCCTGGTCAATCACAAGTAAACATGATTAAAAGAAAGATGTCTAGATTTTTATTTTTTAAAAAAATGCTGTTCTAATGATTCAAAGCTAACATTAGGTAATTTGTTATTTATGTTGCATTTCCCCAGAAATAAAGTGAGATCCTTTCCTTTCCTTTCCTTTCCTTTCCTTTCCTTTCCTTTCCTTTCCTTTCCTTTCCTTTCCTTTCCTTTCCTTTCCTTTCCTTTCCTTTCCTTTCCTTTCCTTTCCTTTCCTTTCCTTTCCTTTCCTTTCCTTTCCTTTCCTTTCCTTCCCTTCCCTTCCCTTCCCTTCCCTTCCCTTCCCTTCCCTTCCCTTCCTTTCCTTTCCTTTCCTCATTATAAGAATGAAAATAAAGGGAAAGAAGTAAAGACTAATGATTATAGGAGGGGTATGGAATGCCTGGAGATTTTCTGAAGAATATCATTGTTTGCAGTTAAATTCTTTCCCTTTAAACTTTGGAGGTTACTCTAGTTTATGGAGAACCAAGATCGGAGAAATGGGTTTCTTTACCATAATTTCAGGGCAACTGAGATATATATTAAATTTCAGATTATTGCAAGAAAATAACTTTGGTCTTTGAGTGGACGAGGGTGGGGAAAACACTCTGAAAAGTAGTGTGTACAAAAACCGATGGCAAAAACTAAATTTGGAAATTACTTTATTTTAAGTTTTATTACAATTAAATTTAAAGAAGTGGTGAAATGGTAGCCTAGGTTTCAAGGAGAGAGGGTCTGCATTCCAGAAGACCAAAGGATAGCAAAGTTTAGATAGTTTGTTTAGGACTAAAGGGGTCAAATAGTTCCTTTTTAGAAGTTCTTAGAATATATATTTAATGATGCTAGTAGTTTCTTTAGTTTGGAAGATTTCTGTCCATAGGTGAGGAACAGTAAAGAAAACTTAGATAGAAGTCTATGTGTTTTTCTTCAATTTTGGAGCCTGACATAAGTTGACGTGTTATACATCAACATATTCCCCATTTATCATCCTAAAATGTGTCAAAATAGAATAGAATAGAATTTAGAATTTAGAATTTAGAATTTAGAATTTAGAATTTAGAATTTAGAATTTAGAATTTAGAATTTAGAATAGAATAGAATAGAATAGAATAGAATAGAATAGAATAGAATAGAATAGAATAGAATAGAATAGAATAGAATAGAAAATATGGAATGAATGGAATGGAATGGAATAGAAAATATGGAATGGAATAGAATAGAACAGAATAGAATAGAATAGAATAGAATAGAATAGAATAGAATAGAATAGAATAGAAAATATGGAATGAATGGAATGGAATGGAATAGAAAATATGGAATGGAATAGAATAGAACAGAATAGAATAGAATAGAATAGAATAGAATAGAATAGAATAGAATAGAATAGAATAGAATAGAATAGAATAGAATAGAATAGAATAGAATAGAATAGAAAATATGGAATGAATGGAATGGAATGGAATAGAAAATATGGAATGGAATAGAATAGAACAGAATAGAATAGAATAGAATAGAATAGAATAGAATAGAATAGAATAGAATAGAATAGAATAGAATAGAATAGAAAATATGGAATGAATGGAATGGAATGGAATAGAAAATATGGAATGGAATAGAATAGAACAGAATAGAATAGAATAGAATAGAATAGAATAGAATAGAATAGAATAGAATAGAATAGAATAGAATAGAATAGAATAGAATAGAATAGAATAGAATAGAATAGAGGAATGATAGAATAGAATGGAACAGAACAGAACAGAACAGAGGAATGATAGAATAGAATAGAATAGAATAGAATAGAATAGAATAGAATAGAATAGAATAGAATAGAATAGAATAGAATAGAATAGAATAGAATAGTAAAGTTGAAAGGGACCTTGGAGGTCTTCTAGTCCAACCTCCTGCTTGGGCAGGAAACCACATTTGCTCATGCACAGGTGCGCTAGCCACCACCAGTATCACACCAGCCTAGTGGCTTGTTTGCACATGCGTGCTCCAGCGGCCCGTTTGCACGGGCACCAACAGCTCATTTGCACATGCGCGCAGGTGTCACCACGCTGCCGTAGGTGTACACAGCTCTCTTGCACACGTGCATGCACGCTAGCCCCGCTGCCATGCTCGGACCCATTTGCATGCACATGTGTGTGGGCTGTGCACATGCACATTTCCCTGCTCCTCCCTTTCCTTCTGGGCCACCAAGCTGTAAAGGTTGCGGGAACTCTGCTGTATGGTATGAGACAGAAAAATTTTGAAGCCAACCAGGCTGCAATGTCCTGTCTGTTTCTCTCTAACTGTTTGCTTGCTGCTGCCTTGGTTTCAGTGAAAACCGTGTTGCATAAATAAGCGTGAAGGGCAGGAAGGGAGAAAAAAAGGTCAGGATATTGATGGAGTCAAAATACTGGCGTAGCATAAACAAGTATTTTTAGATGCTATAATTGCAGCAAAGCAGTGTCATTTTTTCCCCTCGTCGGAGTTTGCGTATCAAATACATCTTGGCTTGTGATACTGATAATGATTGCCACACTTCAATATTTATAGGAACTGATGCTTCCTCCTTGAGATTGGCAAGTGTGTCAGGCTCTGTCTCCCCTTCACAGATTGAATGCACGGCAAATTGTCATGTGTCACTCTTTATTTGGAAACGTTGACTCCATTGAGATTCTACATTGTGACTGATGGCCAGAAGTTTTTGTCCCAGGTTTTGAGATCTTAGAAAAGCTTCACGGTGTCTCAGTAGATTCTTTATGATCTTCAGTTTGAAAATTCCAAACTGAGGAGGCAAATAACGATCACTTGATCTTTACCCAGAAGATCTGTGATGAAAATACAGTTGTATCTGAACACAGTTTCCACATTACATGGGATCAACAATTCTTAATAGAACAAGTTCAAAATTTTATGGTATTCTATAATGGTGTTCAGCTGAATTTCCATTGCTGACCTTCTAAGCCAGCTCATGGCACCTGGTGTTTAGCAAAGAAGGTGGCAGTGTCTTTTTTGTCCTCCAAGGTCCTAAATTTTGAAAACTTGCAGAATGTTTTGTGTCTTAATACATAGTGGTACACGTTGATTCAGAAAGGAAAAACCTCTCTACAATGGAGAAAAGATAAAGGATACAAATTCATATATATATATATATATGTCTTTGGTTATTCGGGTTTTCTCCCACATAAAATTGGAAGTGTCTTGGCGACATTTCAACGAAGTCCCATTCGTCATCTTCAGGCTGGTGTTTTTGGCTTCATGCTTCTAAGAGCAATGTGTGATCATAGCTGTTTCTTCCTATGATCACACATTGCTCTTAGAAGCACCAAGCTGAAAACACCAGCCTGAAGATGACGAATGGGACTTCGTCGAAACGTCGTCAAGACACTTCAAATTCTACGTGGGAGAATACCCGAAGAACCAAAGACCTACATACAAACACCCGCGAAAACCTCAGAAAACAAATACACACACACACACACACACACACACACACACACACATATAATTTTAATAAATACCAACTTTGATTTAAATAGATGGTCAAAACATCTCAGCAGAGCTAGTATCCTATGTACTTGCTCAGTTTGCTACCCAAGCTATAACAGCTGATGGGGATAGTTTTAGCATATGCAGCCTTTAATATCTGAGATTCTTCCTGTGCTCTAGATGGGAAAATACATAGTTCTGGGTAGTTTCTAACTTTCACAGCAGTTCTAAGGTAAGTAGATGGCTGCATTTTTGCTTAGAAACATCTACGTGTCCTTACACATTGGATGAATAGCTCTGTGCAGGTACAACACAACAATGAATTCTAATATGCTCTGTTTCCAAGGATTATTCATGTGGGCTGTTGAGGTGTACAGTTTCCAACTGTCTTTTAGGCAGTGGTGGGATTCAGCTGGTTCGCACCACTTCGGCAGAACCGGTAGCTAATTTGTTGTTGCCCAGGCGCAGAATGGACTTCCGAAAGCGGCATCCACACAGAGAACCAGTTGTTGACCTATTTGAACCCCACCACTCCTTCCTTCCTTCCTTCCTTCCTTCCTTCCTTCCTTCCTTCCTTCCTCCCTCCCTCCCTCCCTCCCTCCCTCCCTCCCTCCTTTCCTCCCTTCCTCCCTCCCTCCTTTTGTGGTAGGATTCAGCTGGTTCGCACCACTTCGGCAGAACCGGTAGCTAATTTGTTGTTGCCCAGGCGCAGAATGGACTTCCGAAAGCGGCATCCACACAGAGAACCAGTTGTTGACCTATTTGAACCCCACCACTCCTTCCTTCCTTCCTTCCTTCCTCCCTCCCTCCCTCCCTCCCTCCCTCCTTTCCTCCCTTCCTCCCTCCCTCCTTTTGTGGTAGGATTCAGCTGGTTCTCACCACTTTGGCAGAACTGGTAGCTAATTTTTTGTTGCCCAGGCCCAGAATGGACCTCCGGAAGTGGCATCCACACAGAGAACTGGTTGTTCACCTATTTGAATCACACCACTGTTTTTAGGCCTTTACTGCCTTAGGTCAGAAGGTGTCCTCCCATGCTACTTGTTGGGAAGTCTGGCTTATTCAGTTCGCTCTTCTCAGTGTCACATAAGCTGTATTGATAGATTAATCTTACATTGTTGTGACTAAACAGCCCTGCAATTTTTTCCCTACTGTTCGATATAATCTGTCTTGACAGCTGTATCATTAGTTTATATTTGTTGCACTCTCATTCACTATATTGGCTTTGTGGAGTTCTTAACGTCAGTATTTTTATGCTACCACAGCATCTTTTGCACAAGCGCCGATTCCACCCCAAACAAGCCATTCTCTGTCACAACTGGCTTTGCTTTCAGGGCCTGTGAAAAATGGAATAGTGATTCTGACGTTAAGGAGAGATGGAATAAATGTTAACTATGGAGATTCTCAGTCATCCAGGTCCTGGTTGTCCCAAAGTTGCTTTTTTTCAAGAGGCCACTGGACTTTCTTTGTTTTTCCTTGAAGAGGTTTCTCTTGCTCATCCAAGAAGCTTCTTCAGTTCTTGCTGAATGGTGAGGAATGGAAGGGTTCCACTCAGGAATATAAATCCTTCCATTCCCTACCATTCAGTCAGAGCAAAAGAAGCTTCTTAGATGAGAAGCGAAACCTCTTCAAGGAAAAACGAAGAAAATCCAGTTGACAAAAAGCCTCTTTGGAAGAGATGGAGTAGGGAGTCATGATGAGAAAGGGAATGAAGGTCTTTGTGTGAGAACTCCACTGAATTTTTATGGACAATTCTGGGGGTGTTGACCTCCTCAAATTAGTATGTTTATGCATGCAAACAGCCTTATAATTGGTTGCTCTGCTTGATATTGCTTCAGCATATTTTTATAAAACTTAGGTTTACCAATTAGTGATCTTATATCTTACGTTTATCCAGATTGGTGTTCTCTAGAGCTATTAAGGCTATAATTCTCAGAATCCCTAATTAACATATCTGGAGGACATTAGTTTGAAGGACATTAATGTAAGTGTTGTGGTGAAGATTTCTTATGCTAATAGAATTTTTTTTTTTTTTTTGGAGCTGGAACAATTGAATCACTGGCTTATGCCAAGCTGCAGTGTGATTTTACAGATATTCCTCTCAATAAACTCTTAACATGTCTTATACATTTCACTTCTTATACATTTCACTGGCCAGCCAGGTGACCCTTGTGACCTGTACTTTTGTTGATCAGGGCTCAAAGGTTAAGTCTGATGTAGCTTTTCCATGATAACTTGAGAATTTGCCTACAATTAGCAGCCTGCTAATTTGTTTTTGATTGGTTTAGCTGCCAGTCTTACTGTTCAGCCATAGTACAGTATAACGGTATACATTTTGAATGCTAATTTGTTTCATATCTTTTTTAAAAGGTTTTTTTCCCCGGTGAGTTTTGTTTTTGACTAGGCAAACTGATCTATTTTACTTATTGCTTGTATTTTATGTGTGCAATTGATCAGCGACTTGATGAGGAACTGAAGTGTTTATGCAGTGTTTTATTTAACATATTCAGAATAGGGCCAGTTTTTTCATCCATGTTCTAATTATGGTGAGTGTAAAAATAGCGAAACCTGAATATAGAGAGTTTCCCAATTTAATTGAACTAAATTTCAATCTGATTGGTTACATGGATCTGGACCTTTTCTTGTGGATTAGTTATTTTCAACATTTTAATATATCACCAACTATGAATTATTTTGGATATTATGATGGGGAAGGAGGTCACTTGCTTAGTTGTGAATGTTAACATGCAACAGCCTAGTTCTTAGATCAGAACACCTTCTTTGGAGAAGATTCAGCACCTGATTAAAGGTAAATAAATGATCTGAAGTACAATGCAGGTGGCGAGAGTAAGATGTTTATTGCAAAACTACAAATTCTTTGAAAGAAGGGCTTCACAACTCAGAAAAATGCACACAATTCCTCTTGTTGAATTATTAAAGCAGCCATGTCTCTTTTTCAGGCTGGAATCTGGAAAACCTTTCCAATGTCAATTTCCTATTTCTCTATTTTATCTTATTTTACTATCAAATGTATACACACTCTATCTGCCTGTATAAAAGACTTTAGCTTGATAATTATTCTAGTAGGTTTTCGGGATCTTCAAATCACCTAGTCTTTTTTGTCTGGCAGTATCAAGGCTTTGAACCTGAACCATTTATCATATGAAAGATCTGCTTTAAGCCTTGAGCAATTGTTCCTCCCCTGTGAAAGAAGCTGTTCCAAGTGCTGCAATCTATTTAGAAAGTTTGTCTAATTTAACCCTCAGCAGCTAAGAAAAAGTCATGCTTTGCAGTACCTGCCCTAGTTTTTCTGGGAGCTGATTCATCAGAGGCTTGAAGTTTTTTTACCCACTCTTTCCTGGCCTTTGCAATGTTGTATGAGCCCATGTGTCAGGTGTAAGTATCCAGGAGCCAGGATGGAGTTCAAAAGCACTGCAATTTTATTCCGTGCTACCTATACACAAGAATTTGATCTAGTAACAGTGAAGGCAAATTGGTGCTAGATAAGAGTCAATGGAATTCACAATGGGCTGGACTTAGATCTCTAAAATGATAACTTGTTTGACCCTGCCTTTGGGTTCTTCCTGGTCATGTCCTACATCCTGTTCTCAGAGGCCAGCATGCATTTGCTTACCAAACCAGAAGGATTAATTTGTCCGAGAAATGTCCAGCAGCTGCAACCCTATTCCTAAAATATAATTAAAAACATGGTTGGCATTCTGATTGGAATATAAAATACACACTGTCTTCAAACAGTTTTTATTGTTTATGTGGAATGGATGCTTAAACATTGCCCCTAAAGGAGAAAGGATTTCAGTAAATCATTCTGAATATATCATGCAAATTAAAAAATAATGATGGCATTTTATGGAATTTATCTCATCACAGAAAAGATGTGAACGGTGGGCTTGTTGCGACATTTTTTTTCACAAAGAACTTGAAAGCTGGAATGGGAATAAGGACATTTCTTGAAATATGTGAATTCGTCCACTTAAAAAATCAGCAGACGATGGGGCTTGTTCACTATTTCTAAATAATGTGCTCTTTAGCAATTCAAGTGTTGATATGATAGTGGTATGCTTAATGTTCTTGCCTGCACTTAGCCCCTCCGAATATGACTGGTAGCATGAGAGATATAAAATTCCTAATTTACATACCTGTACTTTCTGCTGTCCCTGTTGCTACGAATGTTGCTATGGCATGTTTTGAGGTTCTCGGGGTTTCTGAAAAGGTGACTGAAAGAGCTGTCACAAACAGAGATCATTAGAGTGACGAATCGGAGGGTGGGTGGAAAATAGAGCTTAATTTCTAAATGACTTGCAGGGGCTGCTAAAATCCACCAGAAAATAGGGCTATTGAGAGACTTTCTTCACAAATGTCAGACAGATTTTGTCACGAGAAACTATTGGCGCTGACTTGGTAGCTACTCTTTTTTTTAATATAGTGCTCTTGCTCAAATAGAGACAGTAGTATGAACAAGTATTATGGATAGAAGATGGTTGTGGGAATGGAGACATAGCCTATCAATAGAGGAGCTGTTGCATTGAGTTGCCTGTCAATCTAGATCAGACATGTCAAACACAAGGCCCGGGGGCTGGATGCAGCCCGCGGAGTGGTTTCATGTGGCCCGCGAAGCCATCCTGGAAACAGTAAGGAAATGGCCCCCG
This sequence comes from Bothrops alternatus, assembly GCA_034064705.1. NCBI lineage: Eukaryota > Metazoa > Chordata > Lepidosauria > Squamata > Viperidae > Bothrops > Bothrops alternatus. The sequence continues at coordinate 166,382 of JARGCV010000302.1, forward strand.
CTGCCTTGGCCCTGGCCCAGGCTGGCCGGGAGCCAATGTACAATTTTGTGGTGGCCATCTATGCTGAAACGCATTCAGTCTTAGCTTCACAAGACCATCTGGGAACAGCGAGGAACCAGTCCCTGCCGTGTTGGCCCCGCCCCCTGGGTGTCACCCCTTGTGAGGAATAAAAAAATGGGACTATGCCTTGGCGCTTGCCCCGGTCCCACCCCCTTCTACCAGAGACCCTCAGATCTGTCCCACACCTGCCCAGGCCCCCACAGGCCCCCTTGACACGAACAATATAGAGCTGGCCATGCCCACCCAGTAGGCCAAACCCACTCCATCCATGCCCACCCAGTAGGCTGCACCCATCCTGGCCACACCCACCCAGCCCCCCCGAGGGCAACCACAATGCTGATGCGGCCCTCAATGAAATTGAGTTTGACACCCCTGATCTAGATATTACCAGGCTAGATAAAGCAGTTTTCCTGTTCAGTATAAGCAGCTTTCTATGTTCCTGCAAATACCCAGTTCCAGAGATTGCTGGCAGTGATTGAAATTGCTGGCAGTCATTGAAAAAAGTCCTGGACTAGAAGGACTAGAAAGACAATTCATTTGATTTTGTATTAAGTGACGTTTCCTATCTATTTATTTTATTTATTTTTATTTTATTCGGATTTGTATGCCGCTCCTCTCCGAGGACTCGGAGCGGCTCACAGCGTATATATAAAACAATTTTGACTAAATCCGAACAAAAAACATTAAAAATAAAACTATGAGATTATTCTGATATGCTTTGCAAAAATCGACGCACTTTTGCATTTGGGTCTGCAGTATGATGGAGCAAATGACAACAATTTGCTGAAGAGATAGGTGGGATACTTCTCCAGAGCCAAATGCAGGATCCCACTTCACTCCTCCCCTTTCATGGAACCCTTGTTATTTCACTTGTGACACCTCTGATGAAGTCTGGCTATCCATGATGGAATCCTTAAACTATATATACAGTTGACTATGCCATTGGGCTTTGGGGAGCTCTCTGTACAGCAAGTCACAGAATCTTGTAGATCTTGGCTCTCAAACAAGGTGAAGCAGAATGGGACCTGGTTATAGTTGAATAGGAATCCCAGATAGTTGAATAGGAATCCCAGTTCGTTAAACTGACACACTCGAAGAAGGCAATGACAAACCATTTATTTACTCCTATCAGTAAAACTAACACAACCTAAGTCAGTCTTGACTGTAACCTCAATATTTTAAGCAATATTTTTGGCTCAATTACCCAATATTTTGGGTAGTTCTGTGGCATACTGGGGGTACAAAGTAGATGGGCCTGAGATAAAAATGAAATGTAAGTTGAGATTAATATAATTAAAAAGAAGGGCTCTGAGGGGCTATTGGTTTTACTCCCTCCATTTAAAACTTAATCAGTGATTCCATGAGCTCCGTAAATATCATACACCTAAATTAAATAATAAACAATTTAAAACTTCAAGCTTTTCTCCCAGTGTCCCCATTTCCCGCCATTTTTTTTCTGCTGGGCATATGGACTTGGTCTAACCTAATTTTTTTTAAAGATGGTTACCAGCTATAAGATTTCATAAGTGGTTGAGATTATCCTAATTTAGCGAAAGCTCTCATTATTGCTTGCCTATAGACAGAGTTCTCTTTCTTAGTAGGCTGTATTCTTTCTTTGAAGATATTAAGGTAAAGTCTGGGGAGAAAGTTTATCTCTGAAGGATACCGTAAGTTGCTACACTGAACAGGAGGTTGAAGTAGATGATTTCCAGGTTTCCTTTTAAATCCTATAATGCTGTTGATTTTGTCCTACTGTTGCTATTTTGACAGTGATTATTTTTATTTTAAGATAATACAGGGGAATATGCATGCATTTCTCTCTCTCTCTCTCTCTCTCTCTCTCTCTCTCTCTCTCTCTCTCTCTCTCTCTTTCTCTCTCTCTCTCTCTCATTCTGTCTATCTCTATCTCCATCTCTATCTCTATTCTAAACTTGTATATTTTATACAAAGGCTGGATAACTAGAAGAACTTATTCTTAGCTTGTGTTTATGCAAAAGTAAGAAAAAAATCTTATCCCCAGAATTTCTGCTGAGTGAAGATTTATCTATTAATTCCTGTTAGAGCTTCTGTGTCACAAAAAAATGTAATGAGAAGGATAAATGAGTAGAAAAAAGCAACAGGGAAGAATAATGTCTTCAGGGATAGAGAAGCGATGTTCAACTTTGGATTCCAAGTTTTATTGTGATGCAGTTTTTATGAGCCTAGATGATTTGCCAGCTGCTTGAAAATAATTAGAATTGTTGTTTATTCACACCTGGAAACCCAAGTTTGGGAACAAATTAGAATGTGATACTTAAATTGGTAAGCTTTTTGGTCCCATTGAGGTGTGACATTCATTGGGATATTTTAAGGAGAAAGGAAGCATGTGGATAAACTGGACTTCGGTCATTTGTCTTTCAAAGCATAGTGGAAACATGTTTCATGAATTGGCCAACCTATTCTATGAATATAATAATTGTGTTACATCAATCTGGTTTATAATTATAGTAATTATGTCGTATGAAGCTGGCTACGGAAGTGTTTGGATGGGTGGGAGAAAAAAATGTAATAAATATGAATACAATATCTTTTTCGACAGGCCGGCCTGGGATAGATGCTCCGGTACCAGCAAGGTTAAAATTGTTTTAGGGGATTGAGTTTTTAAGATATAATGTATTGGGTTTTAAATGGATTTAGGGCCAAATTATTTAATTTATTCTTAATTATTTTAATTTTTGTATATTGATGTTTTTAATTTTGGGCTGTACACCACCCCGAGTCCTTCGGGAGAGGGGCGGTAGAAATTGGAAATAATAATAATAATAATAATAATAATAATAATAATAATAATAATAATAACAATATGATACATGGTTGCTTGTGAACTTCCTGATTCGGGAGCCATCTAAATAATTACGATTGAAATTATAGGCTGTCTTGGAAAGATCCAGATATCTAATCCAGCTGGAGTTTTTTTGGTATTCTCACTGATGTGATATAATATAGATCAGTGGTGGCGAACCTAAGGCACGGGTGCCAGAGGCAGCACTCAGAACCCTCTCTGTGGGCACGCGCACCGTCGCCCCAGCCCTAGGCCTTCAGCTGGGTTTTATAAAACCTTTTTGCTTTAGGCCTCTGCTGCTGTGTGCAAAAAAAAAAAAGGTTCAATCAATCAGTCAATTTCAACTTCTTGCGGGGGGGAAAAAAAAGATCTTGCAAAGTTGGAATTGATTGATTGAACTTTTTAGTCCCACCCAGTCTACTGTTACCACTGCAGCCACGCTCACCCAATGGGCCACACCCACCCAGCACCCGACGATGTATAAGTGAGTTTTGGGTTGCAGTTTGGGCACTCAGTCTCTAAAAGGTTCACCATCGAAAGATCACTCAAATGAAAAATATATGTTGGAGTGGAAAAAATGGATAGATTATATTCAAGGGAAATATCAATCTAAGAAATTGTACTTATCATATAGTTAAATGTTTATTAGGATTTATATAATAATTTAGTTTAACTTAGTGGGTTTTCTTTTGTTTTACCCTGTATTCACTTTGGGAAGTCGGGTGGGTGGGTGGGTTGGGGGTGGTTTAATAAAAAATTAATAATGTATTATAATGCACTCAACTGTAATACTTGCAATATATAAGGATGATATATTTATTGATATAAGAGGAGTTGCTCTGGCAGTACCTCTGGACCACATCTGGAGGGGGTGGAGAGTGAGGAGTGAAGGAGTGGAGGGAAGTAGGAAGGTTGTTGGATAGGAGGGTGGAGAGTGAGAGAGGGAGAGAGGGAGGGGGTGGGAAGTAGGAGATAGGGAGGCAGGAAGAGGGGGATGTGGTGGAGGGGGTGCTGCCGAGCAACATCTATAGTTATTCTATTTTATGTAAGTTTTTAAAAGTATGTATGTTTTGTTTTGGTGTGACACAAAGTCGAAAATGATTGTATTAAGTTGAGTTGTATTTAATTTGACTCTTGTTAATAATTATAAAAAACTAATAAAATATTTAACAAAAAAAAGGTTCGCCATCACTGATATAGATAATTGGAATATTCGAAGTACAAATTTGAAACAAGGGCTTTCTGTTTTGCCAGCAAGGTCCTGTTGGAGAGCTATAATCAATAAAGAAGAATATTTGTGGCTCAGGGTTGACATGATGGCTCCTTGATGCTCTCTGAACATGGTTGTTTTCTTGCAGATGTTTCATTATCCAAAATAGGTAACATCATCAGTGCTAGTGACTGGTGATTACTAGCAATGGTGATCTTAGCTAGTTTGGCTAGTGAAACATCTGCAAAAAACAACAACAACCAAACTCAGAGAGCACCAAGGACCCTTCTGCCACATTGTGCTGCTGGCATTATGAAGGCTTAATACATAAGAACTGCTGAGTTTTTATTTTGAGTCCCCAAAATTGCAGAATGCTTTGTGTAGGCATGAACTGAATGCCGCAGCTTGCTTAGAGACAAATGCATCCATCATTCTGGCACTCCATGATAGCCCAGGGGCACCTGAATCCATTGTTTATAGAGGAGGCATGCTGCTGCCTAAAAGCAGAGGTTATCGGTGGCACTATCTGAGTTGCAGTGGGAATCTTTAACAGGGTACAGAGTCTGGCTTCCCGCTGTCCCCTGAGGATATTCTTCCCCATCAGCATGCAGAAGATGCAGCCGAAGACAAAGGCTGCAGATGTTTATTGCTGCTTCGGAAAAGAGATTTGGCTCAGCGGTAAAGCAAACACTTTGCATGCAAAGGATCTCAGATTCAGACCTAGCATCTCCAGATACAGAAGGAAGGCTCTGAAACTGTTGAAAGCTGTGATTTGCAAGTGCAAACTACCCAAGGGGAAACTGCCATCCAGAACCCTTTCTAGTTTTATTGGTTGTTGACCAGCTGGGCGAGGACTAATCCAGGTTGAGGTCCAACGGCATCGACTAGTTCCTCACTCGGACAACAGGGCTACGTTCTGGATGTCAGTGGCCTGACAATGTATGCCAACTTTCTAGGTCACGTATCGAAAAATTTATACCTGAGGCTGTTGTCAACTTTTGAAATGAACCTGGCTGAAGCCATCTTTGTCATTCTCAGTGGCCACACAGGTTGGGGAGGAGCGGGGAAGAAAGGGAAAGCATTGCTAGACTAAAAACGGAGCAGTCCTGTGGAAACCAAGGTCATTCTCTTCCTTCCTTCCTTCCTTCCTTCCTTCCTTCCTTCCTTCCTTCCTTCCTTCCTTTCTTCCTTCCTTCCTTCCTTCCTTCCTCTCTCCCTCCCTCCCTCCCTCCCCTCCCCTCCTTCCTTCCTTCCTCCCTCTCTCCCTCCCTCCCTTCCTCCCCTCTCCTCCTCCCTCCTTCTCTCTCTCTCTCTCTCTCTCTCTCTCTCTCTCTCTCTCTCTCTCTCTCTCTCTCTCTCTCTCCCCCTTTCTTTCTTTCTTTCTTTCTTTCTTTCTTTCTTTCTTTCTTTCTTTCTTTCTTTCTTTCTTTCTTTCTTTCTTTCTTTCTTTTCTTTCTTCTCTCCCTTCCCTTCCCTTCCTGGAAGCTTGTTTAATAATATTGCAGCCAGCAAGATAATGTGTACATTTTGTAGGTGGAACAGGTTCTGGATTTTCTTCTAATAAAAAAGAATCTAGGCATTCCCTGAAGTAGATGCAGGGAATCAAAATTTGAAAAACCGAAGAAGAATTCTTTGTCCATGCAGATTTGCATTGCAGTTGAACACAGCTGGTAGGTTGCAATGACGGTCAGCCTCCCACCAATCCGCGGAGGGCCTGGGCTTGGAAAAGTTGCCCCATATTAAGAGAAATGACTAATAAATGCTTGAACTGGCACAAGTGGAGCAAGATTGGCTCCTGGCAATTCCAAGCAGCTGAGCGAGCTGCCCTTTGGGCCTTAGGGATCACCAACCCTCTGAGCGAGGTGTGGAACAGTGTCGTCTTTCATTAACGGAATAAACTTCCTCGTTTTTTTTCCTTCTGATTTTTTTTTTTTAAATTCCTCAGGCAGTTCCCGATCTCTGTTCAGTCCTCCTAAAATAACAGACTTGCAACTTTGGCAGTTGAATGAACTGTGGGGGAGGGCTGGGCAGGGGGTTTAGAACTGGCTAGTCTTTTCTTCTCTGCCTTGGCCGTGTTTCTCGCGGTGCCTGCTGTTGCCACGACAACCCTGGATGTGTCTTTTAGCTCTAGTGATATCATCAGGCATCCCAACAACCGAGGGCCTGTGCTCTGAGGCAACATGGGCTATTGTGTGCCTTTCACAGCTCCTGTTCTTCTCAATTGGTTGGTCTTGTCCAGCTTTCGTTCTTGGCTTGCTGGTTCTTCGGCTTTCTCTCTGAGCTCCCAACTTTCTTCCCAAGTATCTAGGCGACTTCAGAAAACTCTTGAGTAGAAATAGTGGCGCTGCAAACTAGAGTTTTGATGTGCAGAAGAGGCAGTTGTATCAATAAGCGTAGCACGTAGTCAACCTTGGGCAAGGCAAGGAGATTTTATCAGTTGTGTAACAATGCCCTTTAAGTTGAGAGGGAGAGTTGCTTGACCAAGGTACAGTAGACCAGACCTAGAAACCATTGCCAGAGAGTTCAGTAGAGGTAAGTCCTCAACTTACAACAGTTTAAAGTTTCAACAGCACTGAAGAAAGTGACTTACTATGTCCTTTTTTTCACTCTTATGACCTTTGCAGCATCACGTGATCAAAATTCAGTCACCTGACAAGTGATTCATATTTATGATGGTTGCCGTGTCCCGGGCTCCCCTTTTGCGATCGTCCAACAAATACAGTAAAGTCAATGGGGAAGCCAGATTCACTTAACAACCATGTTAATAACTGAAAACCTCTGGTGATTCAACCACTGCAAAAAGAAAAGTTGTAAAAAGGGCAACACTCATTTAACAACTGTTAAACGACAACTCATTTTTACTGCTTAGTAGAAATGTTGGGGTCCATTGTGGTGATAAGTCAAGGACTAGCTATACTACTTTGATTGTAACAACTATGGTAGCAGAATCTTGCAAGTCTGAATGGATTTCCTCTTTTATCTTTGTATGAACCGAGGACGGGCTTGTCTGTGATGTGTTTTTTTAAATTACTTTCTGGTCCTGGGCTCAAGCCACTTTTATCTGACCATTGCCTTGGTCAGGAACACCTCTTCTTGTCCTTCAAGGCTCTACCATTTCCCCTCTACAGGGCTTGGGACCGTGGCAAAGTGAATTTATTATTGAAATTTCTGCCAGGTGTTGCAAGAGCTTAGTGGCTTCAGACATCACTCCAACTCTGTTGCAAAAGGACAGAAAAACACCTTCCTTCTCCCCATGTCTTATATTACAGGCAAAGAGATCAAATTGGTTTTCCAGGCCAGCAAAACCATCCCGATACTTTGTGTGACATCACATGACTCGCGCGTTTGACATGTCTGATGTAGAGGGTTAAAGACACTGTGCCAGAAACCAGAAGGAGACTATGGTACAAACCCAACTGGATGACTTTAGGGCAGTCTTTCTTCCTTAGTCCTAAGAAGAAGACAATGATAAACCATTTGTGAAAAATGTTGCCAAGAAAACTGCAGGGACTTGTCCATGTAATTCCAGAAGACTGATACAAAAGTATGCATGCAGTTTGGTCAAACCAGATGCCTGCTGTGATAGTCAGCCTAATTACAGCTTTGGACTTGTTTTCACATTGGGAGGGTGAGGTCATGTAAGGTTTGTGATATGATTACACTTGAATGCAAATGATTGATATGGATACAACTAAGTACCATTTGTTGGGTTATACGACAGTTCTATGAATCTTGGCCCTTCCTTCCTTCCTTCCTTCCTTCCTTCCTTCCTTCCTTCCTTCCTTCCTTCCTTCCTTCCTTCCTTCCTTCCTTCCTTCCTTCCTTCCTTCCTTCCTTCCTCCCTCCCTCCCTCCCTCCCTCCCTCCTTGTGTCTATGCATTCCACCAAAGACAGGAACCACATATTGTTTTTATCCAGTCATACAGAAAATAAAAGACTCAGCTCCTTGCAGCTCCCAACTGCTCATGGCTATGTTTTTGCACTAGTTAGCATTAGAAGAAAATTCAGAATGTTTGCTTTTCTCCAAAATTTGAGATGGGGAAGGCTGTTGGAGGTTAAGCGCGCGCATGCGCGCACGCACACACACACACACACACACACACTGGGTGTGTGATGGAAATGGAAACAGAACAATGATTAGTGAAACAGGTTTTGCAACTATAACAGACAGGAGATTCATTTATAGGAAGTACATTATAGTGATAGGCAAAGTCAGCAAACTATTTCTTATCAACAGGAAAGTCAAAGAGCATGTGCCTGTGAAGGAAGTGACTTCAGATTAGAGGAAACAAGGCATAATGATAGTAAACTCTTTATCTTAAGCCTACTTCCTCTTTATGACTAATAGGTAATGAGGTAAGGAAGAGTCAGATGTCAGTACCATTAGATAAGGACCTCCATCAGTTCACTCCTAATATAATCATGTATCATCTTAACCACCAGCCTATCTCAGATCTCACTGAGTGAGAAAACTTTGTGACTTCATCTTGAATTCCTAAGTTAAAGGCAGTATCTTTTTTTTTTAAAGGTTAATCATGCATTCTCAAACTGGTGCTGATTCTTCCTGATCTCATGGATACATTCCGCCCCCCCCCCAGGATGATCTGTCCCCAACCATCAGATCTTCCAATAACTCTCATTGCTGCTGTAGTTGAGCATATCTTGCTGCTTATTACTTTTTCCATATATCCAAAATATGATGATTTATGCCTGGTCATTTGTGCCTTAGGAGCTCTAGGTTGATTTATTTGATGATCCATTTGTTTGTTTTCTTGGGTATTGATGGCTTTCCCAGGAGTTTTCTCCAATGCTCAGGTTCAAAAGTATAAATACTCTTTCAACCTTGCTTCTTCAACAGTTCAACTTTAATTTCCATAGAGTGTTACAGGAAAAACTTTTACTGAATCATCATCATCTTCTTCTTCTTCTTCTTCTTCTTCTTCTTCTTCTTCTTCTTCTTCTTCTTCTTCTTCTTCTTCTTCTTCTTCTTCTTCTTCTTCTTCTTCTTCTTCTTCCTCCTCCTCCTCCTCCTCCTCCTCCTCCTCCTCCTCCTCCTCCTCCTCCTCCTCCTCCTCCAACCAAATAACTGTTATTTGTCTAAACCAACCTATTGATTTTTCTGGCTAATCCTAGATTAGAATCTAGTTTTTTTTCCTATTTCCTATCCAAAGTTCAATTTTCTAAATTGCAGTAGTGCAGAAGATACTAAGCTGATAACCACTTTCATGCTTGAATGAAGCTGGAAAAATGCTAAGATATTATCAAACTTAATAAAAGTACTCTAAATTTCTTGTGTTTCAGTTGGAATATTTAGAGTCTCTTTGTATTTTGGAAAGAAGCAGCGAAATATTTGTGCTATATTAAGGATGCATATTTAACAGGAATGTTCATGAGTGAACATGACAAAATGCTTTGAAGAGAGATGCTTAGCAAGGAAAAAACAAAGCAAATAGATGCCAAGTGCATTGCTAGAATTCCTATCACAGAGGAACTGCATGTTGGCAGTTCTATTTATTTTTTCACTCATGGAATGATAGAAGTTAATGATTAATTGTCTTATACAACATTTAATAGATACGAAGCATTGGTTATCAATTAAATACCATAATAAAGGAATACTGGGAAATAAATCTACCATGCTAATAATTTTAGAATAAAACCATAGAGGAAAAAAAATCCCTAGATTTCATAAAGCATTATTTCTTATTATGTAGATTAATTTTTCATTTTTTTCCCAGGTGACCAGACACTACAATTTTTATTTAGCAGTACAAAGCCTAATTAGAGTTGGCTTAATAAACAGAAGGCCTCTTTCTGGTAGTGAAGTTTCCAAGGCAACATTAGCAAATAGTAGGAATCCAAATGTCATCACTTCTTTGAGTTGCTGTTAGCATCACTAGTTGTAACTGATAGTCCTCTGGATTTGCATACCTACCTCTGGCATTTAACAGATAACAACAATTATGCTTGTTCCCAAATCAAGTAGACAGAAGATTTGTAGTGAAGCTGATGAGCATGCCCTCTATCTACAGATCTGCTTAGATTCATCAAGGATTAACTATCAACATAAACACTGTATTGCAATGGGAAAGTTCCAGGGATTCTTCTGTTGGTTAGCGGCCTTTAGTTAGGTCTGAGTATGTATCTAGGTCAGTGCTTCCCACACCTGGCTAACTTATCTGAAATTGGGTAAAGATTTTTCACTGGTAATACACAAACCCATTACCCAATCACAATAGGGACATTTAAATCAACTTACTCTAAGGCAGGGGTTCTCAACCTTGGCAACTTTAAGACTTGTGGACTTCAACTCCCAGAATTCCTCAGCCAGCTTTGCTGGCTGAGGAATTCTGGGAGTTGAAGTCCACAAGTCTTAAAGTTGCCAAGGTTGAGAACCCCTGCCTAAGGTCTTTTACTTACCTTGGATTAAAAGGACTTTCTGATAAATGGTTTTGGCTAATATCGGAAAAAGTTTGGGAAGAATTAAGTGATGCATTAAAATAAAATACACCAAGAATTTCTAGGGAATTTTAAATCTGCCATATCTTTCTTTGCCTCCTTTAAGAGAAACAAAGCACAACACAAAGTACGGGAAGTTATGTTTGCTAAAGAGCTAGATATGGAAAAGAAGTGCATTTTCCGACATAGCATAGATCTCCTGCTTTAAGCAGGGGGTTGGACTACAGGACCTCCGAGGTCCCTTCCAGCCTTATGGTTCCATGAAATCACATTGTCTTAAAAAAAAATTCCTTGTATGTTTTTCCAAATGTGGCATGTCTTTTCTCTAAATTAAAAAAGAAAAAACAAGCATCAAAGTCATTTACTTTCTCCCATGGGAGAAAACGCTCCGTTCTTATTAATGCTGTTCTGTATTTGAGAGACGCTTGGAACTTAAGGCCACAATTTAAACCAGGAATTAAGGGCCACTGGCCGTTGCTTTTCCTCCTGGCCTTTTGTCTTAGCAGCCCAGATTGTCGTGTCCCCTGTGAATCCTGCTGACTGGAAAAACAAACTGTCTCTGTTTGGGTTATTGATGGCATGTTTTGGCTTTTCATTCTGGCATCCACTTTGGGAATGTTGGCTCATGCAGATGGATTTTAACCCACATCAGAGCAAGGTCAGATTGTTGGCATACGGATGCCTACTCAGGGTGACCATCGGATGCGTTCTTAGTAGCTCTTTGCCTTAGAGGAAGTCTTGGACTGAACTAAGTGAAGGAAAGGAAGGGAGGGCCACCACCTCTCTCTTGATAGCTAAATGGAACCAGGAAGGTTATGGAAATGCTGGCTCCTTAGGTTCTGCTCAGACCCTCTGCCCCACAAAGGTTCGGTAGGAGCTGGAGAGAAGTCGTTATAACTTCTAAGTTATCTAACAACTTCTGACTAAGGATGTCTAGCCATGTAGTAAGACTGTATTACTATCATCCTTCTCATCTTTCCCATTACCTACACCTATTGGAATCTTATAACTATCACTTTGTGGGTCTTATGGTTTATGATTTATCACTTTGTTGGTTTTATCACTGAGAGCTTCTGCACTGGAGACAAATTCCTTTCGTGTCCAATCACATTTGGCCAATAAAGAATATTCTATTCTATTCTATTCTACAATCTGTCCTATTCTATTCTATTCTATTCTATTCTATTCTATTCTATTCTATTCTATTCTATTCTATTCTATTCTATTCTATTCTATTCTATTCTATTCTATTCTATTCTATTCTACAATCTGTCCTATTCTATTCTATTCTATTCTATTCTATTCTATTCTATTCTATTCTATTCTATTCTATTCTATTCTATTCTATTCTATTCTATTCTATTCTACAATCTGTCCTATTCTATTCTATTCTATTCTATTCTATTCTATTCTATTCTATTCTATTCTACAATCTATTCTATTCCTGTTCTGTTCTGTTCTATTCTAATTTTCTATACCTATCAATGCTGGCATGAGTAGATTTCAGTGGGAGCATGGGCCTCAACTAAGGCTGACTTAACTCTGAATTAGAAGAGAGACAAGGAAACACAAGACAGAAGAAAACTCTATTTGCAATGAGAGCATTGAATCTGCTGTTGTTGTTATTATTATTTTAAAAAAAGACTTTTCCTTCTTTAAGAAAAGGAGCATGCAAATGTGAGGTTTAAAGATTGCTGTCCTTAGGTCAGAGGAAGTGAAGGAGGTGGGAGCGAAGGCTATCTGTCTTGAGAAAAAAAAAATGAATGGGAGGGAATAGTCAACTCTGAAGCCTGTTTGTTATCCCATGCACGTCTGCTTTGCAGAGGTTATGAATTTTAAAGACCTAATTCCACACAAAGAGTTGGGATTTACAGCAGAAAAGCCTCAACAAATGAGATTGAAACTGAGCAAAATCCCAATCCCTACCTTTTGTGGTGCTAAAGGAGGGAGGGAAGGAACAGTGCTACCTGCTTAATCTTGCAGCTCTATATAATGCAGGATTTACAGAATTTACAGTATGGCCTTATTCTTATTTTGACCACCCAACTTTTTTTTTTTTCAAATCCAAGAGTAACCTTTGAAAGGTGTAGGTTAGGACTCAGGGGTAGGCAACCTTGGCTCTTTTATGACTTATGGACTTCAACTCCCAGAATTCCTGAGCCATAAAAGAGCCAAGGTTGCCTAACCCTGGGTTAGGTTAAAGTTACCTTTTCCTCTCTGAGAGCATGATGGTCTGTTCTAAATTATCCTGTACTGAGTCTCGAGCTCTCTCTTAACGATTCCCCTTTTGGGAAATGCCTATAGCTCAGCCATTTTGAATGGGGATTCGAGGAACCGGTCACAATTCTCACTTTAGGTTGAAAAAAGTGAATGTACATTCATCTTTAGTGTTATACCCTGATGAAGGATGCTGATCCTCTTCCTAATAGCTCTTAGGAAAGATATTGAAAACCCTCTTTTTTCTAGTGGGTCTTTGGATAATAGCTTTAGTAATGGGTAGCTGTTGAATCAGCTGCCTTTGCTTTAGTTTAAAACACTGATCAATGTTTGATGAAGTTTTATGATAGGTTGTTATTGTTTTGTTTTGTACTTATCAGGGTTGATGACTGAGGTGGCCCAAAAGCATTGTAAAATAAATAAGGTGCTGGTTTGTCTTGTCAAGTTAATATTGATGCTTTAATGAAGATAACTTCATTGTGAAGGAGATGTGAGGCTAAGCATTTCTTTTATTTTTGTAAGTTATTCTATTTAACTGTGATTTCTGTATTCTATATGCTGGTCTATGGCCGAACAAAGATATGATGATGATGATGATGATGATGATGATGATGATGATGATGATGATGATGATGATGATGATGATGAAGAACATAACTCAGGTTAACTGAAGATAGCTGATCCCAGAATTAGGATTTTTTTGTGCAATAGAATATATTCCACTATAATGCCTGAATTTCTTCACCACTCAATCCTACCTTTCCCCTAACGTCTCTTCAAATCAGAAAAGCCACTTTGGAAGATAACAGTTGTCCCAAACTGTTTTTGGCAATATTGGGTGTTTCCTGTCTTGCTACCTTGAAAAATTAGAGGAAAAGAGGCCATGGGGAAAGCTGCTACCGGCTTCTCAGGGGTGCAACATACAGAAAGGTTTGGATTGCCAAGCTGGAAATGGCAGGGTAGTAATTTAGTCTGTCGGAGGGATTCCTGCATGCTAACTCCCAGCAGCATGAATGGGCAGTTCAGATTATTTGTCCCAACATGGACTGCTCTTAATTTACTATTTGTTCCACATGGGTGTGCAAAAGGGCTCTCCTTGGCATTTCACACTGAGGCAATGCTTGGAAAGGGATTGCTGGTTAGGAGCATCAGATTGGAACAAATGGCCTGCAGCCATCTTGATCTGATAGAACTTGCCAGGTGCTGCATGTTTATTCCTTGCAACAGCCTTTATTTTTGATCCCTAGTCCCTCTGCTGCACAGACCTCTGATTTTTGACTTTCACCAAGAAAAATGCATCTGAAAAGAGAAAGGGAAGCCAGCTCAGCAGAAGCAGTAACACATGGGCCACATTAACCTGTGTAAAACAAGCATTTCAGCTGTCAGGTTTATAACACGAGGAAACCAGGTATAAACAAGTTGTTATAAGGGTGTGTGTGTGTGTGACTGGCTTGGTGTCTTTTCTTTTGATCCTCTAATGCTGAAGTTGTTACAAAAAGGTAACAACTGCAGCAAACTTGTTTTAGATGAGGCATATCATTAAATGACTTTTTAGCTGCAATTTCAGGGAGCACAGATGTTGCAAGTTTCCGTAAGGAAAAGCTTGGAGTTTGTCCTTGTTGTGTTAATTAAAAATGTGTCTGCGCTCTATAAATTGCATTGCCGCATCGGTGGGGTTTAAACGGTGGGGGAATCGGTTGTGAATGGGGTGTGCAGCGTTCTAACTCTGCGTTGCAACCATTTGACAATAGTTATTTTACAATGGCATTAAATAGCTATGCATTGTCTATCCGGTGTGGGAATTCCATCAATCATGTTATTGACTCCTTTGGTACTGTGGTTGGGAAGGTTTAAAAAGGCAACCTTGATTAGTAGAAAAAAAAATGGAGCTTAAAGTGGGCCTCTTCTAGACAATGAGGGGCTGGAAACTTTATCTCTGGCATTATAAATAAAACAGTATACATACATTCCCGTGTATGTCACTAGCTTTAGCAACATGCTTTTGGTTTATTGTGCTTTGAACAAAAAACTCACCTTCTTGGTTTGGAATCCTAGTCTAGTCTAGATTGATCTGTCTGTCTGTCTGTCTGTCGGTCGGTCTATCTATCTGTCTGTCTGTCTGTCTGTCTGTCTGTCTGTCTATCTTCTCTCTCTCTCTCTCTCTCTCTCTCTTCTATATTCTATCTCATCTATCTATCTATATCTATCTATCTATCTATCTGTCTGTCTATCTATCTATCTATCATCTATCTATCTATCTATCTATCTATCTATCTATCTATCTATCTATCTATCTATCTCTATCTATCTATCTATCTATCTATCTATCTATCTAATATCTTTCTCTCTGTCTTCTATCTCATCTATCTATCTATCTATCTATCTATCTATCTATCTATCTATCTATCTATCTATCTATCTATCATCTATCTATCTATCTATCTATCTATCTTATTGTCTATCATCTGTCATCACCTCAGTTCATATACATCCAAAGGAAAATTCCACAAGAGCTCAGCAACCACACCATCTCAAGGCCTGAGAGAATCCCCAAGTGATCAATAACTTTCTACCTATAGCTTCATGCTAGACCCACCAATTTAGTGATAAGCTTAAGAAAGACCATCTAATTCAGATAATTCAGCAGTAGAGTTGATCTCTCTTTTTCCTTTCTGCAAACTGGTAAAATGAAAACATATATATATATACACACACACACACACACACACACACACACACACACACACACACACACACACACACACACACACACACATATATATATATATATATATATATATATATATATATATATATATATATATATATATATATATATATATATATATATATATATATCAGAACACAGCCAACCCCCCAGCCAATCAGAGCACAGCCAACCCCCCAGCCAATCAGAGCACAGCCAAGCCCCTAACCAATCAGAACATAGCCAAGCTCCCAGCCAATCAGTTCAAACCCCCACTGGCAGTTAAAAGGAAAAAACAGCTTAGACCACACATGGCTCCTAGAAGCAGAAGCCAAAAGCACCAGCCTGAAGATGATGAATGAGATTTCATCGAAACGTTGCCAAGACACTTCAAATTCTACGCGGGAGAAAACCCGAAGAACCAAAGACCTACATACAAACACCCGCGAAAACCTCAGAAAACAAATATATATATATATATATACAAATATATACAAATATATACAAATATATACAAATATATACAAATATATACAAATATATACAAATATATATAAATATATATATATCCAGATTTCTTACGGGGAGGAAATAATTTCACATCAGCCAGGGTTAGACTTCAGCAAAATTATTCCTTTACTTACAAGTAACATCTTTTGCTTGTCTGATCACCAGTGCTTGTCCTTCAGATCTACTACCCTGCTTGGTACCTTTGGTGTCTTTGAGTACCAGTGACAGAAAGATCAGATGGAGCCTGTGTGATTCAGAGGATAGAGATTTAGATATTGCCCCATGAGTTCTAACCTTACTATAGAATATTGCTTTGCTTAAGTCACTTTGTTCACTTCAGTTTCCAACCTATAAGATGGGAGTAAAACTTGCTCCCTTAGCTCAATTTTTTTTTAAAAAAAGAATCTGGTAATCCATAATGATCTTCAATCAAAACATTCTTTAAGTGAATATCTTGTTCCATGTTGATACAAAATGTGTTGACTTGCTAAGGTGTATGACAACGGGAGTGTCTTTTAATCGTGGTCTCCTATGGCTATATTGACTTCTATTTCTCTTAAGTATTCTAAATAAAGAAATGCAGCACTGAAATAGCATCATGATTTAATGAATGTTTAATCGGAAGCACCCCCATATTCCATGGAGGTGATTTCCTGTTAAGTGAGCATGAGATAATAATAGCTTTCAGAATCCTGCATACTCAAATTCAGAAGAATACTGATGTTAATCTGTGGAACCCAGTACCTTCAACAAGTGTTCAACAAGTTTCATTTTAGTGACTAATATGTTTATTTAGTGCCTAATGCATTGGAAGAAAAGGATTGCAGTCCATGAAACTTCACGCCATAAGAAATAAGTCAATCCTTAAAGAACAGGAATCACTTTGTGCCGTTTTATCTCTGTGTGTATGTTTATGGATTAAAGGTTTCTCAACAATAGTTTAATTGCAAAGATGATCAGTGTGGTGGCCTAGTGGAGAAGACACTTGCCTCCCACTCAGAAGGTTGAGAGTTCAATCCTAAGTAGCAACAGATATTTCTCTCTGCTGTGAACTCCCCATAGGTGTCAGGAAGGGCATCCAGCCAGTAAATACTCAGCTCCATCCATTGCCCCCATTCTACCCCGAATTAAGGCATTACAGGGTCATAAAAAGAGAGTTTTAGTTTAATTGCAAAGGCAGGAGTTAAATTAATACCTAGGAACCAATCAATCTTTTACTCTCTGGTGAGGCTGTTTGTAAAAGGAATTGCTTGTGAACATTACATAAGGTGTGTCATGAATTATTAGCTCAGCCAGTAGAAAGCTTCACACTCCCCCATTATATCTTGTGTGGGTGGCTTGGTTTGCCCTTTTCAATGCTGCCTGATGATTTGTGAGTTGCTCTGTTACTCCTGCATTTCTGTTGGCTGCAGTGTCTTAAAGCAGTGTGCAGGAGGTGCAGCTAGCTGAAGTGGGCTTCGATGGAAAGCACTTGAGCCCATCCGCTTGCTAAGCACCAATCAATCTCAGTTCCTCTAAGTTCCATTTGCCTGCCAATTGCTGGAAGCAATGGGAAGAAGAAAAGAGGTGGGTCCTTTGTGGCAGATATTCTGGAAAATAGGCTCCTTTCTGCTTAATCTTGGGGGTTCAGCATGCTTGCAATCCAAATGCAGCAAGGATCCTTACTGTGAGTAAAAGGAGTGTATTCTCCTTTGCAGGATCCCTAGCCAAGAAAGATGGGGAAAAAAATCATTATGAAGGTCTGTACATTTTGTAGCCTCTTTTAATATTTTGATCACCTCCCCCCAAACTGAGGGCCTGACAGTGAAGTATCTGCAGGAAATTCAGAGAACATCAAGAACCCAATGCTAAGTTGATATTGCAACTTCCTCTCATTTTTTTTCCTAAATTTCATCATAGAATTCCACTGGTAAGTCCACATTTGGAATATTGCATCCAGTTTTAGTTGCCACAATATAAAAAAAAAAGATGTTGAGTCTCTAGAATGAGTGCAGAGAAGAGCAATGAAGATCATTAGGAGACTGAAGCCTAAGGCATTTGAAGAACAGTTGCAGGAATTGGGTATGTCTATTCTAATGAAAAGAAGGACTAGGGGTGACATGATAGCAGTCTTCCAGTATCTGAGGGGTTGCCACAAAGAAGAGGGGATCCACCTATTCTCCAAAGCACCTGAAACAATAGATGGAAACTAATCAAGGAGAGAAGCAACCTAGAACTAAGGAGAGATTTCCTGACAGTGAGAACAATTAACCAGTGGAACAACTTGCCTCCAGAAGTTGTGAGTGCTCCAACACTGGAGGTTTTCAAGAAGAGATTGGACAGCCATTTATCTGGACTGATATAGGTTTCCTGCTTGAGCTGAGGGTTGGACTAGAAGACCTCCAAGGACCCCTCCAACTCTATTATTTTGTTTTTGTTTAAAATTATGCTAAAATTATGAATTAGATTATGTGTTCCATGGCATTCCTCTGAATGTGTCATGTCACAGGATCAAGAATGTTCTGAGGAATTACTTCAGAGTAATTTCTTTATTGTTGCTCATCTATAGACAGACTCTTGGCAGAGTAAAGCAACTATCGGCGTAACTATTAGATATACCGTGCAAACTGCTGGGGAGAATCCACCTTCCATCCTTTTTCTGCACACCAAAAGTTCTAAGCTATGTTGTTTCTTTGCTCCCCTCTCTCCCGCAACTGTAGACTACATTCCAGCACAGAATTCTGATGAGTGTATATCTATGTTTGGTTGCAGTATTTGCATGCAGTTGTGTACCACAAGTTCAGAGTTCTAGACCTAACATCTCTGATCATGTAGAATTTTTTTTCCTGATAATATAAATTAAATGCTTGTGACTATGGGCAGAGTTCCTCGTCATTGGAAAATGTGTGTTTGTGTGTTATTTTTTTTTAAAAAAAACCACAATTACAAACATACAAAAAGTTCTGGCATTCTTATCTTTTCTTCACTCTAATACTAAGAAAGAAAATAGAGTTAACCTGATTCGCATTTTCGTGAACAAATGCTTGGATCAGATCAATAGCACGTGAATCTAAATCTTACAACATGGCTATATAATCTTATAACTTGGTTCAAAAATAATATTCTTGTGCCTATTAGGTCAAAACTATGGTTAAATAAATAATACATTAACAAAATTTGTGCGGATAAAGAAAAATGGATTTTCACAGGATTTATCTTAAATCTCACACTGGACATTGTGACAATGCGTCTTGGACAGCCAAAAATGATAAGAACTGATTTATCCATTACTATGTGTACCACATTTATAGTATTTATACCCATTTCCTTGATATAAAAACTGAATGAAATGCTGAAAACATGACAAACTGTGGGTAATGTCTGCCATTTTGATTTTAAAAAAATCTTTATGTTTTTGAGTAGTCCTGAGTGTATGAAAATGAAATTATGCTGACATGGAGACAGCTGTTTGTAGCAATTTTGCTTACATTGTTTTTCCTCATTGTATTGTTAAACATAACACTGCAGTCTCTCTGCAGATGTTAGCCTAGCTTTATTATCTACTAATAGGTTGCATTGAAATGTGTCAAATGTGACAGATGTGTTTCGGTTGTCCTTCTTTTATGGCATGTATGTCAGAATACCTGGGCTCATAGAGACTGATACAGTAAAGACACATTTACAATAATAGTTGCCATTACATTAATGTTTGAAGAACACACCTTCACTCTTAGCATAATTGAAAATACAAAATGGATACTTACCTATGTTACTGCTGAATATCTCCTGTGAAAATACATCTCCATGTTTTTAAAAGAGGTGAGGAATTGGAGCTGCTAAAGGATGGGGCTAATGCAGTCTTGTCTTGTGCATATAGATTGTGCGCAGTAAATCTGTAATATTTTTAATTTTTAATCATTTTCAATTCCAACTGGGAATCCTTATATGAAATTGACACACAGGTAGAAATCCCTGCATGCAAAATGTATGTGCAACCATATACACTTGGGAAAGTTGTGTAAAGAAATTAAGATACTAGGGTTAATTAAGTTTCATTAATCACAAAGACATCGTGAAATGCTATGTACGAAATCCAGATTTTTTTTGACTGTTATTTTTGTAAAAAGAAATCACTAAGAAGTAGAGAACAAAGCCCAGTAATTAGTGAGTGCGCAGCAATTACATGGATTTGGGAAATGATTGTTCCAAATGTCTTGGCCTAGAACATTTTACTTAAGAGAAATGAGGCTTCAATTGAAACACTAATCAGTCTCACAATTATTCAAACTCACAAAGCCATCTTTTTTTAAAAAAACAAAACAAAACAAAACACCAGCTATATAGTGAAGTGAAATAGTGGGAGAGGTGATGGAAGATGAAGCCATCAAAACTTACTATCCATAATTTTTTTGGCAAATAGTATGTCTTTAAATCCATCTGAGTGAGGACTCTGGAAATGGAGCCTAAGGCTTATATATACTTTTGGGGCTGGATATATTTCTTCTGTCTTTCATACTGTAACCAAACTGGGTATCTCAAATCACTATCTTCAACTTCGTGTCTCCTACATATTTATACTTTCAACTCCCCAAATTCTTAGGTTTAGGAAGAAATTCTCTGGTTGAGGGAATATTGCCACAGCATGGACAGCAATAGAAGATGGGACTTTTCTGAGTCTCAGTGGCACCCACTTCCCTGAGACTTTTGCCTAAGAAAGTTTTGGATGTTTCCTCATTGCGAATACTACATTTAATACTAGGGATTTTACTGCTATGCTGAAATTGTATGTCTAAACCAGTGGTTCTCAACCTGTGGGTCGCGACCCCATTTGGGGTCTAATGACCATTTCACGGGGGTCGCCAAACACCGCAGTCCGCCATTTTTTTTGGTCGGCCATCTTTTTTTCCCCTTTGCCATGCGGGCCGTTGCGCCGCACATGCGCGATGCGGGCCCGCCATTTTTTTTTGGTCGGCCATTTTTTCCCCCTTTGCCATGCGGGCCATCGCGCCGCGCATGCATGATGCAGGCCCGCCATTTTTTTTTGGTCGGCCATTTTTCCCCCCTTTGCAATGTGGGCCGTCGCACCACGCCGTGCATGCGCGATGCAGGCCGTCGCGCCATGCCGCACATGCGCGATGCGGGCCGGGATCGAGCCCCGGAAAAGGTTGAGAACCGCTGGTCTAAACTATCTAAAACATCATTTACAGTTTTTAATGTTAAAGGTTTTTTTATTTTAGTTTCTCCTATTAATACAGCTTGTTGTGATTTTGCTTTGCATTAATTTGTTGTGGCATGTCTATATTTTATATTGTGTGCCTTTAATCGGAAACCGTCTTGGGCAACATTTTCCCTCCAAAAGCAGGGTGCAAATACTTTAAACGCGTTCAGTTAAAAAAAAGAACCACAATTTAAGTACCCGAGAAAGCTGCAGTAGTGTGCCCACTGAAATGTACAACTTCAAAAAAAAGGGGGGGGGGTACACATTCAAATAGGCCCCAAGATATTGTACAGCAGTCCTGATTGGTTGTTTAACTCTTTGAAGGATACAGTGATGGTCATTTTTCCTCTGGGGCTGCTCTTTTCTATTAAAAGAAGATTTTACATAGATTTAAAAACTGCAGAAACTTAGAGGACACGTTTTTTCTTTAATCTTTTCTCTATCAGTTTGAGCAATAATTGATTAATTAATAATGACAAAATTGATTTATTAGCTAGGTTTTCTTCAGTGAATTTGTTAAATAAGAAAAAAAGAGTTTTTTTAAAAAAAAAACTATGCCTGGGAAAGGAAACAATATTTTGAAGAAAAAAAATATATATTCTTTTTTTGTGTTTAGGGGTTTTTCTACTTCAAATTGGGGGCTTCCCCATGGAAGAGGTGTTGTTCCTTCTTTATCTTGAAGATACTGTAGTACATTGGTTCTCAACCTAAGGTCTGCAATATCATCATAGGGGATCCATGAAGGCTTGAAGAAATATTATTATTTAAATCTTGAGTTAAGTCTTGGGGGTCTGTGGTCCTGGTCCATGGCCACAAAAGGTATTTAAAGGGGGTCCATGGTCAAGAAAAAGTTGAAAACCATAGCTGTAGGAGGTAATTTAAGGAAATACATATGTTGAATGTATCAGTTAATCAGAGGCACTCTTTCACTAAACGTTTTGCTCTGTTACTCTATACAATTAATAGACTAAGTACTGAATCCTAACTGTATCTAGTTTATATGCAAAGCAATATCAAATGGTTTAAAATTGCGTCCATTTAATATGATCAATAAATTTGGGTAATTCTTCCTTCTTAGGAAGTCTTCTTTCATTATTTCCTGTCCTATCAAGGTTTGCTTGCTGCCTTGGCAAATTCAGCTCACTTATACCAGTTCCAGGCATCATAAAGTTATATGGTGCATGGATCTGGCATCATAGATAAACCAGTTCAAATCATGATGAAACCCATCAACTTCAGAGTTTGTCAATGCTTTTTCCATCCCCGGTTCTACCGCACAGTCAATGGTTCCTCTGAAAGTTGTTGCACGGTATTTCTGTACTAAAAGTGATCTTTTTTCTTCCCCACCCCATTATCTCTCTATAGATACATAGAGTACTGGAAGAATTTGCAGACTTTGCATGCCGTAGACATGGAGCTGTACACAGGACTCCAGAGATTGTGAGTATTGTGTTTTTGAGTATTTTTGTCTCAGTTTGTGAGAACAAGGAAAGGTTGACCAGGTCTGTTCCTCTACACTATCAAAAGAAATTGTAGGTAAAGTATGTTTCTAGTATGAATATTTGACCTGCTTAGGTGTGTTTAAGACCAAATGTTCTCTTCTGGGTTTGTGGTTCAATATGCACGGCTGAACTTGGATTTAGAAGTGTTTCACTGAATTTGCAAAATGTGCATTCACTTTGTTACCTCCTTTGGCCATTTTTTGAAACAAAACAGAGAGTTGAGCTTTTGCTGAGGAGGCATGTTCTCGCACCAAATAAGCCAACATGAATAGGTGAGCAATCAAATGTGGTTCTGGAGCTGCAGATCGATGACAGCTATCCAAAAGTGAAGTCTACAGATGACTGAGACTAACTGCAACTGGGGTTAGGTGACCAAAGAAGTTAGAATCTCGGTTCATTTCATATAGCTGGTAATTCTGATAATTCATTCTGTGGAGAATTTGTAGTTTGGATTTAGACTTGGATGCTTGGACAGAAATGCTTACTTCTTGCAGACCAGCTTGCTTCATTGCTTTTTGGTGGACCATTGACTTGCCAATCTACCTTCAAATCACCTGCCTTGAAATGCATATGGGACTTTATAGATCACTCTAAATCAGGAGTGTCAAACTCGCAATGTCACGTGATGTGTCGCGACGTATCACGGCTTTTTTTCCATTGCTGGCAATGGGGTGGGCACAGTTTTGCCATGACGCATCCAGCCCACAGGCCGGAAGTTTGATACCTCTGCTCTAACTTGACAACTTTAAGATATGTGAACTACAACTCTCTGAATTCCTCAGCCAGCTGGGGGATTCTGGGAGTTGAAGTCCATGTGTCTTCAAATTCCCAAGGTTAGAGCCCCCCATTCTAAAACATAGCTGGGAATCCATGTCCATACTGAGCATTCTGCTAAGGCTTAACCATTGTGAATTTCAGGTTGATCAATTTCAAGTTCCTACTCTGAGAACTTCCATACTAAATATATCTCAGGAATTTAAATTTGTTAAATGCCTTCTGTCAAGAAAGCAAATGCTACGGTAACTCACCTGCGTCTCACCACAAGTCAACAAAAACAACAACACCAACACCATTTTGCTAAGTTATTCTGTAGCTTAGCTCCAAGAATAAAATCTCCTCTGTAGGAATTGCCCATAAGTGGCAATACATCATAAGTGGCTTGTTCAGAATATCTCTAAATTTAGTGCTGGAATTGTGATTGTGTCTCTGTGTTTCTGCTAGTGAAGGATTTTAAAAACAAAATCAAATAGTCCTATTCCTTTACAGAGGAGAAAATAAAATATGGTACTTGGTACTCTTACAAAGCATATTCATTGTGTCAGAAACAATCAGAAACACATTTATGGCTTACGAGACATTCTGTCAGAAAAACTTTCCTTGAGAATGCAACCTGGAAGAATGAACTTGTTTGGTAGGACAAAAAGGTGAAAATGTACAAGCCACAATGTTAAATTTAGACTTTTAGTTGGATGCTTTCTATACTTGTTGATAACAACATTAATCTTATGATATTTGTGACTCTTTTATTTGATTGTTCTTGCTGTGGTTACTTTCCCCTTTTTTTGGCCTAGTTAAAGAATTATAAAGAGATAGCACATACAGAATTCACTGCTCATTGCAAGTATTTTATTATCATATATTAGTATTATTAATTGGAAATAGAAATCCAGTGGATAACTGAAACAGCAACGTTCAAATAAGCAAGTACTTTTTTAAAAAAAATTGGGGAAACATATGTTATTATTCATTTAGTTTACAAAAGTACAAGCAAGTACTTTTTAAAAAAATTGGGGAACATATGTTATTATTCATTTAGTTTACAAGGAATTGTATGCTTTTGTTAGGTATAGTTATAGCCTATATGTACAGAATATACATAGTGTGTGTATGTTTGTATCTCTAAAGAGATGATTTATAAATGAAAATACATACTTTAAGTTGTACGTTACTATAAGCCATAAGAAAATGATGGAAAGATGGAAAGTAATACTTGAATGCTGGGCACGGACTGCATTTTCTATCAAGATGTTCGGTCACTGCATGCAATTTTTGGTTGCTTGGGAACCATCTGTCGCTCAGTGACCGAGTGTTTTCTTGGCCTACTGAAATCCTGCTAGAGACATGGAAGTCAGGCAAAAAACAAAACAAAACAACAAAACAAAACAAAACAAAAAAACAATCTGAAACATGGATTTGATTAAGATCTATAATCTGATTCAGACCTCCATATTGATTCAGAAAATTGATTGGCTTTTGACTCCAATTTGACTCATCCCTTTGAATCAATCTGATTCTGACTTCCAAACTAATTAAGGGACAAGATTTTAAATTGTTTAAATGGATGTAGAGGTCTTCAGTTTGATTCAACAGTTCACTTCAAGTTGCTGAATTTAGTTTAGAAAACTGATTTAATTTAGAGAATCAACATCGTTACCCAGTTTCCCACCCCTCCATTCTCAGGTTTAATTCTTAGTAGCACTTCCTGTCTGGTACAGACTAGAGAGAGTCACTTTATGGAATGGCAGATGTCACTGTTCTAGAAACTTCCAGAATCCATACAAAGCAGGGCAAATGGCAAGGCATGCTGTGAGTTGTAACTGAACAATATCTGGGGTAACCCATGTTAGCAACTCTAGTTGTAGAACATTCTGAGGGTTAATGAACTGATGATCTGACTTTGATATATATGCTTCATTTGTTTGAGACTAAAGCTGTCAGAAAGCATTGAACTAATGCCTTAGGCAGATGAAATGCTTCATTTTGCCTTAGAAATCCTTAAAATAGCTATGCAAAGATGGCTGGTATTCTCCCCACATTTGGAATTGTGGGAATGATATACACTGAGGCTAAATTAATCATGGGACAGCTTGTTGCTACATCTTATCTTCTGAGGGGATTTCCCCCCTCTCTTTATATATATATATATATAAAGATATATCTATCTTTCTATCTTTCCCTCTCTCTTTATATATATATAAAGAAAGAGGGAAAGATCGAAAGATAAATATATAGATAGGGAGAGATGGAGATAGGCAGGCAGGCAGGCAGGCAGACAGACACAAAAGTGTATTATATTAAGGAAAATGCTTTAAAAATCTGTGTACCTTACGGAGAATTGCCAAGAGAGAGAGAGAGAGAGAGAGAGGGGGGGGGGCATGTTTGCAGAAGTGTGCACTAAATGCTTTTGAATTTTAGTGGAAAAGTTATTCAAAAAAGAAACTGAAGTTCAAATAATTGTAGTTGACATATTTCGCTGCCCCAGTACTGAGAAAAAAATGATCTTGACAGATTCGTTCCCCAATTGGGGGGTGGATGGGTGGGAATGTTTTAAAGGCCTCTAGATTCAGGCTGGCAGGATAGTCTTCCAATTACCTCTTCTGATTCAATATTAACGTGAGATCTCTGAATGCCTGTTCACTGATTCTTTCTTCATGGGTTGCTTTTCCTGTCCTTTTGCATCTCTTTGCAGGACAATCACGAACTCAGGGCTCCGAAGCATCCAGCCGCGGGCGTTTGATAAGAATCCTCACTTACATTACATGTAAGTAGACGCACCCCTTCGTGTCCCATGGTTACTTTTGGGAAGAGATTTCAGTTGCTTGAGATGGAGTTGGTTGAAACATGGCAAACGACAAAGCGATGAAGGCACGTTGGTGAAATAGGTCCTTATGGCTCAAGTGAAGGCATGGGGGCTGCCTCTTGGCCAAGTACATTCTAGCATATGAAAATAATCAACTGTAGCTGTAATGGAATGGAATTGAATATAAAGGAGAGTTTCTGCTATAAAGCAGAGGCCAGATTATGAAGGCAATACATGACAAAAGGGATGAATTTCATTTTTTTTTGGTAACAAAAATTAGACATGGAGTTCAAATGACAGCAGCCTTATACACTTCACATAAAATGGGTATTTTTTTTAAAAGCCAAATTTTATTTTAAGTACATTGCAACAAAGGAGCCTCCCCCCCCCCAATGCATACACATAGTTTTCTCAGCAAGAACCTTGTTCGTCATGCAATAGTTTTCATGGGAGCTAATCTGAGCATATTTTCTCCAATAGACTTAAATACAGTTTGGATCACTGCTGTTCTCCAATTATGGGTTGCCATCCCCAGTGGGTTGTGAGTAAACTGGGGTGGGGAGTTGAGTTCATTGGCTTTGCACAAGGAAAGTGGGAAAGAAAACTCAAGTGTGTTTCCATGGATGACTAAATCCGTGGGCTGAGCCATCTGTCAACCTCATCTGCCATTCACCAAAGCACCGTGTGGTAGAATAGCCGTAGTCTTCTGAATATCTGTAGAAAGTAGGCTTATTCGTTAATTTAAATGCCCAGCCTTCTCAAATGAGGGGGGGAAAGGATGGCAATAATAATAATAAAGTTGGAAGGGACCTTGGAGGTCATCTAATCCAACCCCCTGCTCAGGCAGGAAACCCTATACCATTTCAGACAAATGGCTGTCCAGTCTCTTCTTAAAAACTTCCAGTGTTGGAGCATTCACCGCTTCTGGAGGCAGGTTGTTCTACTGATTAATTGTTCTCAGCATCAGGAAGTTTCTCCTTAGTTCTAGGTTGCTTCTCCCCTTGGTTAGTTTCCATCTGTTGTTGCTTCTTGTCCTGCCTTCAGGCCCCTTGGAAAATAGCTTGACTCCCTCTTCTTTGGGGCAGCCCCTGAGATATTGGAACACTGCTATCATGTCCCCCCTCGTCCTTCTCTTCATTAAACTAGACATACCCAATTCCAGCAGCCTTTCTTTATATGCTTTAGCCTCCAGTCCCCTAATCCTCTTTGTTGCTCATCTCTGCACTTTTTCTAGAGTCTCAACATCTTTTTTACATCGTGGTGACCAAAACTGGATGCAGTATTCCAAGTGTGGCCTTACCAAGGCCTTGTAAAGTGGTATTAATACTTCACGTGATCTTGATAGATAAGCTAAAGGGGGACCTTAAAAGGTGACCAAGCCATTGATACTGATAAAAGTAAGCTTTAGTCAAGAGAGTAATGTGAAAGTTACATTGTATTTTAATAAGTGGATGTAGGAGAAGAGCAGGCAGGGCTGGGGGGAAGAATTAAGTGAGTCATCAGCCTAAAGTTATTACACTGCCATAAATGGTGCAAGCCCAACTCCTTGAATTCCATTGACCCTTCTCTAGTGGCATTATAGCATGGAACGTTAGTTGACAAGATTCTTGTATATAGGCTTAAGCAATAAATTTTCTTAACTGCAACTTAACCTGTGGTCCTGATTCTTGGCACCTGACAGTGGTGTATTTAATTCTTACATAAACCTAATGCAATTGGGTGCGGGGAGGGTATGAAATTGTGGTACGTCAACGTTAGAGGGGCCCTGGTTTACTTTATTTTCCAAGTGAGTAGAGACTGCAATTGAGCAAGTTGCTGTAACGAACAGAATTGTTTGGTTCTTTTTTTTTTTTTTGTAATTTTAAACTGAAACAGATTCACCCATGAATTGTGTTCACATAGAAAAGTATCCACACCCTTTCCAAATATACAGCTTTCGTAAGTAATTCTAATAGGGATCAAAGACAAACTTATGTACAACACAATTCTCTCCAATTGTTCTCTGGAAACAATTTTATTTGTCCAAGTGTGTTAGTTATTTTTTAAAAAGATCATGTTATTGTTTTCAGTGGCAAATGGCTTGTTGTTTTTATCCTTTCCATTTCTATAAAATTGTTGTATTATTGTAGAAACCTGTGGGTGGAGGTTGATCTAGTTATATAGGTATATAGATATAATGATTAAATAACTAAATAGGTAACATCTAAAACTCCTTATAATGTGATATTAGGTGGTTTGGGGTCTATCTGCAGATAAAGAAGGTGAAATTTATAGAATTCAAGATATAGAGAAGAGGAAGGGGCAGAGATAGCCCTCCAATGACTCCTTTATCTGGTAATGCTGGCTTAATAACAGTATTAAAGACTCTAATGTGATCTTCTGGATCTAGTCTACAGGGTCCTATAATGGTGATCTAGTGGAGGTACAACTATTAAGGTACAGACTTATGGATTGTATGTTTCTTGAGGGAACTTATTATATCATTTTCTGCCCTGCTTTAGGGTTTCTTGTCAAAAGTTTCTTTGATTATGGTCTCATTTTGATAGATCCATAGCTTACTTACTACTAAGATTACTCTTTACTATTTTTTTGTTAGCAGATTTAGACTTATGGAAAAGGGGGGGGGAACTGAATCTTTTTACGCCAAAAGGCCATGCTCTGCAAATTTTCTGAAATTGCATTTTAAAAATAAATGTTATAGTTTCCTTGCATTTAAATATAGCAAATTCAGGGAGAAGCTGTATAAGAAAAAAAATATTAAGCAAACTTCGTAGGAAAAGGAACACATTCCTTTTTATGTTTATTCATTCTTATTTGCCAAAATTGTGCATGTGGACACACAAACAATAATATAACATTCAGGCTTAGGACAATAAAAAAACACTTTTGCATTAAGTGCTAATCCAAACAACAGACATCTGTTTCACCCCATGTCAAGATAGAAACAGAGAGAAAATACACACTGACCATACAGATAATCCTTGACTTACAACAGTTCACTTAGTGACCGTTCAAAGTTACGATATTAAAAAAAGTGACTGATGACTATTTTTCACACTTACAACCTTTGCAGCATCCCCTTGATCATATGATCAAAATTCAGGCAACTGGTTCATATTTATGATGGTTGCAGCGTCCCAAAAGAGATGGGATGGGTTGTGCACACTATGAATAGGAAAGGGGTAATGTGAGACTAGACTGAAGCTGTCATACTTAAAGATGAGTGAGGAAAACTGAAATATTTCCCACTCTGCATTCTAGATAGCTGCTCTCAACATTGTTGAGATCAGGGAAATTCTACCTGCTGACTAAACAGCAACATTACATGGGGCTACCCTTGAAGAGTGTTCGGAGACTACAATTAGTGCAAAATGCAGCTGCGCGAGCAGTTGTGGGCCTTCCGCGTTGTGCCCACATTTCACCAACACTCCACATGCTGCATTGGTTGCCTATTGGTCTCCGAGCCCAATTCAAGGTGTTGGTTATCACCTATAAAGCCCTTCATGGCATGGGACCAGGATACTTACGGGACCGCCTTCTGCCACATACTTCTCTACGACCGGTGAGAGCGCACAGGGTCGGCCTCCTCCGGGTCCCGTCAGCGAAACAATGTCATTTGGCGGGCCCTAGGGGGAGGGCCTTCTCTGTTGTGGCGCCCGCCCTCTGGAACCAACTGCCTCCTGAAGTCTGCGTTTCTCCGACTCTCCCAGCCTTCCGGAAAAATTTAAAAACTCATCTTTGCCGGCAGGCCTGGGGATGATTGTGGTTGATTGTTGAATTGAATGTGTGTTCTTTTTTATTGATTTTTTTTAGATATATTTGTTTGGGTTTTTTATGGTACTTCACTGTTATATATATGTTGTTAGCCTCTCCGAGTCCCTTGGAGAGGAGCAGCATACAAACCCAAATAAAATAAATAAATTACGTTCTGGTTTTTGAGCATCTTCTACACAGTTTGAAATTTTAACCTTGGTTTCTCCAATCACATTTTCTTAATCAAAATACTTAGACAATTCCTGCTTTTGAAGCTAAAAAAAAAAAAGGCAGCGTGTCAAGAAACATTGACTAAAGAAGCAAATGAAACAGTCCAATTTTCATCACATTTCAAGGGAAATTACAATAACAATCACTAGATCAAATTGGGCTTCTTGCCCAACATGTCTGAAAACTGTTC
The DNA here is from genome assembly GCA_034064705.1 of Bothrops alternatus. Classification (NCBI taxonomy): domain Eukaryota; kingdom Metazoa; phylum Chordata; class Lepidosauria; order Squamata; family Viperidae; genus Bothrops; species Bothrops alternatus. The sequence goes on from JARGCV010000302.1 coordinate 196,819, forward strand.
CTTTTTCAGGGACAATGTTTGCTATTTAGTGTGCTTAAAAAAAATAAAAATAAAAAATGATAGTGTCTTGATGTTTGCCTTTGCCAGAGCAGTTAAATTGGATTATTGTGACCTACATCACGGTTGGCATTTCTGAGCAGTTTTTAAGGGTACATTAAAAAAAAAAAAGTAGTCCAGGGCTACAGTAGATTGGGAAATGATATGAGAACATAGAAGTAGAATTCTGACCATAGCTAGCTAAAGAGGAATTTGTTGCGAATGTGGATAGCATTAGCAATAGCCCTTAGACATATGGTGCTTTAAAGCCTTCTCTAAGCAATTTACAGAGTCAGCCTCTTGCCCCCAACAATCCTCATTGTATCAACCTCGGAAGAATGGAAGGCTGAGTCAACCTTCAGCCAGTCAGGATTGAACTGCTGGCAGTGGGCAGAATCAGCCTGCAATATTGCATTCTAACCACTGCGCCATCACGGCTCTTTAGATATTGATCTTAAAAGTATAAACTGAGAATTTTGCCACTTCTGTATAAAGATTTTTTGCTGTGGGTTTTAGGTTTTAATTCCCTCTCTGGTACTTATCAATTTCAGATAAGTACAAGCTTGCCAAATATTTATCCAAACTCAGTTTGAATGCACCCAGCTGATTGTGTTTATTAGTCGCAGTGTCAAATTCTTCTTACTGTTAAGATTCCCCCCCCCTAACATTCAATCCAAAATCTATTTTCTTGTCATTGAAAATCATTATTGTAGGGATGACATTCTGAGATAATATATAGCAATAGCAATAAGACCTATCTACCACTTCATAGTGCTTTAAAGCCCCCAAATAATCTGGGTCCTCATTTTACCGACCTCAGAAGGATGGAAGGCTAAGTCAACCTTGAGCCAACTGCCGAACTGCAGTTAGCCGACAGAATTAGCCTGTAGTGCTGCTTTCTAACCACTGCGGTCTCCACGGCTCTTATATATAAGTTACAGCATTCTTTTGTCTGGATAATTGAAGGCTGAGTTCACACAACAAAGTCATCTTGTTTGTTGAATTAACCGATGTTGGAGTCTGCAGAATATATTCAATTAACAGCTAACGACATATTGTTGCCCAATATATTAAGCTACAAAAAAAGCCTGACCAAGAACTAACTGAACTTAGCCTATGATATAAATACAGCTGCTGGGTTTTTCACTAACCTAATTAAATTGAAGAGCATTATAGTAGCACATCTTCCTTCAAATATAGTTTTTGGGGAAAGAGCCTCAGATAGCTTAGATTTCCTAGGATTGTTTTAAAACCAGCCTTTTTACTTTCATACTGGACATATATTGGCATTCACGTCGTGTCTCTAAACTAGCATATGTGCTGTTTATTCAAACACACCCACTCACTTTTTCTTTACTGGCAAACATCAAGGGAGGTTTAGCTTAGCAACATCTAATTGTGTGTATGTATGCAGTTGCTAGTGTGCATTTCACCTGTGTGCACTTTGTAGAATGTGGCTTTTTAAGTATGGCTTTATTGTTTTTACACTTGGCCTGAATTAGAGCAGTTGCCGACAAACATCCATTCAGCTTAAGTGCTGGTGCAGTTTGAAATGTGGATGTTCTTTGACTTCTGGGAATTAAGTCACCCATAATTCCCTTGACCTGTGCGGGCATTTGAGGACAATTGGTGTGTGAAGAAAGTTGTTCCACTTAACCAGGCTTTTATAATGGCACCGCCTCTGAACAGCGTTTCTCAGCTGGAGTCTCTAAAAGGCTTTGAGAATTGCAGATTTTGCCCAGAGAGAACAGACAGGTGTTTATATCTGACCCATATTCAGCGAATGTTATGCGGCGGCTGATAACCACGTGGGACTGAAAAACCTGTGGAGGCTTGGAGTGAGCCATCAATCACTAATAAAGGGCTGAAGAAGGAGCTTCTTGGATGAGAAGCAAAACATCTTCAAAGAAAAACAAGAGAGTCCAGTTGCCTCTTGAAAAAACACCTTTGGACCTGGATGACTGAGAATCTCTATAGACACTAATAAAAGAGAATATTTGTGACTCAGGGTGGAAATGAGGGGGGTCCTTGATGCTCTCTGAGCTTGCTTGTTTTCTTGCAGATGTTTCATTACCCAAACTAGGTAACATCATCAGTGCTTGTAAAGAATCTTTTTGTTCCCTTTCCTTTTTGGCTGGTTGATTGTCTCTTTTGCATAGTTTAGAGCAGTGGTGGCGAACCTATGGCACGGGTGCCAGAGGTGGCATTCAGAGCCCTCTCTGTGGGCACGCACGCCGTCGCCCCAGTCCTAGGCCTTCAGCTGGGTTTTATAAAACCTTTTCGCTTTAGGCCTCCGCCGCCGTGTGCAAAAAAAAAAAGGTTCAATCAATCAGTCAATTTCAACTTCTCTCAGGGAAAAAAAAGATCTTGCAAAGTTGGAATTGATTGATTGAACTTTTTAGTCCCACCCAGTCTGCCGTTACCACCGTAGCCATGCCCACCCAATGGGCCACACCCACCAGGCACCTGACAATGCATAAGTGGGTTTTGGGTTTTTGCCATCACTGGTTTATAGATATTGTTAATGTCTATGTGTCTATCGATTGCTGATTTGTCAGAGTTCTGGGCTTCTAGACAATTCATTGTGTGCCCTGGTGGAGCTGATAGCCCCTGGGGTACCAACATAAGCCTCTCTCCAAAAGGGCTATGTCGACAGTGAAAGGTAAGTATCTTGTTTCCTTCTGGAGTTCTCTCTTATTTCTTATATTGGGTATCTTAAAAAAGAAAGCCATGGTATTTATTATATTAAGCTAATTAATAGAAGAAACCATTATATGTGTACAACAACGTTAATCTAAGATCAAGATGCTCACGGACTAAGATCCAGCTCCAATGCTTCTTAAATCAGAAGTCTTCTACATTTAAAAAGAGTTAAGTGTAGTTTTCCATCTGCTCTGCTGGAAGACAGATTTACTGGAACCTCTCAGAAAGACTGTAACTGCTTGGGGCAATTGGATGGGTTTCGTTATATTGCAATTTTTATTGGGATCTATCAGTGTGCATACTATTCCCCTTTTAGCAAACTTTCAAAATCACCAAGATAAATTATTCCTCGTGGATTTACTTGTGGACCAGCAGCTTCCTGATATTTATAAACTAGCAAATGTTTCTTTGGTAGCATATAGAGAACAGCAAAACATAATAAGGGGCTGCAAGCTACATTGGTAAACTCTCTCCCTCCCTCCAGTTGTACTCCATAATCTCTTTTCACTTGCATGTTACTGCTTGTTTTATTATATATTGTACTAATGTCTGGTGGACCTTCTGTTCTTGTGGGCTATTTTAAGTTTCTGGCCTTTGGCTGTAATAAAGAATTTATTCAGTATAAGTTCAACATTTATAATTTAAAAATATACCACTTATAAAAGTTGCAGGATTACTATTGTTTGAATAGATGCTACCCTTTCTTGTTTTAAGAAGAAACTTATGGCCACCTCTGATCTGCATTGCTGCAAACCAAAAAGTTCCATGTCATGTTGAGCTGCAAAACATATGAAGATAAGTAATAGCATAATTAAACACACACACACACACACACACACACACTCCATCTCCCATCTTGACTTATACTTCTCACATACATACTGTATAAACCCTCCCTAGATAAGTGATGTGGGTCCATCAGCTTTACAATTTTGAACCTCTGCTTCCAAATGTTTCGTGTGGTCTTCACCTTTTCAAGGACAATGCCCCCAATTTAAGCTCTCTGGACACCAATTTCTTGCAGACCTTGATTTGTGTTTTTAGATTCCTTTAATCTGATAAAGAGAGAAGGCACTGCTGCAAAACAAAACACCACTCTTAAGTGATGAAAAATAATTGGAAATGATAAAAAGGATCTTGAGATATTACAAGGAAGGATGGAGAACAGCCCCATCAATGTGCCTTCTTATTTATGGACTACACTCATCATGGCAAGGCTTTTATGTGAGTAGATATAACTGTTTTTTAAGGTTCAAAAGGTGCCAATTCTCCTGTAGAAATTAGGAACCCCACTTTGAAGGTCAAAACATGTTGACCTTGCATGAAATAACATACCATGGAACAAGGAAAGAGACATGGAGAGTAAGCATTTTATACACACACACACACACACACACACACACACACACACACACACACACACACACACACACACACACACACACACAATTAGAAACATCCTAAGGTCACATCAAATTAAAAAATCCTCCAGACAAAGTAGACTTCAACTTCTACGATGTCTCCACAAGATCACTAATAGTAGTATTAAAGGAAAAGTCTTCATCAGGGTCCAGTCCAAGCTGGGAATAAACAACATGGTGACTGCTTTAGAAAGAAAGTTGTAGTTTATTGAAGAGGAGAGCCAGACAGAAAGATGGCTCTGGAAGAAAAGAGAGAGCACATGTAGTAAGGAGTGGGTTTTTATACCTTCTTGGGCTTTTGTTTGGAGTTGTTCCTGTGTCATGAACTTTGACCTGAGTCTGAGTGTGCCTTTCTGGTATTCTGATGGTGGTGGGTTAATGCTATTATGTCCTGTCTCAGAGTTTGGGTGGGGTATATAGATTTTAAGGGTCTTTGTCTTCCTGATGTCTTCAGCTTCTAGCTGGAGGGCTCCAACCCTCCTGAATGGATTATTACATCTGCATTTCTAAAAGCTGGTTTCTGCTGAGTTGTCTGGCTGGGTGTGTGTATGTGGAGAAGTTAGGGTTAGGGTTAGCCTTTTTAAAGATCTTCTCCATTATTCCTTTGGGAAAATATATTCTGCCTTTTTAATATTCCCAAAAATATTTCTTTTCTATGGATTGTTCCCACAGTAGATGCCTACCCATCTAAAGGACATCACATTGAGGAAGGTGATACGGAGATTTGATAGGAACATTAACTTGTATCTCATGTAGGCTTAGGCAGGATTTTAATATGCTATATCTGCTATGCGACTGTTTCATTAGATGTGTAACATTTTAATAGGAAACTATAAGGATATATCTGCCCTTTACTAAACACACACACACACACACACACACACACCACACACCTGTGTCTCCACGTGTATGTGTGTGATGTTAAAATCATACGTTAAGCATACACATCTGTGCATGTGTGATGTTAAAAGCTAAATCAGAGAATTATGCAGCACAACCCAGACCAGGTGGGAATATTGAGAATCCCATTAACACTTCTCCACGTCAAAGGCAGGAATAAGATGTGCTCTTGCCTTGTCAATCTGGCTGTGTCAGCAGCCTCCTCTGTGAACAGGATCTGCCAGCAGTGATTTCAGAAGAAAGTATGATGCTAGACCACATCAGCTTATTTCTTCAGTGTGCTGGTGGGTAAAGATATAAAAAAACAAACAGACACCAGAATCTATAAAGAGAGGAAATTGTTACAAGAGTGTAAAGCTTCACAATGGTGATGCACTCAAAAGTAACTTGATCCCATCCGCTTTTCAGATCAAGTGCCCTGAATTATTTCAAAGAGATTTGAGATTCAGAAGACTTTCTGTAGTTACAGAATTTCAGATGTGACTTTCCTTTTACAGTACATAAGTAGAGAACTCTGGTGTGATGGGTTTTGTGTGTGTGTGTGTTTTTTAGATATGATTGATATAAGTAGTTGTTCAATGAATTTGGCTACTCCCACAAAGCCTGCTTATCACAAAAACTTGGAGGAGAGCTGCTCTGTTCTCGGGGGTCTTATTTTTCTGTTAGAAGTTGTTTAAGCAGGTTGCCTTAGAGAGGAATAAAGGAACTCAAGCTTTATTTGACAGAGGTGTGTTTTATCTTTTAACCGTTTATCCTTCTGTAACACTCACTTAATTTATCTGACCCTATTGGTATTTATGATCAGTCTAGTTAGAACACTTTAATCCTTTCATTCTCTTTCATTTCTCTTTCATTCCTTTCATTCTCTGCACTTCTCACCCCCCTAAAAAAAAAAAAAACAACCCCTCACAAATCCCATTTTTCCCTGCAGCTTGTTGCTTCTGCCTCTTGTATTGAGGAAGTGAGTTGTTTTTAATTGCATGACTGGGTCTGAGATGCAGATCTCTGTTTTTGTTTCTTTATTATACTACCCTGCTTATCCCTCTCTAATCAGTCCATGATGGGTAACAACAGGAAGAAAATATACTGAAATGCCACATTACTTCATCTATAAATGATATGCAAGCCATAAAATAAAAATCTCAATTCCCATTAGTATAAATTCCAGGTACTGATCTTAAGCATATAGATTCTAACTTGGAGAAAGTTTGATTGTAGAAAATAACTTTTCGCCTTCTTTAAAACTGAAGTGGCATCAGTCTGAATTTCCTTCAGAGTATTGCTTATCCTATTGTGAGTTAATCTGTCTACGGTTCTTTTGTGAAATGTGGTATATAAATTAAGGATGGATGGATGGATGGATGGATGATACAGTAGATAAATAAATAATGATGGACAAATTAGATCTCTCAAATAAGAGTTTATAGTATACCATGCAGAACATTTCTTTATTTCATAGTAGATATAAATGTGAAATTGGGACAAAACACATACTTCAACTTTTTTTTAAAAAAAATGTAGATATGCAGATGGTGATTTTTAGATACATAACAGTAGTAAAAACAGCTTTTAATCCTTTCTGCGTTAGTTCAGGATGATTTCCTCACTGGCTCTTTGCTGGAAAATTTGGAGACTGCCAGTCCTGCTATTCACACTTTACAAGAGACTTTAGTCAGAGAAGTCTTTAAAATATGTATTGCCGTTATAAAACCTCAAAAGCCTCTATTTCAGAGGTCTTCAAACTTGGCCCCTTTTATGACTTGTAGATTTCAACTCCCAGAATTCCTCAGTCAGGTACGTTGGCTGAGGAATTCTGGAAGTTGAAGTCCACAAGTCATAAAAGGGCCAAGTTTGAAGACCCCTGCTCTATATCCCTGATATTTTCATGCAGTTTTGCCTCTTTCCCTCTTTAAAGCAGCTGTAAGTGTTCTGATGCTTTCCATCTTATAACTTACTGTTAAGTCTTCCTTTATCATATTTTAAATTGGCTTGAATCAAACTTTGTTGCCTTCAGTTCTTGAGTCTCTTATTTGAATCAAATCTAAACATCTTGGAATATAGATTTTGAATTAAAACTTGGCGGATTCACACAACTTAGGCACCATCCACAGGGGAAACAAAGAGATTGGCAATCACTGCATTTTCTCCTGTGGTGCAGTGTCATTCTTCTGCACAGCGCCTTCCGGAACATATCCTCTGCGTTGTTTTTTCTCCCCTTCAACATTCAGTTTTGAGGAAAATAAATGATTCCTGAGTTTTGTCTTTTTTTTTCAAAGGAGAAGGAATTTTTGGAGAATTCATGGGCCGAACACAAGATTTTTCTTGTGTTTCTCTTAATTAAGCAGGAACTAGACAGGCTCCTGTCACATACCCCTCCCTTATTTCACCAAGAGCTTGCAATATCCTGGGTTTTCCATGCTTCAATTACATCCCAAGGGAATTCTTGTATCTTTTCCCCCCCTCTCAGATCAGGAACTAGCTGCCATTTTTTTTTCTTTTTAGTCACCCAGCTGGTCGTGCTGAATGCTCCCCTGATGTTCTCTTGCAAAAAAAAAAAAAATGGTTTTGAATGAGTGAGAGAAATTTTAAACCCCAGAAACAGGAGAGTCATCATTGGAATGAACTGCTGTTAGGGTGTTCTGCTGATTAATTTTATTAATTAATTTTATTAATTAATTTAATTGGCTCATCAAACCCTGCTGAAAAGACACTTTAGAGAAGAAGCCCCCTTTTTTACGAGCAAAACTGGCAGAGTATGAAAGAAGAAAAAAAGAGAGAGAGAGAATAACGGGAGAGGAAAGGCTGAGACAATTGAAATGTAAGGATTAAAAGTAAATAGTTAGCTTAACATTTAAAGACATAATTCTCAGCAGGGAAAGAGGGCATGAGAAGAAAAGAAGCTGAACAGGGCCCTGCAAAGAGCCGAAAGGCTGAAAATAGAGGCACGGGATAAAATTAATTGGCATTTCCGCCAACTCCTCTCCTTTCCTTCCCCTGACATTGGATCAGATGTGATATTGAGACGTTTCCAATTATTTTGCTTGGATGAGTTTTGCGACCCTGATGATGATAATTATTCTTAAAGGTCAACAGCCCCCATGTGAATCTGACTTCTGTTCTCTGGTGTAATCACTTATTGAATTGAAATTTATTTGGCATGGGCCAGCAGGTGAGTTTGCTAAGAGTTTACTCAGTGGTTTTCCCCCTCCCCTCTTTCTTACTATCTCTCTAACAACACTGCAGCGGGCACCAAGGTAGACTGGAAGCTCAATCTAGGCAGCATTTCTTTGAAAATATAAGCTTCACCCAGAAAACTTGCTACAAAATGTTTTGCAAAACATTGACAACTCTATCACTAATTTCTCATGTAGGCAAATCATGCAGTAATAAAAGTTGGAAATTCCAGTGAACAGAACATCATCTTACCACACGAGGTGGACATGTAGAAAAAAACAACAACCCCAAAGTGCTGGAAAGATCCCAGAAAAAAGCAAAAAAACACCACTGTTTAATGAGATACATATGTTCATGGCAGGGACAATATCTGTTGCCCAATGTTGGAAGAAAGGTACACTTCTGTCAATACCTGATTGGGAAGTACAACTTGGAGAAGATGCAGCAGTGGCAAAATCCGGAGAATTTGAATTCAGAATTCGGAAGAGAATTTTAACCAAATTTAAAGCAAGAGTAATTCTCATCAGGAATGAAGGCAAATATACATGTCCCAGGTTAATGTTGCAAGATCCAATCTGGATCGCTCACTGGGACCAGAGATTTAACTCTTCTGAGCTTCTGGACTCGTGCTGGAGCCCAACCTCAGGGAAGTTGCCTGAGGATAAACTCCAGCATGAATCCAAAAGCTCAGAAGACTAAACCTCCTCCTCCTCCTCCTCCTCCTCCTCCTCCTCCTCCTCCTCCTCCTCCTCCTCCTCCTCCTCCTCCTCCTCCTCCTCCTCCTCCCCCTCCTCCTCCTCCCTTCTAGCACTGATGATGTTCCCTAGTTGGGTCATGAAACATCTGAAGAAAACAACCCAGCTCAGAGAGCACCAAGGACCCCACAGTTGCCTTCCTCCTCCTCCTCCTCCTCCTCCTCTTCTTCTTCTCCTCCTTCTCTTCCTCTTCCTCCCCCTCCTCTCCTCCTCCCATCCTCCTCCTCCTCTCCTCCTCCTCCTCTTCCTCTTCCTCCTCCTCCTCTCCACCTCCACTTCCTCCTCTTCCTCCCCCTCCTCTCCTCCTCCCCTCCCCCTCCTCCTCCTCCTGATACAAAGTTCTGGTTCTTTCTCTTCCAGCATCCTCAACCCTTGTTAACCCAAGAGCTTTCTTTTTGTCTCTTCCTTGAACCCTTTGTGTATCCTGGGAGAATTTGGAACGATGGGAACTGTTTGCGTTACAACTCCCCTTCTGCTTCAAGCCCAGGGAAAGAGGCAATTGAAGAAAGCAAAGGAAGCCTATTAAACTCCACTCCTTGAGCTGGCACTGGAGGATGGCACCTTCTGGCCCCAATCAGCACAAATCTCCCGTGCAATTGCTGTGCAGCGGAGCAGGGAAAAGTCTGGCATATACCGGTAGTTGTATTCCAGAACGGATAGATCTAAATTTATCCTGGCCTAGGTGGAGGAGGAGGAGGGGGAGACTGCAAGGGGAGGCTCAGATGAAAATCTCTGCTCAGACAGCCTGTCTGTCAAGGCGCAGAACTACTGAATCAAGTTTGCTGGATGGATTTGACCACTGTGTTACATTTCTGAACACTGGTTGGTTCATCCCTGAATGTGAGTCACTTCATTCTTGCCAGTGGCATGTGTGCATTCCATGCCCTCCGAAGAACCTTTACGGAGCACCCCTTTATGGTCCCTCTTTGACAAAGCACACAAAGCACCTTTTTATCTCACGTGGACAAATTTTAACGGCGAGTGTCGCACTCGCCCTTTGAGTGGTGTGTGGAGATTGTACTTGAAAAGAGCGGGCGAGGTCAGGAGGAAGCGAAATAAATACAAATAATAGAATTGCTGTCCATTGGTTTAATATTTTCCCCTGTCTTCCCCAACACTTTCTTGTGTTTATAACAAGACAATACAAAGAATAAGATACAAAAGTAAACAATGGCGAAGCAATGAAATACTTAACAACAATTAATAAATGATCCAATAACAAAACAACAGAACCATGAAGTAAAAGAGAAAAAAATGCATACTGCTAAACTAAAAAAACAGAAAAATTAACATATACATAACATATGACATATACAAAATTTAAATAAAATAAACCACACCATGATAGATAGATAGATAGATAGATAGATAGATAGATAGATAGATAGATAGATAGATAGATAGATAGATAGATAGATAGATAGACGGACAGACGATGGATGGTTGGTAGGTAGGTAGGTAGGTAGGTAGATAGATAGATAGATAGATAGATAGATAGATAGATAGATAGATAGGCAGGCAGGCAGGCAGGGATGGATGGGAGGGAGGGAGGGAGGAGGGAGGGAGGGAAGTAGACAGACAGACAGACAGACAGACTGCAGAAATCTACATCTGATACATAATAAAACAACCCACAAAAGGAACCCCCTCTTAGCCTAGTCCAAGGCCAGGGAAAAGAGCCAGCCTTAATAGCTCATTTATTTATTTATTTATTTATTTATTTATTTATTTATTCGATTTCTATGCCGCCCTATTCCGGAGAACTCAGGGCGGCTCACAGCACAGTAGAAATCAACATAAAAATACATATAAATATAAAACCTCTTAATTTTTTTTAAAAAAACCCAATCATTCAGCATACACACAGACATACACTGGCTTGGGGCAAGATGTTAACTACCCCAGGCCTGCCGGCAGAGGTGTGTTTTGAGTAATTTACGAAAGGCGGAGAGGGTGGGGGCGACACGGATCTCCGTGGGAAGTTGGTTCCAGAGGGCTGGGGCCGCAACAGAGAAGGCTCTTCCCCTAGGCCCTGCCAGGCGACACTGTCTGGCTGACGGGACCTGGAGAAGGCCGACTCTGTGGGCCCTAACTGGCCGCTGGGATTCATGGGGCAGCAGACGGTCCCGTAAGTAACCTGGTCCGATGCCATGTAGGGCTTTATAGGTGATAACCAACACTTTGAATTGGGTTCGGAGACCAATTGGCAGCCAATGCAGCTCGCGGAGTGATGCCGAAATATGGGCATTTCTGGGCAAGCCCAACACTGCTCGCGCGGCTGCATTCTGCATTACCTGAAGTCTCCGAACATTTTTCAAAGGTAGCCCCATGTAGAGAGCATTGCAGTAGTCGAGCCTCGAGGTGATAAGGGCATGAGTGACTGTGAGAAGAGACTCCCGGTCCAAATAGGGCCGCAACTGGTGCACCAGGCGAACCTGGGCAAATGTCCTCCTCGCCACAGCCGAAAAATGATGTTCCAAATTTAGCTGTGGATCGAGGAGGACGCCCAAGTTGCGGACCTTCTCCGAGGGGGTCAAAAGCTCCCCCCCAGGCTGATGGACGGATAGATTGAATTATCCTTGGGAGGCAGAACCCATAGCCACTCCGTCTTGTCGGGGTTGAGCTTGAGCCTGTTGGCACCCATCCAAACCCTAACAGCCTCCAGACATCGGCACATCACTTCCGCTGCTTCACTGAAATGACACGGGGTGGAGATGTAAAGCTGGGTATCATCAGCATACTGATGATATCTCACCCCGTGTTGTCGGATGATCTCACCCAGCGGTTTCATGTAGATATTAAACAGCAGAGGGGAGAGGACCGATCCCTGAGGGACCCCACAAGGGAGGAACCTAGGGGTCGACCTCTGACCCCCCGCCAACACCGACTGCGACCGACCAGTGAGGTAGGAGGTGAACCACTGCAAAACAGTTCCTCCAACCCCCAACCCCTCCAGTCGATGCAGAAGGATACCATGGTCAATGGTATCGAAAGCCGCTGAGAGGTCAAGTAGCACCAGGATAGTGGAAAATCCCTTATCCCGGGCCCGCCAGAGATCATCCGTCAGCGCGACCAAAGCAGTTTCCGTGGAGTAGCCGAGCCTGAATCCTGACTGTTGAGGGCCCAGATAATCAGCCTCATCCAAGGACCGTTGGAGCTGGAGTGACACCACCTTCTCAACAACCTTCCCTATAAAGGGAAGATTGGAGACAGGACGGTAGTTGTTTAATACAGCTGGGTCCAGGGAAGGCTTCTTGAGGAGGGGGCGCACAATTGCCTCCTTGCAGGGAGCCGGAAAGGACCCCTCCCTCAAAGAAGCGTTGACAATCTCCTGAACCCAGCCCCGCGTCACCTCCCTGCTGGCTGAAACCAGCCAGGAGGGGCACGGGTCCAATAAACAGGTGGCGGAACTCACAGCTCCAATGGCCTTGTCCACTTCATCGGGTGCCACAGGGTCAAAGTCCTCCCACACAACAGGATCAAGACGAGTCCCTGTCATCTCGACTGAATCATTATCAGCCGACACTGCATTCCAATTGGAGTCAAGGTCCATCCGAATCTGGGCGATTTTATCCGCGAAAAACTTATTAAAGTCCTCAGCACTACCCTGCAAGGGTGCATCAACCCCCCCCTGATTAAGGAGGGAGCGAGTTACCCTAAATAGGGCGGCTGGGCGGGATTCCGCAGATGCAATCAAGGCGGAATGATACGCGCATCTTGCCGCCTTGAGCGCCACCTGATAAGTCTTGATATAAGATCTTAAAAGTGTTCGGTCAGATATGGATTTACTTTTCCTCCATCGCTTCTCTAGACGTCTCTTCTGGCGCTTCATCCCCCTGAGTTCCTCAGTGAACCAAGGAGATCTCCTGGGTCTGCTACCACAGAGAGGTCGCAGCGGCGCGATCCGGTCAAGAGCCCCCTTCGCAGCCATATTCCAGGCCGTAACCAGGGACTCTGCTGAACCGAGAATGAGAGAATCCGGTATTTCCCCAAGCGTCCTCTGAAAGCTCTCTGGGTCCATCAGACGTCTGGGGCGGAACCACCTAATCGGTTCCGCCTCCCTGCGGGGGAGGATTGGAGCCTTGAAAACAAGCCGCAACAGAAAATGGTCTGACCATGACACAGGCAAAATATCTAAGCCCCTTAAATTCAGATCATTGCTCAACTGTTCTGAGAGGAATACCATGTCGGGAGTGTGTCCCCTCTCGTGAGTCGGACCCTGAACTACCTGAGTGAGGTTCATGGTTGCCATGGTGGCCATGAACTCCTGCGCCAACCCAGAGGATTCGCCGAGCGATGGAAGATTTAAGTCCCCCAAGACAATAAGCCTGGGGAACTCAACCGCCAGCCCAGCAACCCCCTCAAGTAGCGCAGGCAGGGCTGTTGACACGCAGCTGGGAGGCAGGTACGTGAGCAACAAGCCCACCTGAACCCCTAGGTCCAACTTCACAAGGAGCAACTCACAACCCGCAATCTCAGAAACAGCGAGCCTGCGTAGGCTAAAAGTCTTCTTGGCTATAATAGCCACTCCTCCCCCCCTTCCCTGGGGTCGTGGCTGGTGCCATACCTGAAACCTGGCTGGACACATCTCAGAGAGAGGAACTCCTCCCTCCGGGCCCAGCCAGGTCTCGGTCACACATGCGAGGTCGGCCTCCTCATCCAGGAGAAGATCATGGATGAGGGGAGCTTTATTTACAACCGACCTGGCATTGAGCAGCAGCAGCCTGAGCCCAGGGTCCGGATTTCGCCCATTACCAGTACTTCGGGTTGAACTCACAGGGTCGGAGCAAGGGATCGCTTTTAGACAGCGAGCTCTTGTTCCCCGAGAATGGCCTACCCTATGGCTCCCACCATATCTGCCTCTCCCCAGCAAGACCGGTATACTTTGGCCCTCTATCACCCCAGAGCCAGCGTCTCCCCTCCCCTCCGCCTCTGCCATGCCAGGCAGGCTAGCCAGTTCATCACATTCATTCCACTCAACCACAACTCCATCCATATCGTTAATTTATCTCTCCCACTCTTTAAACTAAACACATTAAAAACAATAAACTAACCATCCATTCAACCCGATTCTTTCCACTAACATCAGTCCCCCCATCATTCATAGCATCTAACAATCAATTAAAATGATATTAAACAAATTTAAATATTTAAAATTTAGACAAACAATAGCTAACAAACAATTGCTCTGGATGGATACCCAGTCCAGATCAGGAGCTTTCTAAAACCATTATACTAATCAAAATAATTATACTAACAATAACAATAATTGTGGAACCCAACGTCCCAAAGATAAAGATAAGGCCTTCAGATAAGTTCAACATAATGGTGGCAGCAACAAAGGCCTCACCCACAGGTCTTACAATTTAGGGAAAAACACCCAGCGACGGAGCAGGCCCGTTAGCCACAATAACCGCTTCCACAATTCCACAAGAAGTCTGGGCTTGTTGCTGGTTTAGTGGCCTGGCTGCCGCTGCTGCCGCTGCTGCCGCTACCGGACTGCTGCCTGTTGTAAGTCAGGGCTTGTTGCTGGTTTCCTAGCCCGGCTGCTGCTGCTGCTGCTGCTGCTGCTGCTGCTGCTGCCTGTTGTAAGTCAGGGCTTGTTGCTGGTTTCCTAGCCCGGCTGCTGCTGCTGCTGCTGCCTGTTGTAAGTCAGGGCTTGTTGCTGGTTTCCTAGCCCGGCTGCTGCTGCTGCTGCTGCTGCTGCCTGTTGTAAGTCAGGGCTTGTTGCTCATACAAATACAATTACGGTGAGGGTCCTACGTCTGTGCCTCCCTCATTTCTCTGCCAAAATAATACTTCTAATCGCAAAAAGATTGCTTGTCTTGCCCTAGGAATTTCCATTATAAAGTTATAGTTTAATGTGCAGAAAAATTACTCTGTGTTTTATCTGTACGTTTTCATTTAATTGGATGGAAAACCTCATTGAAGGATGTGTGAATACATGGTCTTTCATTACAAAATACTCTTTCTGGCGATCAGATTGACTTCCTGCTTTCCATGAAATCCAAGCAAACGTTAAGACAGCACGAAGGAACTTCTCCCATTAGTTCCTTTTAGACTGGGACATCTGAGCAGAACTGGTGAGCTTCAGAGGAACAGAAAACAGCATCAGCAGCAACCAGCACTCATCCTTTAAGTTCACAAATATTGAGAAATTTGAAAGAAATTCTCAGCCATCCAATTTGAGAAAGAGAGCCTTTTTAGTCAGGAGAACACGCTTGAGAAGTTGCAGAACAGATTTCAGCATAGTTATTAACAGCATTTGGCTGGAAGGAGCCTACATTTAGGATTTACCTGTATAAACCAGCATCTCAGATTGGTTTAAGAAGCCAATGGAAAATCAAGGGAGAAATTGCAATGTGCTTGCAGCTTACTTGAAAATGCCAGTCCTCCTTTACCCTTCTCTGACCTCTCCCAAACATAAATGTGCTTGTTTTCTCTTGGGAAAGTAAGGCAATTGCAATTTCCATAAATATAGCTACTTATTAGGCATTCTCTCCATTATTTCTTTGCACAGAATAAACCTAAAAGCAAAACAAAGCAATATGAAGGAGCAGGTCATGCATGCGTAATAATAATTAATTTAAGCCCTTCTTGTGTACTTCCGATCATAATTTTTAGTTATTGCTACCAGTTTGGTCTGTGTCCTCTTTTGTTTGCAATACAAATTCAGTAGAAATATCTAAGATGGAATGTTCTGTCAAACTCAGGATGTATTGGTGCAAGCAAGAGCTTGCAACTATTGGCTCCGCTCCTATTAATTTATTAATTTATATTGAAAATGTCTGGACGATGTCTCCTAAACTACATCTCCTAAATGGCCCTAAATGGCCCAGGGTGGATGGTGGATGTATAACTTTATCTTTATATACATAGACATAGACATAGACATAGACATAGACATAGATATAGGTCTTTGGTTCTTCGGGTTTTCTCCCACATAGAATTTGAAGTGTCTTGGCAATGTTTCGACGAAGTCCCATTCGTCCTCTTCAGGCTGGTGTTTTCGGCTTCGTGCTTCTAGGAGCAATGTGTGATCGTAGCTGTTTCTTTCTTTTAACTGGAAAAGGAAGAAACAGCTATGATCACACATTGCTCCTAGAAGCACAAAGCCAAAAACACCAGCCTGAAGAGGACGAATGGGACTTCGTTGAAACATTGCCAAGACACTTCCAATTTTACGTGGGAGAAAACCCGAATAACCAAAGACCTACATATGTGTGTGTGTGTGTGTGTATTTATATATATATATATATATATATATATATATATATATATATATATATATATATATATATATATATATATATATATATATATATATATATATATATATATATAAAAGTTTTATTAATTTTTAAGAATTACAGTCTTTAGTGCTTAGTAAACAACATGTTGTTTGGGTTCAAATATTTAACGTTAACTTTTTCAATATAAATCTGTTCAATACTACACAATCCAGTATTTTTTTCCCCCTGATCCTCCTTTCTTCTCCATATTTTTTCCATTTTCCCCTCATTACACCGTTACAATTTTTGGTACTGTTGTTGTTCCATCCTTGTGCATATAACAGTCTAAAATCTAAATAAATAAAACCTTGCTGCAGTTACTGTATATAAATTAGTCTAGTTCCTACGGAGTTTTCAAGGACCCATTTCCTTTAAAATCGCAAACACTTTCCCCGTGAGATGGGCCGGTTGAAAGATTGGCCCTAAGCAACCTTTTAGCCACAAAATTAATCACTAGAATAAACAGAATAACAGAGTTGGAAGGGATTTTGGAGGTCTTCTAGTCTAACCTCCTGCTCAGATAGGAGACCCTATACCATTTCAGACTCATAACTCAATAGCACTTAGAGTTATATACCACTTCATAGTGCTTTACAGCACTCTCTAAGCAGTTTACAAAGTCAGCCTATTGCCCCCAACAATCTGGGTCCTCCTTTTACCGATCTCGGAAGGATGGAAGGCTGAATCAACCTTGAACTTGTCAGGATCGAACTGCTGGCAGTGGGCAGAATTAATCTGCAATACTGCATTCTAATCACTGCCCCACCACAGCTCAATCCAATGGCCCACCAGTCTCTTCTTAAAAAGCTCCAGTGATGGAGCACCCACAATTTTTGAAGGAAATTTTGACATATTTCTGGTTTGGTTTTCTCCTTCATTAGTTTCCATCCATTGCTTCGTATCCTGCGTTCAGAGGCTTTGGAGAATAGTTTGATCCCCTCTTCTTGGAGAAGCAAATAAGAGGCATAAACAAGGAGTCAGACACACCCCCTTTTGACTCCTTGTTTATGCTATCCTATTTTCTCCAACCAACTGTAGTTTAGCATGATTGAATTCTGTGGATCCACATTTGTAAGTGAAAAATGGCTTACAAATGTCAGCTTACTTTCCTCTTCTCCTTATTTCCATATTTATGGAACGGAATAATGCATGCCTCCTGACACTTGGAGGATCCCAAGCAGTGTCTTTGTGAGGAAATGAGAGGGAGGGAGGGAGTGTGCCTTGCAGCCATGAAACACCACTTCTTCCATCCGTTTAATAATGAATCCAGTTCTGCTAACTCATTCACTTTTTCCTGTTTGTGAGTGAGGGGAGCATAGAACTCCTGACAGACTTTGTTCACCATGCCCTTTGACAGGCATTGTCTTGGCTGAAGCCCGCAGAGTCTTTGTGCTGATTTATTGAAGTTTTCACTTTAGGCTATTTTTTGCAGAGACTAATCCACAGCAAGCACTGAAGCGCTGCTGCTTCCTGAGATGTGTTGGTGTACTTTTCAACATTTATTCGTAGGGGAAAAAAAAAAAAAGGCAGCACATTCTGTCTAAGTGAGGGAAAACATCCACCAAACTAGACGGGTCAGAGCGGGGGGGGAGGGGGGATTCAAATCGAATCAACTATCCTTATTACAGTCTTTGACCAGCCTTTATAATAAAAAGAATGCAACCAAATAAAGAAAGAAAGAAATAGTTTAAAAACAACTAATTTGTTGTTGCGGAAAGGGGAAAAAAAAGGACAACAAAACATCATTATCTAATTAATTGATGCAATTGTATAAATCTGGTGAAGATATTTGCCCACTTGATATATGAGTGTAGAGTTAGAATCCCTTTCTGCAGGAAAGTGGGCAGAAGCTTAATGTGATCTCTGGTTCAAATGGTCCTGAAATTACACTAGGATGGGTTACAGGTTACTCATTTATTTAATCTTTCTATCTATCTATCATCTGTCTGTCTGTCTGTCTGTCTATCTGTCTGTCTGTCTGTCTGTCTATCCGTCCGTCCGTCCGTCCATCCATCCAGCCATCCAGCCATCCAGCCATCCAGTGGTGGGATTCAAATATGTGAACAACTAGTTCTCTGTGTTGATGCCACTTCCGGAAGTTCATTCTAGGCCTGGGCAACAAAAACGTAGCCATGGGTTCTGCCGAAATGGTGTGAACAGGCTGAACCCCACCACTGTATCTATCTATCTATCTATCTATCTATCTATCTATCTATCTATCTATCTATCTATCTATCTATCTATCTATCTATCTATCTATCTATCTATCTATCTATCTATCTATCCATCCATCCATCCATCCATCCATCCATCCATCCATCCATCCATCCATCCATCCAGTGGTGGGATTCAAATATGTGAACAACCGGTTCTCTGTGTTGATGCCACTTCTGGAAGTCCATTCTGGGCCTGAGCAACAAAAAAGTAGCTATGGGTTCTGCCAAAGTGGTGTGAACAGGCTGAACCCCACCACTGTATCTATCTATCTATCTATCTATCTATCTATCTATCTATCTATCTATCTATCTATCTATCTATCTATCTATCTATCTTTCTGTCTGACTTTCTTTCTTTCTTTCTTTCTTTCTTTCTTTCTTTCTTTCTTTCTTTCTTTCTTTCTTTCTTTCTTTCTTTCTTTCATCAAATACATTTGCTGCCATAGTTTCATTCCATACAGCATTAACCTTGTGAACTCTCAAGCTTCCTCCTTCCGTTATGTATTCAAGATGGACAGTATTTAATATTTATTGTTATGTATATGTAGGGGTGTGGGTCTATACATATGTTGTATATAGCATGTTTAGGTGTGTGTCATGTATGTGTTTCACTTTGAGAGCGGGCAACTAAATTTCATTTTTGATGTGTGCCATTGTGCCCACAGTCAAAAAAATAACAATAAAGTTTATCTTATCTATCTTATCTTGCAATTTGTGCCCTGTTGAATTAATTAAATTGAAATAAACATACAGTAGATAACAATTTTTGATAAATGCAGCATCACTTTCTTTACCCTATCTTTCCTCTGTATCAATTTTTAGTTTGTAACACTTTGGGAACAGAGATTTCTCATACCCACACAGTCTCCAGCATTATGCAGATAGGTACTGCTTCACCAATAAATGCAACCCTTGCTTATCTGCCTTTAGATCAGCTAAGTTAGAATTTTATTTTCTATGGGGTAGGCTGATGTGAGAAATTGGCAGCCTTGCCATCTTGCTATCTTGCTAACAATGATATCCTTGATACCTTGCTAACAATGACATGCAGATGAAATAGGTTTAAAATAGCTCTGGGGTGGTGGTGGTGAACGCGTCTTGATATGTGAAATATGGCAGTTTGTTAAAGGATTTCTGTGGATTTAATTAACAAAGGATGGATCAATTGTCACACTTGTAGGAATCTTTAATGAACATGTGCAGGAATGGTTCAGATGCCTGAAAAATCAAGGAAATGCTGGCCTGCATCAGATGAACCAAACCCCACTCTCTTCTAGCACTGATGATGTTTCCTTGTTGGGTAATGAAATGTCTGCAAGAAAACAGCCAAGCTCAGAGAGCACCAAGGACCCCATAGTTGTTCTTTTCCTCCATCTCCTCGCCCTCCCAATAAACCCCACTGATGATGTTACCTAGCTGGGTAATGAAATATCTGCAAGAAAACATCCAAACTCAGAGAACACCAAGGACCCTACAATCATTAATTAGGACATTGGCTTCAGTGACAGAGATAAAACAAGCTACTCTGAGATAGAATGTAATGTTGGTTGTGGAATGTTGAGTGAATGATGAATGCGTCTGGGGTTGTATTTTTTTTTAATGATTTTTAGATTTGGACTTAGTTTTGAAGTATTGTTTTGTTTATGTTGTAAGCCGCTCCGAGTCTTCAGAGAGGAGCGGCATATAAGTCCGAAAAATTAAATTAAATTAAATTAAATTAAATTAAATTAAACTAAACTAAACTAAACTAAACTAAACTAAACTAAACTAAACTAAACTAAACTAAACTAAACTAAACTAAACTAAACTAAACTAAACTAAAGTAAAGTAAAGTAAAGTAAAGTAAAGTAAACTAAACTAAACTAAACTAAACTAAACTAAATTAAATTAAATTAAATTAAATTAAATTAAATGTTCTCAATTCTCTCAAGGACTTTAAAAAGCCCGGCAGATTCTTGTCAGGGAGGGGATGACTGAAGCATACGGTATGTGTCATGAGCAATGCATGCAATTTCCAATGCAAAACAGCACATCTTATCAGTCATCTCTAGGCCTAGCCGTTTTTTCCTCAAATTCAAATTCAAATTCAAATTCAGAATAGAGCTGGAAGGGACCTTGAAGGTCCTCTAGTCCAGCCCCCTGCTCAAGCAGGAGACGCTATACCATTCCGGACAAGTGGCTGTCCAGTCTTTTCTTAAAAACCTCCAGGGATGCATCACCCACAACGTCTGAAGGCAAGCTGCTCCAGTGGTTGATTGTCTTCACTGTCAGGAAGGTTCTCCTTCATTCAAGGCTGCTTCTCTCCTTGATTCGTTTCCATCCATGGATTCTTGTCCTGCCTTCTGGTGCTCTGGAAAATAAGTTGATCCTCTCTTCTTCATGGCAACCTCTCAAATGCTGGAACTCTGCTATCATGTCCCCTCTAGTCTTTCTTTTCTGTAGACTAGCCAAACCCAAATTCTGCAAACCGTTCTTCATAAGTTGTTCTTCTCTGCACTCTGCACTTTTCCCAAAGTCTCAGGTCAAGTGATTTCACCCTTGTATGTCATGCAGGACACGGCAATTTCCCCCACCTACCATCAGCTCTGCATTGGACTACCATCAGGCGCTTGAAGAAGTTCACGTTACACTTCTAGTTTTATTCCAACCATGCTCTCTTATCATTGTCAGCTTTGTGCAACCGCATCTACATGGAGGGAAGTGTGTAGTGGGGTGCCCCAGGGCTCTGTTCTGGGCCCAGTGCTCTTCAACATCTTCATCAATGATTTGGACGAGGGGATAGATGGGGAACTCATCAAATTTGCAGACAACACCAGAAGACAGGAATAGCCAACACTCCAGAAGACAGGCTTAGGATACAGGAGGACCTGGACAGACTTGAACACTGGGCGCTATCTAACAAAATGAAATTCAATAGTGAAAAAAGTAAGGTTCTACATTTAGGCAAGAAAAACCAAATGCGCAGGTATAGTATAGGGGGTACCTTGCTCAATAGTAGTAACTGTGAGAGGGAACTCGGAGTCCGAGTGGACAATCACTTAAATAGGAGCCAGCCATGTGCTGCAGCTGCCAAAAAGG
Organism: Bothrops alternatus; assembly: GCA_034064705.1. Lineage (NCBI taxonomy): Eukaryota > Metazoa > Chordata > Lepidosauria > Squamata > Viperidae > Bothrops > Bothrops alternatus. The sequence continues at coordinate 218,394 of JARGCV010000302.1, forward strand.
CCAACACAGTGCTAGGCTGCATTAACAGAGGGATAGAATCAAGATCACGTGAAGTATTAATACCACTTTACAAGGCCTTGGTAAGGCAACACTTGGAATACTGCATCCAGTTTTGGTAACCACAATGTAAAAAAGACATTGAGACTCTAGAAAGAGAGTACAGAGAAGAGCAACAAAGAGGATTAGGGGACTGGAGGCTAAAACATATAAGGAACGGCTGCTGGAATTGGGTATGTCTAGTTTAACGAAGAGAAGAACGAGGGGGGACATGATAGCAGTCTTCCAATATCTCAGGGGCTGCCCCAAAGAAGAGGGAGTCAAGCTATTTTCCAAGGTGCCTGAAGGCAGGACAAGAAGCAACAACAGATGGAAACTAATCAAGGAGAGAAGCAACCTAGAACTAAGGAGAAACTTCCTGACAATCAGAACAATTAACCAGTGGAACAACCTGCCTCCAGAAGAGGTGAATGCTCCAACACTGGAAGTTTTTAAGAAGAGACTGGATAGCCATTTGTCTGAAATGGTATAGGGTTTCCTGCCTGAGCAGGGGGTTGGACTAGATGACTTCCAAGATCCCTTCCAACTTTATTATTATTATAAACTTATCCTCCAAATCAGCTTTTTTTTTTTTAAAAAAAAGCTGGCAACCTGTTATTAAAATGCACCGAGAAACTTGCCTGTGCACAAACAAACACACAGAAGTGTCAGCTCTGAAGTGAAAGGCAGCCATTGAGGAGAAGGCCTGCTTGAAGAGGGTGGGGAAGGGTCTTTGTTGCTGTTGATGTTCTAACAAACCCACCATCGCTAGGAGGAGAGGATGCTAAGGGCGCCTTCCTAGCAGGCATCTCCTACTGCTATTGCCTGGGACTGATGACAATAATATAGCTTGCAGCTTAATTACAGGGGCTCTTGTGGGTAAGTGTCATTAATGAGGCATCTGGCTTAATTTAGCTGAATAAAAATGCCTCTTAATAGTGCAGCCTTTCTTGCTGGCGCTTAATTGAGGGAAAAACAAACATGCCATTTCCCTTCACACTAAACTTCCAATTGCTCGGGATTTTCAAGGAGAAAATTCCTCTGGAAAATCTCAGAAGCTTTAAACAAAATGCAAACAAACAGTTGCCAGGGATCGGAGCACAGGGTGCGTTCCGGCATGCCACCCGAGTGAGCGGTTCTTGTTTGTTTTCCACAGAAATGCATTGGAAATGATCCAATATGGTTTGATGTAAGGTTTTCTTTCCTTCATTCTTCTAGCTCTGACGCTGCCCATCTTCCTATTTAGCAGCCAGCTGAAGGCATGCGTACGCACATAGACATATCGTAAATGGGAAATGTGGGGAGGGCCTTCTCTGTTGTGGCGCCCACCCTCTGGAACCAACTGCCCCCTGAAGTCCGTGTTTCCCCCACTCTCCTGGCCTTCCGGAAGAATAAAAAAACTTATCTATCCCGGCAGGCCTGGGGATGACTGTGATTGTGTGTGCATGATGAATGTGTTTGGCGGGTCTTTTAAATGCTTTGTAGATTTGGTTTTTGCTTTTTTTTTAAATGCTGTGATGTTGTTTTTGTTCATGCTGTTAGCCGCTCCGAGTCCTTTGGAGAGGAGTGGCATAAAAATCTAATTAAAAAAAATTAAAAAAAATCAGAAACTCTAAGATGCCGTTCAGAAGTATCAATGTGGATATCTCCCTTGATGGGTCTGTGCCCTGCCTGATCTTTCACTTTTATAAAAGGATCAGGGAAAGCAAACAGCAGCTCTTTCTTTTGAAGAGATCTCTAGGTTCTTCTAAGCCTTCTTAAAATAAGCAAGTAAGATGGACAGCCGATTTGATTTGTTTGGAAGGGTGTCCACCTGCTTGGTGAAAGGATAAAAGAAAGTACCAATAGTGCAGTGTTTTTTGAATGATGGGGTTGATGCACACTCAATTGGTGCACAATCATAGGACTGGGAGGGACCTCACAAGAAAATTAAAAAAACCTGTGGTTTCAAACCACCAATACTGTTCTCATCCTGCCTTTCATTTGGCATTATAACCATCCCTGGTCCAGTTGGTCCAGCTCTAGTTCATAGCAAAGAAAGAGAAGAAAATAAAAAACCTGATACCATATTTCCCCCAAAATAAGACCCAACCGGAAAATAAGCCCTACCATGATTTTTCGGGATGCTCATAGTACTGTATAAGCCCCAGTTAAGATTGTCAGCCAGATGGATGCATTTAGTACCGTATTTTCCTGGAATATAAGCCCTAACCAGGATAGAATAGAATAGAGCTGGAAGGGACCTTGGAGGTCTTCTAGTCCAACCCCATGCTCAAGGCAGGAGACAGCTTGTCAAATAGTTGTCCAGTCTATTTTAAAAACAAAACAAAACAAGAAAACAAAAAAACAGGGATGGAGCACTCACAACTCCAGAAGGCAACCTATTTCATGGATTGTTCTTACTATCAGAAAATTTCTCCTAGGTTGAATGTTTCTTTAACCAGCTTCCACCCATTACAGTTCAATTACAATTACAGTACAATTCCCACCCCCAATAAACAGTCATAAAGCACATTCCCCAATTAGCTGGAAGCTCTGGGCTTTCTCCCCAGCTCTCCAGCCCACCAAAATGTTTGTCCTTGGATTCCCGTGGCAGAGTTATTATTACTATGACTAACTGAACTCTCATCCCAGCACCAACTAATTCTAAAAGCATAGATAAAATGGCTGCATTTTCATCTGTTGTCAAAGCAAGAACATCCGATGTTAGCAGCATTGGTAAATGTACATATGCATTATACATTGGATGGACTTTGAAGACCATAATGGTATAGTTTACATAGCACCGTAAACTAAACACACCACCTGATGATTTAGTGAGAACCTAATTTAAAAGTCAATGCTTGGGAAATGGAACAGAAAACAGTCAGGCGGACAACTTGATTCTTCTTCCCACAAAAACGTTCAGGGCAGGGTCACTTACTAGTTTGGGGCTATTTCTGTTTCCCATCATCTCAGTCTTGCAGTCCCATCTCTGCAAACTGAGATCAAACTGTAGTTTCTTCCCCAATGCATAGATGTTCTCCCTGAACTGAAGGGTATTTGAACGCTGAAGACTTCCGGCCTCTCTGGATCTCCTGAGCCTTGAGCAGGACCCAGAGTAGCAGCTGGTGGCTTGGTGTGTGCAAAGAGTTAAATGGTGATTTGGTTATGGGCTGTCATGGACTCGGCTTCCCAGGGATTCCTTCATGACTTCTCTCTCCTGGTTCTGAGCATTTCCTTTAACAGGCTGTGCCCTTAATGAGCCTCTGAGTTTCTTGCTCACGATTCATGCACCTTGCCATTTGTGGCAGCAGACAAGGTCACAACAAGAGGGCATTATAATGTGCAGGAGAGCTGGGAAAGAATGGTGCTCAGGTGAAAGAGGGGAAGAATCCCGTGGCTTGTGTAACTCTTAGGAAGCATGTGTTGAGAGACACAGCGTGAGTGAGAGAACAGTGGAAATATGGATGGTTTGGGGACAAATATAATATATTACACATTGGCAATGCAATATGAATGAAGGGTTTAGATTAGGAAGCTGTCCATGTATACGTACTGCAAGGGAGAGCAAGCTGATTCAAGCAGCACAATAAGTCACGTTTTTTTGAACAAGCCACGGTTGGCTTCAGATCATGTGCTAAGCCACTGACCATGGTTTATCAAGCACTGTGGTTGGGTTCTCGTAATATGTTTCCCCAAACCACATTATGATTTCACACTCTTTCCTTATGCCAGAAACACTACAGATGATTCATATACAATCTGCTCAACAAAGCTACATTATAATTTTGCATTGTATGTACATGTAATAATGTAATAATGATAAAGTTGGAAGGGACCTTGGAGGTCATCTAGCCCAACCCCCTGCTCAGGCAGGAAACCCTATACCATTTCGGACAAATGGCTGTCCAGTTTCTTCTTAAAAACTTCCAGTGTTGAAGCATTCACCACTTCTGGAGGCAGGTTGTTCCACTAGTTAATTGTTCTAATTGTCAGGAAGTTTCTCCTTAGTTCTAGGTTGGTTCTCTCTTTGGTTAGTTATCAAAGGAGTTCTTTGCTGTTCTGAATTTTATTCAAATCATAACGCTGAAGCATTCTTGCATAGAAGTATTACTGTTCTGATGTAGGTGTAAAACAATTTTGGGTCAAAACATATAATATAAAGGGAAAATTTCAAGGATATGTGTGGGACTGAATTTGAGATTTATCTAAATATTGAATGGAATCCATTAGGGTTTTCCTTTCTTCAGATGACAATAAAACAACAATAATAACAATAATAATTTTTGACAGGCCCAATGGAAAAAAGTGTATACCATGGAAACGTGAACATTAAAAGAAGTATCAGTATAAGAACCTGGTAAACGTATGCTGAAAATATCTCTATGGGAGAGATATGAATATTTGTTTTATTAAAAAAAAATCTTCATGAATTTACATCAAATAGTAGCAGAGTTAACACATTGCAGAAATTTGTGAATGAAAACGGGTGGGATTTCTTTAAGGCTATTTCTAAATAAATCTATAAAAAAGGCCAGCAAGGGAGTGCTTCCCCCATTTTTTTAAAATATTGCCTGGCATGCATCCTTAAATCATATACTTAATGTTTTAAAATAATTATGTGCAGAAGTCTTATATAATGGGTCAACAACATCAAAGGTGCTTAAGCTGACTGCATTGTGCAAATGAAATAGTCTTTACTGTAATTTCTTTCTCTCCTCTTCCCTTGCTCCTTTAAACAATTTATTTCCCCAAATTGTCTTGGAGAAAGAGTAAAGGGGAGGGGCAGTTGAGGATGCTGGCTTATAAATGTGTCCTGGGGTAAATAGATTTCACACTTTAGGGGAGGAGTTACGCCTTTCTCAGCTGGAGTGGGGACTTTATGATAAAGTTGATCTTGGGTTGCCATGGCAACAGCCTTAGCGTGAATAACACAAAGATGTGAGAAACAATTTTAGGCCTCCCTCTCTCTCTCTCTCATTCCCTTGGTGTTAAAATTCCTTACTCTGATTTTGTAAAGTTTCCTTTCTAGCCTCTTCTTTGTTTTTGATACACAACCTGCCACCCAGATCATTATGGTCTTCTCTACTTTTAAGATAACTAAGGTTTGCATCGGATTACACACCCATTGTAGTGTGAGAATCAGAAAGCCAAAGATCCTAGAAATATGCTCTTCAACGTAAAGTCTGCCCACAAACTTCTTCTTGCTACAAGCAGGAACTTTGTTATGTTGTTTTATGGAGAAAGTGTTTGCTTTCTACTTTTGTCTGACTTTAATTGCTGATGGTTAAATTGGGGAGTGAATATCATTGGTGTGATGTACGTAATTATTATTTTTTTTTGTAACTTGCATGATGATGGCACTAAGCAAATGATGTAATTGATGCACATTATATCATTCAAATGTCAGTTATGTTATTATGCAAATGAGCTATCACATAGCAAAAAATTAAGCCATGCATGCAAAGTCTACGAAATTTAACAGTCTAGTAAATTGGTCTGGTTACTATGCCATATGATACCTTACCCTACCTATTACCCTTACCTATTATACCATATTATATTATTTTATGCTCTATTACATTAATTTTGCTCCTAGCTTTGCCTTTCTTGATTGGATTTACAAATTTTCTTAAGCCATGACTTTGTTAACCATGATTTGTTAATCACAGTGACTAGAATCACAGATATCCCCAAGCCATAACTGAGTCATTTGACACCTAATGCTAAACATAAAGCAGATCATATTGGGACTTAATCACTGGTCAGTACTGTCATGTAGGAAACTCAATAATTATATTTGAATTAGTTAAACAACCTTGAAGATTATGTTAGTACTGTCTCCTTATGAAGATTGAGATAATAACAAGTAAGAAAGAAAGAAAGGCTTCTTTAAGATCATAAATGTTCATATTATATCCAGATAGTTATATACTTTATGTGTTTATCCACTGACATAACTATATATTATTTATAATAGATAACTTTAGTAGTGAACTATTATTTTACTGTCTATTGCTCATATATTGACAATGGATTAGGAGCAATGAAATAGGTTTTTAAAAAGCCATAAAGTAATACATATGTCAGTATCCAATTATATTTCACCTCTAGTTATCGACTATGGAAAACCCCATTTCTGCCCTCTCTGGATTCTGTCATACGATGAAGGGGAAAGGGGGGGGGTGAACAAAGGGGTTTTATGGCCCTCACTTCCTTCGGTACAGCTTCAAAGGGGATTTAATGTGGATCCCACCAAAAGGACTAAATCATAACAATGGGGCCATCAGCTTTCATCTGCTCCTCTCTGAAGTCTCCCTTCCGCCGGCAGTGAGGAAAAAGGGGGTGGAAATGTAACGCCTGGGATTGTCGCTGGAAAAATGGTGGGGTGGGGTGGAGCTGCTGGGGACCCCTTAAAACCTTGAACCGTAGGGCTTGGGCCCCAGGTCCTGTCTAGAACGCCTGCAACCATTTTCTCTTAATAAAGGATGCCTGTTGGAAGAAATATTCCAAGAGTTCTGTCTTCTTAAGATGCAAAGTGGGATGGGTCCTTACAACATAGTTGCTAATCTGCATAATTTCTATCAGTTGCTGGATTCTGATGTACAAAAAAACAATTTCTGGATTATTCTGGGCATTCAATTTTGCTTTAAAAATGCAAAATGGCTGGAATATATGCTATTTTGATCAATATTTGCTTCTTTACTGGATTTACTTCCCTTTAAAATTAGATTGCTAATTAATCCTGGGAAATGGCAGCTACAGATTCTTCCAAATTTAATAGGCATCGCTATCCCTGCTCAGAGAGAGCATTTCACATACTGTCGATTTCCCCTTGACTTTATTGTTCTTATTTTAGGATTTAAATGGAAAGGGAATTCTGGTTTAATTCCAAACTTGCAATATTTTCCATTCCAACAATTTTGTTGTTTATTTCAACTTGCAGAGGGGAATGAAGTTGCAAAGAGGAGGGGATGACTGATTAATTGTAAATTCTTTCTCTTTTTGTCCCCAGAAATCTCTCAGGTAACCGGCTGACCACTCTTTCGTGGTTACTCTTCAAGACGCTGAGGCTTACGGAATTGTAAGTTTTCATGATTGAAGGCAAATATAAGTGTCCCAAGATAATGATGCAAAAAAGAATTTGGGTCAGTCACCAGAACCAGAATTTTACTCTTCCAAACTTTTGGACTCATGCTGGATCCCATCTTCAAGGAATTTCTCTCTACTGAAATATGTGCTTTGGGCTGTTCTGTGAGTTGTGTTTATGTGGTGCCTTCCTATTGGCTGATTGGTGTGTCGATGGCTGACGATTGATACTTCCAATGTGATCTACCAGATCCCTTGAGTGGATTGCCCAGGTGACTAGGACAAACTATCAGATTGCAAGAACACAAGTGAGCAATCAGATGAGAAAACCCAAACTCATTGGTAGCCTCACATTGCAATAAACAATGACATACAGTACATTCATTTTTGCAACTACTAAGATTGTTGGTCGAGCAGGCACAAAAACAGCCAGGGAAGTGATTGAAGCCTGAAAAATGGGCCCCATGTCAGTTAACAGGAGTGCTGATTTACCTTTAGCTTATCGAGTATTTAGGAGTCGAGGACTTGGCAGCACAAGGAAACGACAGCCAATTGCCAGCCATCAACACACCAATCAGCCAATAGGAAGGCACCACATAAACACAACAGCCCAAAGCAGTTGTGTTCAAATCATATTGATTCAACTGGAACATTTCTTCTCCAGCATGAATCCAAAAGCTCAGAAGAGTAAATCTCTGTAAGTTTTCATTCTACCTGCAAGTAGAGGGAAGAGAATCAGAAGGGATAATTAAAAAGGGGTAGCTGCTATGAAAAAATGCTGGTGACATGTCACCGCCTCTTCTGAAATATATCTTAAAAGTTTTCCCATTTGCAACAATAGCTAATCTGCAGATTCAACACATGATAGAGCATAAGCATTTGCCAACTTTGGTAATTTCTTGTGAGTGGACTTCAGCTCCTAGAACTCATATCCAATGGAATTCTGGCATTTGAAGTCTACCCACACGGAAACTGTCAAGGTTGGGATATTCTTATGTAGAGGAGCCTCCAAAGTTTTAAGTGGCCAAGAAACCCTCCCTACTAAATTGTACTAATTTTCAAAATGACAACAGGAGTGGATTATTCAAGGAGTGGAATTATCTAACCCACAGTTCAGAATAGCTCATCAGTCTGAAACAACTGGGAGCTGTTTCTGCACCCATGAATTTTAGTAACCTAAAGCGGATCAAATTGGCTTTCCTGTTGGAGGTCTAGTCATCTGAATCAATTTGAAGGTTCAAATCATATTGATTTCAACTGGAGCATTTGACTAAATGAGACAACTCGCATACCTCTGTTCAGTACATAGGGAACTAATTAATTAGCTGTATGAAACAGAACTAGTACAATTTTATGATTAAAATGCTAGAATTGGGACTGGAATGATCAGGATTCAAGGCCACTTTCAGTTATGGAAACTGGCTAGTTGACTTTGGACAACCTTTTTGTCAGCAATTAAATATCTAACATAGACCCAGGAAAACCTTGACAAGTTATTTGAAAGTAGCAGCTGATTCTTTCGGTGTATTAATCTGAGAAGGATTTACAGGATGTCACATGTTTCAGACTGTCCCCTAGAAAATTTTGCTCTTCTTTCATGTCAAAGAGCCAAAGAGTTGGATATTGAAACCGTCATATACGAAATTACACAGGGTGCTCTCAGTTGGGTTACCTATAAAAGTAATTTAGCGCTGAAGCTAGAAATGGCAAATTCCCTATCCACTTAGTCTTTATTTTAAAAATGTATTGACTAATGATCTATTATTTAAGCTGGCCATAAGACTAATCAATTAATAAACCTCTATTACTACTTCTACTGATCTACTACCGCTTCAAGTTATAACATTAATATTAATCTATGAGACTGTAAATTGTGCAGGCTCATTCATTGCTTTGTTCGGTCTTTCCGATGAATCTCAAAAAACTTTCTTGGAGATTCTCAGCCTCGGTTGGTAAAAAAAATGTCTGTGCACCATCAAAATGAATCAGAGGCTGGATTCAGACCTAGCAAGTTGTTTAATTTTTGTTTCGCTGAAGAAATCATAACTGAGGATTTGCAGGGCACTATGGTTTAGAAAGTACCTACTTTTCTACACGTTCACAAATAAGTGAACGTGTAATATGTAATAGTGTAGTATCAAAGAAATAAACAAATAAATAAACTGTCGACTTACAACAGTTCATTTTCTGACCATTCAAAGTTACAACGGCAGTGGAAAAAAGTGACTTATGACCCTTTTTCACACTTAAGACTTTTGCAGCATCCCCCGGGGGGTCACTTGATCAAAATTCAGCTGCTTGGCAACGGGTTCATATTTATGACCGTCACAGTGTCCCAAAGTCACGTGATCCTCTCTTGCGACCTTTTGATATGCAAAATCAATGGGGAAGCCAGATTCACTTAACAACTGTGTGGCTAACTTAACAACGGCAGTTAATTTATTTAACAATGGGGGGAAGAAAGGGCATAAAATGGGGCAAAACTCAACCTGACAAATCTTTCCCTTAGCAACAAAAAATTCGGACTCCGTTGTGGTCACAAGTCAAGGTCTACCTGCATATAAATGAAATAAACCTTTTTTTAAAAAACATTATGTATATGCTTAGATTATATATGACTCTGTTTTGCTCTTGACCAAGAAAGATTTAAATACTGTAACTTAGCAAAACATAATAAATGCCTTTGATTAAGTCAAGCCACAGCAATATCGCTGTTGGTTCAGCTGGAACCTGAACTTCAGCGTATTGAATTTTGGGAAGATGTTGACTAGAATCTTACAAGATACCAAAAGTTGGCATTTTTGTGTGATAGCCTTGGCTGCGTTTCTGACACAAGCCCGACAAAACAGAGACTTTTTGACCTCCTTTGTTTCTACAACTGAAACAGGATTCCTACCTCTGTAGAATGATAGTTTAGCATCTCCTTCAGGATCTGCCAAGTCCTTCAGGACCCAGCAGGTTTGCAGCATTCTGAATTATAGATAAAGCATTCAACCCTGCTCAAGAAGAATAAGCGGACATGAAATCAATGGAGTGGTGCCCTGGTAACCTGTTTTGTTGAGTTTTAGCCATAGTTGTGCATCAGAAATAAAAACATATATACGTTACGTAGGATTCATCCCAGAAGACCACGGGAATATCCCATTCATATCCCTTACCTGAGATCAATAAAACTGTAAATGAGAAGTGACTTATAGATGAAGAAGAAGAAAAAGGTAATCCCCAAGGAAAGTCAGCCTGTAACCATCAATGTAAGCGCAGCATATTTCATTACTATTTTTCCTTGCTGTCGAGTGGTTAAATGAAGAAAAAGAGCCATTGGCCACATTGCATAGATAAAGCAATGCTCATTCTCAAGCAGGGCATCTGGCTAAAACGCTGACATTGGAATTGATCCTCTGTGCTAATGGCAGCATCAACATTTTCTTGTCTTGTTTCGGTTAATAGCTTGAAGGAAGAGAATTGGTTTGTGGCAATGGAGTTTTCAGATTGGATTTTAAGTGGATCCAGGGTTTACAGAACAGAGATACCAGGCCTGAGTGAGAGGGGTGATCTTTGCTAAAACGCAGCACATATACAGTAGCTTTGTCCAGCTATTAGAGGAGCTCCATACGAGGAGCTGATGGACAATAAAATAAAGTAGCGGCTTTGTTTTGCTTTTTAGCAATAGCAATAGCAACTTAGATTTATATATCACTCCGTAGTGCTGGGCAGCCCTCTCAGGGTAGTTTGCAATGTCAGCATATCATCCCCGAAAATCTGGGTCTGCATTTTATCAAGCTTGGAAGGATGGAAGGCTGAGTCAACCTTGAGCCTTTCAGGATTGAACTCCAGGCTGTGGGCAGAGCCTGCAATATTGTATTCTAACCACTGCACCACCAGGGGGCTCTTTTTAGAAGCAAGGTCTGTATTGGCTCATAAAGCAGCCTTGAGAGGATGTTTTGAAGCTTTTAGAGCCATAATGTATTCCTTTCTGCATTCAGGTTCTCTCTAATTATCATCCAAAATGTGTGGCTTTCTAAGGTTTGGTTAAACGTTCCTCCATTGCATAAAAAGGTTTATTTTTTCTACCTTATTCTGAAGGTTCTGTAATTTTGTCTCTATGTGTGTTTAGAAATTAGTGATTTCTAGTTTCCTCTAATTACCTTGGCTTTGCCTGCGTGAGCCTAGTGATTTAGACTCTCCAATGTACCTTAAAGTAAATATGTCTACCATTGGAAACATGGCTTCTGTGTCCATTTTCCTCCCAATGTGCTATACTTTTCACAATTAAAACTAGCAGGCGTTGGGATAAAAGCAGGGAGAAGGCAAGATAGATATATCTTCCCCATTACGGTTTCTTAGTCCACTTAATTGGAGGAGTGAACACAGATCTTCCATGGCAGAGCAATATCCAATATTCTGCCAAAATCTGTTTGTCATTTCTCATACTTTTTCTTCCTAAATTGTTCTACTTGGTTGTCAAAATATCTTCTTCTTGGAGCTATTAATAGTGGAACAACAGCAATACAATGCAGTTCAAAACAATAATACAACAATAATAACAATAGTGTTGATGTTTTCTGTTGCACATCTGAATCATCACTCTGAGGTCTCCCTTGCCATACACACTTCCCAATCTGAGAAAGTTCCTTATAGTAGTCTTCCCATTAGTATTTAATGGAAGACAGGGAAGATAAGAATGATTGGAGAGAAGTGTTATTCAGTCACTAAGTTGTGTCTGACTCTTCGTGATCCCATCCTTCAGGATGGTTGAGGCAGGCAGGATTCCCTTGAGTACCATTTGTTGGGGGTCAAGGGAAAGGGAGGGTTTTGTCTTCTCTTTCTGCTCAAGATCCCCATGTACAATTGGTGGGCCACTGTGTGGCACAGAATGCTGGACTCGATGGGCTTTGGCCTGATTCAGCGTGGCTCTTCTTATGCCTCCCGGAGTTTGCCCAAATTCATGTTCGTTGCATCCAAGACACTGTCTAACAATTTCATCCTCTGCCGTCTTCTTCTCCTTTTGCCTTCAATCATCCCCAACATCAGGGTCTTTCCCAATGAGTCCTTGCTTCATATCAAGTGGCCAAAGTATTGGAGCTACAGTTTCAGTATCTGTCATTCCAAAGATCAGTAAGAGTTGATTTCCTTCAGGATTGATTGGTTTGATCTCCTCGCAGTCCAAGGGACTCTCAACAATGAAAGATAAGACATTCAGAGATAGCTTTTGGTCATCTCAGCTTTAAATAAGAGAAGGAATGACATCCCCTAGTTGTGAGAAGCCCTGTAACCTGTTATTTTTCTTTGAAACAAAATCATAAAAGCAAATGTATTTTTAGCAGACGCAAGAAGTGGTAGAAAACAAATTCAGAAGTAATGATCTTTTCAACCTTTATTCAACAAATGCCATACTCAAAAGTAAATACTCCATGTTTCTCATAACAACCAAATTATAGTCCTTGGAAGTCTTTAATCCTTCTTTGAACCTCATTGTAAAACAAGTCTCTCTCCAAGCTTGTCCCATCTCCATCCTTTTTTCTTCACTACTCTTATACAAATTAAAATGCCACTTCAAACTCACTTGCCCTTTCCAAGAATACACTGTGCTGAATCACATCTCCTGAGGAGGGAATTTCCAGTCTGGGTCCAGCTCCAACTTCCGTGGTTCTTAAGCAGATGGCCACAACTAAAGGAAAAATAACTCTGAAAAGGGTGCTAAGAATAGAACTCTTTTGAATGTGTAATTTTTCTAGTTTCTTCTTTATTACTTTAGTCAAGCTAGTGCAAAGCAAAGAAATTCTTCCTCCTCCTGCATCAGGTTTCAATCAATTTGATAGAGAAAATTTTTTGATTGAACTTCTTTCTAATTCTTTAGCAACTTTGGCAGAATTCCCCTAGTTGAAGAGGGAAGCTCTTAATGTCACCTCAGGGGAGTGTGCAGAGTGTGAAATGAACAAGAAAACCACCCCTCAAAGTAAAACAATCCTAAACAGTGGAACAGGCTGGCCATTCTCCTTTGCTTCATCATTCGTATTTATTTATGTATTTATTTCTTTATTTATCCAATTCATTTGCTGCCCATCTCATGGTTCAAAGTGACTCTTCTACAGATAGCCCTCGATTTATGACTATAATTCTGAGCTCAATTACAGATTGAGCTCAGAATTATAGCTGTAAGCAGTTGCAGTCATTAAACAGGTTGACAGACGACTGAACCTGAGTTTATCACATTTTTTTTGTGGCACTCATTAAGTGAACGCCACGTCATTAAGCAAATCCATTACACCTAATGCATTTTTTTCTTTTCAGAAACCGAAAGTAAATGCAGGAAACCAGCAAAACAAAATGTTTAAATTGCGGTCGCGTTACATCATCCGGTTTCCAAGCATCCAAATTGCAATCATGTGACCGTGGGGGTGGGAGTGTGACCCTTGTAACTTCAAAATTGGGTATCCTTTTGGGGAGGGGATCCGTCATAACTTCTGTCAGTTGCTAAGCAACTGGCCATAAGCTGAAGACTACCTGAATGTGTGTTGAATGTTTGTCTTTTGAGAAGGGACTGCCGGTAAAGATGGCTCGTATTTTCTCAATGCTTTGTGAGGGAGAGAAGATCTTCTCCACAGCACAAACTAAGTGTGGAGGTGAAATACAGTAGTCCTTGACTTACGACCTTAACGGTACGCTCCCACAGAGAGGGCCTCCTCAGGGAGCCGTCGGCCAGACAATGCCGGCTGGCGGCCCCCAGGGGGAGAGCCTTCTCTGTGGGAGCTGCCACGCTATGGAACAAGCTCCCCCCCGAACTCCGTACAATGACAGATTTACGCACCTTCCGTCGGGAACTAAAAACGTTCCTTTTTCGACAGGCCGACCTGGCATAGAAGCTCCGGTTCCAGTAGGGTTAGAATGTTCTAGGGGGATTGATTGAGTAAATTTTTAAGATTTGTAAGTGTTGGGTTTTAAATGGGGATTTTACGGCCAAATTATTTAATTCACTTTAATTATTTTAAATTATGTATATCTATATGTTTTTAAATTTTAGGCTGTACACCGCCCTGAGTCCTTCGGGAGAGGGGCGGTATAGAAATTTGATTATAAATAAATAAAAATAAAAACGGGGCCCCAAATTTTTGTTGCTAAGTGAGATATTTGTTAAGTGAGTTTTGCCCCATTTCACTTACTTTTCTTGCCACCGTTTGTTAAGGGAATCCCGGCAGTTGATACGTTAGGAACCCGGTTCTTAAGCGAATCTGGGTTCCCCGTTGACTTTGATTGTCAGAATGTCGCAAAAGGGGATCACGTAACCCCGGGACAGTGTAATCGTTGTTACGTCATTGCCAAGCCTCTGAATTTTGGTCACGTGACCACAGGGATGCTGCCAAGGTCGTAACTATGAAAAACGGTCGTACGACACATTTTCCAGGGCCATTGTATCTTTGAACAAGCTGTTGTAAGACCTGTAGATCTGTCCTGCCACACTGAATGCAGTGTTAAATGAAGCACTTCCCTTTTGCCCTCTCCTTATATTTACTTAGGAGGTGAGCAAGGGATGTATGTTAAAAAAAAAAGAAGAAACTCAACATTGGTTAAGTCCCAAAGGAGCAGAACACTAGTACACTATTAAACATGTGCTGTGTCCAGTAAAAAGCTGGGAGTTAATTTGCACAAAAGCCCCCTTAAGTATTGCCATTAGCTGCATTATACTATCAATACTGCTAGGCCAAGCCAATGGAGGAGTCCCCTTTCTCCAGCATGGGGCTCTTACATTATTCATAGGAGAATCTCATGCATTAGGAATGATCCAAAAGGCTGTGTTATATTACTTACAGTTCTGCTTCTGAAGGGTTGCAAGAGCAGCTCTCCCTAGCAGGCCAGTTTTAGGGGAAAGTATTTATAATATCTTTATTTTTCACTTTGGAATTGTCTTTGGTGCTAAGTCCATGCATAAATTCAGGGAGGTAGGAAAAACCCTTGCAAGGACAATTGCTACAGGGCAGAACATAGACTTGGCAAGCAAAGGGAACTAGGCTCCAAATTATGGGATTCCTCCAATTAAAACCATGTTTCTCAAACTTGGCAACTTGAATAAGTATGATTTCAACTCCAGAGGGCTGGCTGGAGAATTCTGGGCATTGACGTTCACACATCTTCAAGTTACGAAGTTTGAGAAACTCTGATTTAGCCCAAGATATTTTCTTATCTTATTCCTCTGGCTTCCTCTTTCTTCTTCACATTAAATTTAATTCCATCTTTCTTGAGTTCAGAGGGGTATATAAAGTGGGTCTTCTGGGTTATAATCTCTCAGCAATCCTTGAAAAAAGATTGGAGTAAAGTAATAGTAGGCTCCGTTAATCAATCAGTGAAATTTGTGGAAAAATAGGGATTGGATCCCAGTCTCCCTAGTCCCAGTTCAACACCTTGCCTACCAGACTGCTCTGGCTGTTAATAAAATAACAGTCTCTTGGATTAAAGAGCTGAAAATACTATGGCCTTGTTTCCTGATACTTAAAGGGAACAAACATAGCAAACTGAGTATAAAATAGTATGATACTATAGAATCTGCTGTATTCAATGACTGACTTTTCTGCTTCAATGTTTGATGCTGTAAGTAGCCCAGAATTATTGGATATGAGATAGGTGGCAAATAAATTTTGATAGTTAGATAGGTAGGTAGGTATGTAGGTAGGTAGATAGATAGATAGATAGATAGATAGATAGATAGATAGATAGATAGATAGATATAGAGATAGATAGATGATATAAATAGATAGATAGATAGATAGATGATAGAGATAGATAGATAGATAGATAGATAGATGATAGATAGAGATAGATAGATAGATGATAGATAGATATAAATAGATAAATAGTTAGATAGATGATATAGATAGATAGATAGATAGTTAGATAGATAGATAGATATAGATAGATAGTTAGATAGATAGATAGATGATAGATAGATAGATAGATAGATAAGATAGATAGATAGAGATAGATAGAGATAGATAGATAGATAGATAGAGGAAGGAAGGAAGGAAGGAAGGAGGAAAGAAGGAAGAGAGAGAGAAGAAAGAAAGAGAGAAAGAAAGAAAGAAAGAAAGAAAGAAAGAAAGAAAGAAAGAAAGAAAGAAAGAAAGAAAGAAAGAAAGAAAGAAAAGATCTTAATACACTCAGCAAACAGAAAGTTAATCCTCTTTCTGCCTTCAGGATAAAACTCAATATGTGGTTTCAAACCACCAATACTGTTCTCATCCTGCCTTTCATTTGGCATTATAACCATCCCTGGTCCAGTTGGTCCAGCTCTAGTTCATAGCAAAGAAAGAGAAGAAAATAAAAAACCTGATACCATATTTCCCCCAAAATAAGACCCAACTGGAAAATAAGCCCTACCATTATTTTTCGGTCATGTACTGTATAAGCCCCAGTTAAGATTGTCAGCCAGATGGATGCATTTAGTACCGTATTTTCCTGGAATATAAGCCTTAACCAGGATAGAATAGAATAGAGCTGGAAGGGACCTTGGAGGTCTTCTAGTCCAGCCCCCTGTTCAAGCAGGAGAACCTACACTATCTCAGACAGGTGATTGTCTAGTCTCTTCTTGAAAATCTCCACTGATGGAGCGCCCATGATTTCTGAAGGCAAGCTGTTCCACTGGTTAATTGTCCTCACTGTTAGAAACTTTCTCCTTAATTCTAGGTTGCTTCTCTCTTTGATCAGTTTCCAACCATTGTTTTTTGTCCTGCCTTCTGGTCTTTTGGAGCAAAAATTAATATAAGTCCTGGTCTTATTTTCAGGGAAACAAGGGTAAAGAAAGTGAGCCAACTTGGGCACTGTTTTTGGTTTCCTGTCATTCCTATTATTTTTAATATTATCTCTGCTTCTTTCTGAACATTTTACCCGTATTCAAATACTCTGTTTTGGCTTCTAGATGCCCACACGAGATCTATCAGCACTATCTTTTGCATGGGAACTGTAAATTCTTAAGGGAAAGCAAATATACTTTCAGGCATACAGCAATATTGCTAGTTGTAAAATATCAATAATAATAAAAAAAATATCAGTATATAAAATGTAAGTGTCTTTTAAACAGACTACATTAAAACATCAGCATTGCCAGCTGGGTCAATGAGGTCAAACAATATACAAAGCTGGCTGCTTCATTCAATTAAATTGCATGATGGCTTGTAAGTTGCCTCATCTCCCTAAGCAGCAGGAGCTCATAGTCAATGCATTAAGACAGGGGTATTATGGATATAGTCCTGAATTTATTGAGCATGTCTGGGCAAGGAGAAGAGGAGACAACAAGCTAAATGAAAACGCATGATCCCTGCATGACCTTATGAATGTCAAGGTGTTCAGAACAAGAAACAGGAGATATTTCAAAGGGGGGGGAAGCTATGACTTAAATTCAGTACAGATAATTCAGTAATGATGGTCTCATTTTGATCTTCCCCAGTACTGTTATTGGCACACTAAGCTAGTAATGGCTGTGAGGTTTCCCTTAGAATCCAATAGATTAATCAACTGAAGTTGAGTTGATTAATATGAATCCTTGTTGATTAAGAAGAGATTGGACAACCATTTGTCTGAAATGTTATAGGGTTTCCTGCCTGAGCAGGGGGTTGGACTAAATGACCTCCAAGGTCCCTTCCAACTCTGTTTATTCTATAGCACAAAGGAAAAGTTCTAAAATTTTCTATGGAGAATATCAATCAATACCTATCAATACCTGTTATACAGTTAGGTTTACGCTCATGGAGGTAGGTGCTAAATGAATCAGATTTTTTACATTATCATCATCTTCATGTCATATCTGAACTGGGCTATAGATCTACTTTCTGCCCATCTCTCCATTTGGGTATTTTGCCTTCCTTTTGCTTCTCTTTTCTCACAATCTAAAACTTTTTCTTTCTACGCAGGAAGTTGGAAAATAATATTTTTAACTGCAGCTGTGATATCCGTTGGATCCAGCTGTGGCAGGAGAGAGAAGAAGCCAATTTGCAGAACCAGGACTTGTACTGCACAAGCATGGAGACCAGCCACATACACATACAGGAGCTGAATATCAACCAGTGCGGTAAGGAAGTGTATATAATTGGGCACCTGTTGATCTTCCAGCATTGTTATCTTTCCTTTTACTTCTGATATTCAGGCTTTGAGTCATTGCTCATGTAGACCAAATAGCACCATTACCAATGCAGAGAGGATCAGCATGCTCAAATAACTCCACAATTGCAGGAATATTGGTGTGTGTGGGTGTGTACAGAGTTGTAATTACTGTGCCTGAAAATCCAAAAATACTGCAGTACATGGGTTTGCAAGGGCTCATGCAATCCTGATTACGTCTGGAAAACTGGGGAGAATGGCAAATGAGTGGGGTGCAGTGATTATTATTATTTCCTGCTAATTATTACTGAGTGATATACATTGGTGAATAAGCATTACAGAATTGAGGTGCATAGAGAATTATTAATTTTTCAAGAGACTAGGAGAAAAATCTGCTCTAAAATAATTAGAGAAATCCTTTTCCCCACATCTCTAATTGATTCATTGATTACATCAATGAACTTCTGGTCCATTTTCATTTCACGAACATTCATCCCTAGTTGGGACCATTTATTCTCTCTCTCTCTCTCTCTCTCTCTCTCTCTCTCTCTCTCTCTCTCTCTCTCTCTCTCTCTCTCTCTCTCTCTCTCTCTCTCTCTCATCTATCTATCTATCATCTCTCTCACACACATAAATATGAATTTCTAAAATACATAACTTAAAATATCTTTTACTATTTCTATTTTTGAGCTAAGAACTTCGCTGGGATGTTTGGACGCATTCAAAGCAGATTAATAAATGAATTTGGACCTGCCCATTTCTCTAGGAAGTACAATTCAGATCAATTTCTTCTCCCAAGTTCAAATTTCTCAAATAACTTTCTGTCTAATCTGCACAGGTATACACTTTACCACCTTGTGTGTCAGCCAAACCTATTTATTAGGAATCTCCTGAGATTTTGAACAGCTGCATCTTTGTGTCTCTCTTTTCCGTATATTCTAGAATTGCATGTGGCTTTCTTTCTTGTTCTTTTTTTTAAAAAAGAACAGATGGAAAAGATAAGAACCAGAGCATCAATGATATACATGGCTACCAGTTTCATTTATTTGCCTCTGGGTAAAAAGTCCTCACATAGCACTTGAATAATATATAAGGAGAAATGCTTCTGAAATTATTCCCTTCCAGATTTGTCCCCAGATCTTGGAATTCTACACTGCCTGATCTTAATTCCAAAGTGAAACTAATGCACTGTGGATCCACCCATAGTGGATGCCTTTCAAATATTCAAATATTGTATATATCTCAGCTTATGCATCAAACAAAAAGCAAAACAGAACAGAGTAAGATAAGAATTCTTGGTGCAAGAATTAAGATTCCTTCCTTCCTATAAAGGTTCAAATTACATTTTGATGCTCATGTCTGTCTTTCTTGCTTAATTAATATTAATCCTGGGTAAATTTTTATCAGGACCAGGAAAGTTGTAACTCTTCTGACTCCACGCAAAATACTAATTAAAATTATGACCAAACTATATGCTTTTGGAAGTAGATGGAAGGATATAGATATTAGATGCTAAATGCTTGAGAACATGCACATGTATGCATTTCTATGGCAATGAAGGCTGGAGGTAGCAAGAAGGAAAACAAGCATCCTGGGAGAAAACAAGGATCATGTAAGAGAAGGTCAGGCAGAGCAAGTCATCAGCCTAGAGTCCTTACATTCCCACAAATGGTTTAAGTCCAACCCCTATTGAAATCCATTTATCTGACACCAATTTAGTCTTGCCCTTTAGTTGATTAGATTCTTATTTATAGGCTTGGACAATAAATGTTCTGAACTGCAACTTAATGTATGGTCCTGGTTTTTTTTTGTTTTTGTTTTTGTGCCTGACAGATCATTATGTAAAATAATCTGAAAGGGTGACAAAATTAGTAAGACTGCCATTTTTGTTTGAAAGACCTTATTGAAAAGGATCGACTACCCTAGATTGGGACTGACTGCAGGGATGGTGATTTATTACGAATATGTCCTACTCTTTTCTCTGTGTTAGTTTTACAGTTTGCTGATATGATAGAGTAATAACATTTATTGTTGTGAATTCAGTATTTAAACTTTTGAACCCTTGGAAATATATATGATGACATTCCTAGAGTCTGTAGAAGCTGATCTTTGTTACTAGAAGGGTTTACCATTGGCAGTAAAAAATATCTACTCATGCCAAGTCCTTGACTTTCCCATGAGAGCTTTTGAGTGCAGTTTCAGTTCCTAAAAAGAGAAAATAATTTCAGTAGCCTTCGTGTTGCCCTTGACAATGATGAAGTTCCAAGTAAGCGTAGCTTTGATAGGACCAGATTAATTCTTGCTGTTGCACATGGAAAACAGAGAACAATATACTGAAAAAACCCGTCTAGGTTGAAGTCAAATGAAAAGAGTTTCCATTTGTTTTGTTTTGCTTTGATTTTATTTGCTGGGGAGCAAAAGCGACCCCATCAAAGAGGGGCGGCTTGTGAGGAGAGCCATTCTTAAGCATGAAAATAGGGGATGATAGTAAAGAGATCCCTGTTGCCAAGGAAACTGTTTCAATTCAAGCATCTTCATTCCAAGGACACTCGTATCTTCCCGTATCAATTTAAATTAAGAGAAAAAGAGATTCGTGCTTACATCTCTTTGGTATATATTATATTACTGACCAGAATTCCAGTACAATATTTCCACCAGAGAGCCATTTAATTTGATTTATGAGAATTTGTTTTCGCATATTATTTCAAAGAAGATATGTTTTTTGGGGAGGAAATCATAAATGTTTAAAGCTGGAAGGGACCATTTAAGACCACTGAATCCACAGCAAAGGTGAACTGGGAAAACATTACTTGCTATAACCTGGAGTAGATTTATGAACATTAATTTCCTAAGCAAGGTAATAAATTTCAATCTCTGCCTGCCCCTGTAGTTCTCTCCAAGACAACTGGAAGGCAAGCTGTCCTTGCTTAGATACTTCCACCTTAATTGGAGTTCTTCTTGCTTGTGTGAGTAATCCAGTGTGAAAGAGATTCTTAGCTTTCTCTATCCAAGCTTGTGTCTCGATGATTGAGTGGATGCTAGCTTACTAAACTCTAATCTCTATAACTCAGGTTGAACTCTGGAGTCCCTGGTGTTCTCTGAACCTGATGATTTCTTGGAGATGTTTCATTATCTAGCTGGGTAACATCGTGGATGATAGACTAGCACTAATGATGTTTCCTAGTTAGGTAATAAAACATCTGCAAGCAAATAATCAAGCTCAGAGAACACCGAGGACTCCCCAGTTGCTAAATTATTCTCTCTACTTCTCATACTCAAGCTGTGATGGCTGCTGTTTAGACAGTCAAAATGGCGTCCCCCCACCTGGAAGAGAAGAGGTATCAGTTGATCTGGACATTTCAAAGAAAAAAAAATAACAATTATTTAGGAAGGAAACATGTAAAAGGAGGAAAAAGGTGATTCTAAAGCAGTTTAATAGGAACTGAACATGTCGAGTTGCTATGGAAACATGATTGAGATGTGTGTGTGTTAAAATGCAGGAGAAAAAGGGGAACAGAGTTCTGGACTCCTGCATGGGTGGCACTCTTTCTAAAATATATTGTTGAAGTTTCTCTCTGTATGTGTGTGTCTGCCCATCTACTAAGAAGGAGTGGAGTTTCAAAAGAAAGCTTCAATTGGTAATAAAACATCTCCTCAAAGCAAAACAGGGTAGGCAACCTTGGCTCTTTTATGACTTGTGGACTTCAACTCCCAGAATTCCTGAGCCAGCCATGCTGAGGGGAAAGGGAGAGGTTTCCAAGCTAAGCCATGCTGGCTGAGGAATTCTGGGAGTTGAAGTCCACAAGTCATAAAGCGGCCTAGGCCTAGGCCAGAAGTAGGCAACCTTGGCTCTTTTATGACTTGTGGACTTCAACTCCCAGAATTCCTGAGCCAGCCATGCTGAGGGGAAAGGGAGAGGTTTCCAAGCTGAGCCATGCTGGCTCAGGAATTCTGGGAGTTTTGAAGTCCACGAGTCATGAAGGGGCCATTGTTTCCCCATCCTGGCTGAGGAATTCTGGGAGTTGAAGTCCACGAGTCATAAAAGAGCCAAGGTTGCCTACCTCTGGCATAGATGAATAGTTTCTAAAGAGTGGGGTGAAGAAACTATGGTGTTTTGCTTTGGCCATGTACAGATAGTCTTTGACTTACGACTACAGTTGAGCCCAAGACCTTTGTGGCTAAGCAAAACAGTTGTTAAGTAAACTGCTTGCAGTTGTTAAATTGGTAACACGGTTGTTAAATGAATCTGGCTTCCCCATTGATTTTGCATGTCAGAAGGTTGCAAAAGGGGATCACATGACTTTGGGACACTGCAACGGTCACAAAGATGACCAAGCGTCTGAATTTTGCTTGTGTGACCTCAGGGATGTTGCAATGGTTGTAAGTCTGAAAAACGGTCATAAATCATTTTTTCCAGCGCTGTTGCAACTTTGAACGGTCACTAGATGGCTGGTTGTCGGTCAAGGATTAGCTATAAACTATGGGATGTATGCACCTTGTGAAGAATGGCAACAGTGAAAACAGGTGTATGCATATTTTCCCAGATGGTGAATTTGCACAAACCTACTTATCTTTTCCAGAAAGCTTTAGAAAAGCCACCCATGGTCCCCAAGAAAACTCAATTTGACATTCACTGTATCAAGAATTTAATCTAGGACAGATGTGACTTTAAGATCAGCCACGTGTTTTGCTGCTGCTTCTTCCCCTCTTTTTTTCCAGGCCTCTTAATTATTTTGCCTGATGAAGAGTTATTGGTAATTTGACAAAGTTGCAGACTTTGTGATAGTTCCCAGAGAGCAGCCTAGTTAGTTTGCTTTAGTAAATAATGATTCCTTTATTTATAAAAGAAAAATATTCTCCAACAAAGAGTCTTGTGTACCTTAAGGGAATGCTTCATGTAGCCAACTGTCACGTCAGGTTTGCATCTATGGATTTTTAAAAACAATGTTTATTGTAGCCAAGATGGCTATTATTGCTATATGTGGAGCATTCTTTAGCCTTCTAACCATCAGCTTCTTATTCTTATTAATCCTTATATGAAAAAAGGGTTTTAGTTCAATTTTTGGACTGAATGTGTCTGGATGGACACCAGCTGTACATTTTTCTTTATGAGGATTCTTGAAAAAAAAAAGATCCAATAGCATTCACTACCATTTCTGTACAGTGGTTAAGAAGGAAGACAACTCTACTGCGGTTGTACATAATTGCGAACATAGTGTACTGCACTATGTCCAGCATCTCTTACCTAAACAAGGATTTCCAGTACAAGGGTAGTAGAAAAATAAATTTTCTCCCCGAGACATATTGACGTTGTAGAAATACGGGAAGTATAAAATACTTTTAAGTCTCGCCAGGCTCTCAATTTACAACGTTGTAAGTCAAATTAGGTTTAAAACCAGTTTAGGAAAATGAGGGTTGTAATTTATGTTGATCTGCTTTGGTTAAACATCCCTTGACATAACCATGTTGATGTTGGCTGGCTTCCTCCAGATTTGCCCGAGATCAGTGTCAGCCACGTGAATCTGACTGTCTGTGAAGGTGAAAATGCTGTTATCACATGCAATGGGTCTGGTTCTCCTTTGCCAGATGTTGACTGGATTGTGGTCAACCTGCGCTCTATCAACACGCATCAGGTAAGAAGATAAAGTTAAATCGAAACATAGAAAACTGACAACATAAAAAGACCTAGTGGTCCATCAAGTCTGCCCTTTGAGTTCGTTTTCCTTCCTTCCTTCCTTCCTTCCTTCCTTCCTTCCTTCCTTCCTTCCTTCCTTCCTTCCTTCCTTCCTTCCTTCCTTCGCTCCCTCCCTCCATTCTTCCTTCCTTCCTTCCTTCCTTCCTTCCTTCCTTCCTTCCTTCCTTGCTTGCTTCCTCCTTCCCTCCTTCCATCCCTCCTTCCTTCCATCCCTCCCTCCTTCCCTCCCTCCCTCCTTCTCCTCCTCCCTCCCTCTTTCCTTCCTTCCTTCCCCCTCCCTCCATCCCTCCTTCCTTCCTTCATCCCTCCCTCTCTCTTTCCTTCCTTCATTGCTTCCTTCCTTTATTCATTCCTCCTTCCTTCCCTCCCTCCCTCCTTCCTTCTCTCTTTCTCCTCCCTCCCTCCCTCCCTCCCTCCTCCCTCCCTCCCTCCCTCCCTCCCTCCCTCCCTTCCTTCCTTCCTTCCTTCCTTCCTTCCTTCCTTCCTTCCTTCCTTCCTTCCTTCCTATTATTTTTATTTTTGTTGGATGATGGACATGTGTTTGGTCCGAGCATGTTTAAACTCAATTACTGATTTTTGACCCACTACCTCCTCTGGAAGTTGGTTTCAAGCTTCCACTACTCTTTCTGTAAAGTGACACTTCCTAACATGACTTCTGAACTTCCCTCCGGTCAATTTGAGGTTATGCCCCAATCTTCTTGATTTTTGCTTAATAATAACGAAGCTCCCTTGCTTTTTTTTCCCCCAAAAGAATTTCAAACAATTATTCTGCCTACCTGGAGAATCATGTCAAAGGTTTTTCTTTCTTTCTTTCATCCTTTAATTTCAGACGGTTTGGGGTATTTATAAAAAGTTTAATGTTGTGCTTTAAAGCAGTGTGCTCCAATCTGGATGCTTTTCAGATATAGGGAATATACTGGTAGTCCTCAATGTATAGCCACAACTGAGCCCGAAATTTCTGTTGTTAGTCAGTTTTGCCCCATTTTGCCCCTTTCTTGCCACAGTGAAGTGAATCCCTGCAGTTGTTAAGTTAGCAACACGGTTGTTAAGTGAATCTGGCTTCCCCCATTGACACTGCTTGTCAGAAGTTCAGAAAAAGGGATCACGTGACTCTGGGACACAGCAACGGTCATAAAGTATGAACCAGTTGCCAAGCAGATGAATTGTGATTTTGGGGACACTGCAAGGGTCGTAAGTGTGAAAAACAGTCATAAGTCACTTTTTTCAGTGCTGTTGTAACTTTGAACAGTCACTACACAAACTGATGTAAGTTGAATCTCATCTATTTGGGCCAGGCTATTCTGGGACATTCAGTCGATGTGGGATCAGTTCTTATTTATTTTATGTTAACTATCTTTCTGCTGCTGATTTTCAGACAAATGCCAACTGGACTAATGTTCATTCCATCAATTTAACCCTGGTGAATGTAACCAGTGAAGACAATGGGTTCCTGCTCACATGCATAGCTGAGAATGTGGTAGGAATGTCTAATGCCAGCGTACTTCTCACTGTATACTGTAAGTCAATGTGGGGGGGAGAAGAGATGGGTTCAGAGAGGGGAAATTCCATTATGGGAGGATTTTGTGCACTTCTCCTGAGTCAGAACTTAGCTGGAGAACCTGTCCTTTAAAACATATGTGTGTGTATTGAGACCTGGGACATTTCTTGCAAGTATGTTGAGATTTTTCCAGGATTTATGAGGATGGAAGAGCAATATTACCGTAGTACTTACAACGGCCACTGCTTCTTTCAGCTCACAACATAGAGTAAGGTGGCCCTTGGATGTTGTGGAACTGCAATTCCCAGCATCAGAAATCAATCCAACATTAAGCCTACTTCCAGTTGGGATTTCTGGGAGCTGTAGTTAAGAAACATCTGGAGGACCTCAGATTCTTCATCCCAATGTAGGCTTAATACAACTTCACTCAGCATATTAATGAAATTCCCAGTGCAGCTGTCAGACTGAAAAAGCGTTGCTCCCTTCTAATAGTAATGGCCTGCTGATTTTGGCAGCAAGTAAAAATTAAAAAGATGCATTAAGCTGCCAGTAGACTTCAAAAAAGCTTCACTTTTCCTTTTTGAAGCTTCTCTTGTGGCATGCTAACTGGTCCACCGTGGCTTGCAGTCTGAGAATTTGACAGTGAAGAGACTTATATTCGGGTGAAGGCTCTGACATTTGAACGAGATGAGTCATATCCTTGGAAATCCATGCTAATATGCATGTACTTACTTGCCTTTCTGGATCATGTGAGTGGCAGAAAATGGCTGATCACTACAGAATGCCCATGGAATCCCGTACAGCCTGTTTTTATACACAGTAGTATAAATGTAGATTCCCACCCGTGTGTAGCAAGAAAGCAGTAAATGAAATATTGAAAAGGATCGGAATGGTCCATAATATTGATAGTCTTATCAAATGATTTCAAGGTGCATTGTGTAAACTCAGTTGGCTGCATACACCAAACTCTACTGAAATATTTAAGGGATGGGCTTCTTCCTTGTTGTGACTAGGCCATAGTTTGTTTACATCCACATTGTTTACATTTACATAGGTTGCAAGAACTGCTAGAAACAGGACAGTGTTGGCAATTTTCCCATGATTTTAAAATGCAATATTATTTTCTTATTTCTGTACAAAACCTGCAAAAGAAAGGTGGGGGAATCTGTAGGTTTTGCCACTTAATTTTGGTAACCCAACCTTGGAGAAGGATATTACCATTTAGACCATGGCATTGTCCACCCTTGCAGTATATCATCATGCTATAATTTAAAGAGTTTGTAGTCTTTGACTCCAGGTTTATTTTCTCTATTTTCTGTTGCATTGCTCATAAAAAATCAAGCAAGTTTCATATCATATGTAGGTCACAGCTTTCCCAGCCTATATTATCAGGAGCTGAGCTGTTTGCCATTCAGGGAAATTTAGATGCAAAGCACCCCCAACTTTGTACCCACCCACCCTTCCTTCCTTCCTTCCTTCCTTCCTTCCTTCCTTCCTTCCTTCCTTCCTTCCTTCCTTCCTTCCTTCCTTCCTTCCCTCCCTCCCTCCCTCCCTCCCTAATCCTTCTTTCCTTCCTTCCTCCCTCCATCCCCCTCCCTCCTTTTCCAATTTTCTTCCTCCCTCCCTCCGTTCCTTCCTCCATCCATCCCTCCCTCCCTCCCTCCCTCGTTAGGAAAATGTATATTTTAATATATTGCAGATGAGACTTTACATGATCTTAAAGTACAAATGGAATGTCTGACTATTTGAAAGTTGAATCCAGTTGTGGTTTCAACAGAGTTTAGAAAAAACATGGTCCATCTGTGATTTTTTTCCCCCCTTAATACTTTTTGGACCACCGTTAATGTTTGCCTCTCTCTTCCACTATTTAGCTCCTCCCCGTATCCTCAGCCTACTGGAACCTATTCGACATATGGAACACTGTATCGAGTTTTCGGTGCATGGGAACCCTCCACCCCAAATTCATTGGCTGTACAATGGCCAGTTTCTTAGACAGACGGCCTTCATCCGCATGGATGTCTACCAGGGTGGAGATATCACAGATGGCTGTTTGCTGTTCAACCATCCCACTCATTACAACAATGGCAACTACACCATCGTGGCTACCAACTACTTGGGAACAGCCAACCAGACCGTCAAAGGACATTTTCTGGAGAAACCATTTCCAAGTGAGAGATTGACAAGTTTATAGCAAGGGGCGGGCAAGCTTTTTTGTATCTTTTTAATATATATGCCATCACTGCCTCTTGGCCCAACCCATCCCATCCCACCCCATCCCAGATGTTTGTTTTTTTTTAAATATGGGGATAAACTTATGGAGAGATTGTAATGAATATCAGTTTGAGCTTTTGTTGAAAGTCAGGGTATAAATCTAACAAATGAAATGATGTGGGGCTAGCCTCCTTCATTTCAAGAGTAATGCTGAGAATTAAAGGGGTGAGTGCTTATATCACATTTTGGTTGAGACATATAAATGCAAAACATAAAGGAATTTAATAGGAGGATCCAATTAGACAATATGCAATATTCATATTGTGCTGCTCCACTTGGGTTTTTAAAAAAAATTACTCTATTTGCACTGTGTAACTCTAAGTGCACATCAAATTTCTTTACAGCGCATAATAAAGTTTGTTTACATGCAATGTGGAGTACCTAATTTCTTCTCTATGGAATGCACTCCCCCCCCAAAAAATGAGGACTGAGCCCAGTGACTGAGTGTTGATTCTAGGCCAGTTATTGTCTCTAGCCTAGCCTACCTCTAAATGATGGTTACTGTGAAGAACAAATTCAGCTCCCGAAAGAAAGGTGCGAAGTATCCCTAATGAATGAAATAAGCAATAACATTAGGACAACAACCAAAGTGGAACAGTACAATGTGAATATTTAATTTAATTTAATTTTGCCTCCAGTGCCATTTGTAGTAAATAATTTACTACATTGTTTCTGTTACTGAGGAAGATTTTTGCAGCTTTTTTCCAAGTAGAAGAAAAGAGAAATTCCTCTTGGCTTGAATGGTGATGGTGCTCCTTCTGTTCCTTCTTTTCCTAACAAACCTCACTAACACATGAGTCAGGCCCGGCTAGGGTTTCAATTCTTGGAGAAGGCCCCACTTGAAAAGCTAGCGTAAACAGCATAACCCAGATCTAACTCTTATCTCCCTGCCCCAAAATAAAAATTGAAGCTACTGGGTCAAATCTGGTTTCAAACTGAACCACTTCAGATACTAATAAGTCCGTGTGCAAAAGACATCCAGACTATCTGATTTGATCTGACGAATTTTAACTGAATCGTTGCTTTGGTTCGGAAAGTTGATTAAGAATTTGATTGGATCACATTAAAGTTAAATTTCCAAAATGAACCGCCACATACACTCGATAAACTGATAGAATTCATCACCGCAATCTGTGAGGAAGGATCTCCTTGTGGATGGCCTTTAAAAGGGGGATTTTGGTAATGAATGGAAGGCAAACTTATTAGAGCTATTTGATGCAATAACTAAATGGAACTTCCGTGTTCAGAAGAATAATACCTTTGAGTAATGGATCCGGGGAGATACATAAATGGGGAAAGCTATCAGTAGGTCGGCTGTTTGGAGATGATCTGGCTGACTCTTGTTGAAAGTTGGATGACCGACTAAGCAATCTTTTGTCCAGTTGCCCATAAAGGGCAAAGTCAAGAAGAAATGGATGGAAACTTTTCAAAAAAAAAATCCAGCCTATAACTAAGGAGAAATTTCCTGACAGTGAGAACAATTAATCAGTGGAACAGTTTGCCTCCAGAAGTTACCAGAAGTTGTCCGTGTTTCATCACTGGATAGACTGGATAGTCATTTGTCCAGAATGGTATAGGGTCTCCTGTTGGACTAGAGCAGGGGTTCTCAACCTTGGCAACTTTAAGACTTGTGGACTTCAACTCCCAGAATTCCTCAGCCAGCTTTGCTGGCTGAGGAATTCTGGGAGTTGAAGTCCACAAGTCTTAAAGTTGCCAAGGTTGAGAACCCCTGGACTAGAGGGCCTCCAACTTCGTTATTCTGTAATTCTGCTCTTCTATGCAGGAATAACTGCCCCCCCAATGTTGCTCTGTCTATAAGAGCATGAATAAGAGTCCAGAATTAATACCTTTTTCTCTTTTCAACAAATGAGGTTGCCGTCTAGCTAAAGCAACAGGATTTACAGAATGCTTTCTTCTTTTTATCTTAAGAAAGTCCTAGTAGAATTGTTTTTTCCCCCCAAGCATTTAGACATGCATATTACCATCTGGCCTGCTGTCATGAAAATGCAGAGCACCTATTAGTCACCTCCCACAATAAAATTTGACATTTTGTAATATAGGGAAAGCACAATGCCAGAAGTATCCTGATTTATTATTTATGTTTTGTCTTCATGGAACCTTATTCAAGATATATAGAGCGGATTAAAAATCCAAATCTTAGGGTTAGAGAAGTTGTTAAGATAGAGAAAAATGCATTTAGAATTTCTGGGTAGATAAGCTTCTAACTAAGGTGCAATTCACACAAATAGCATGTTTTGGGGGATTCTGGGAGTTATAGTACACAGGTCTCAAAATTGCCAAGATTGGACACTCCAATATTAAGCTCTACATATAAGCAGAGATTTTGGTTTGGAGACCAAATTACGTACCCCGAATTCCACTCTGCATCTAATTAGCTTGGAATACTTTAAGTATAGCTACTTACATACCACTTCTAAAAAGATAAGATAAGATAACCTTTATTGTCATTTTTATATTGTGGGCACAATGGCACACATCAAAAATGAAATTTAGTTGCCTGCTCTCAAAGTGAAACACATACATGACACACACCTAAACATACTACGAACAAGATATGTATAGACCCACATCCCTATATATACGTAGCAATAAATATTAAATATTGTCCAT
The DNA here is from genome assembly GCA_034064705.1 of Bothrops alternatus. Taxonomy (NCBI): domain Eukaryota; kingdom Metazoa; phylum Chordata; class Lepidosauria; order Squamata; family Viperidae; genus Bothrops; species Bothrops alternatus. The sequence continues at coordinate 248,681 of JARGCV010000302.1, forward strand.
CTTGAATATATAATTATGGTAGATTGCATAATTCCATATGGGAGATTTTAATGCAGCTAATATAATTTAAATAAGATTCTAGTTCACCACCCTGTAATGGGGAAGACTGTGCCTGATTATTAAATATTAACAATTGATAGCTAAATTGGGCTCTTTTAACTCCCATTATTTTGTAAATCAGATTTGAAGCAGCCTTCTAAAACAGAAGATTTTTTTTTATAGAGGAATGTTGTCTGTAATGTCCTCTGTAAATTAGGGCATGTGGCTACTTTGTACTCAACACCCACCCCTTCATATGCCTTCATATACCCTATTTCAAAACTTATTTGAAAATTCTTTTAAATCAGAGAAGCGGAATTCAGCCAATAGCTTACTGTTTACTAATAGCATCACAATTGTTCTCCAATGATAACAATAACCATTCTCTCTCTCTCTCTCTCTCTCTCTCTCTCTCTCTCTCTCTCTCTCTCTCTCTCTCTCTCTCTCTCTCTCTCTCTCTCTCTCTCTCTCTCTCTCTCTCTCTCTCTCTCTCTCTCTCTCTCTCTCTCTCTCTCTCTCTCCTCCTTCATCTTTATCTCTTTTTTTGTTTTTTACAGGCATTCCAGATATCTTTGTCACATGTAAGTTATTTCCTTGCCTGTTTGACCAGACTACAATTCCTCTGTATTATTCAGACCTTTAACCAAGGATTTTTGTTTTTGTTAGAACAGTAAGAACAAATTTTAGGCAGGGATCAATGGACAGGACATCCCTGAGAGAAATCAGGAAAAAAAATTTGAGCATAATACTTTTATTATATGCCACCTTTTTCTCAGTAGCTCTGGATTGCTTACCCAAATATTTTTGAGGGTATAAAGCAGGGGTCTTCAAACGTGGCCCTTTTATGATTTGCGGACTTCAACTCCCAGAATTCCTCAGCCAGGCACGCTGGGTGAGGAATTCTGGGAGTTGAAGTCCACAAGTCATAAAAGGGCCACGTTTGAAGACCCCTGGTATAAAGGCAGCAGGTTTGCTAAAACTAACATGTGAATTGTGTGGATATCTCCCTTGACATTACACAGAGGTTTTAGGGCATCCAATCAAAGCACTGAGAGGACCGGATTGAAATAACTGCTTACTTTAACCTGATGATCAGACCTCTAGCCATGTTGTATGTTGACATACTGTAGATCTTGTATTGGGCTGGTTTTGCATTGCCGGCAATGGGGTGGGCGCGGCTTCCATGTGGCACGTCTGGCCTGCGGGCCGGCAGTTTGACACCCCTGCTGTAGATCAAAGACAAATGATTGCTCATCTTTAACTTTTGGGAATCTGGTGTTGCATCCCTTCCAAAAACGATTTGTCTCCCATTGGGGAATGAATTAGATTTGAAATGAAGTGACACAATCCTGTGCATGCATTGTGTGCCTTCGCACCATCCCAGCTGGAGTTGCATCGCATACCTGTGGCTTATGGAACAAATTAAATTGTATTGGTTCTGCATTGCATCATAAGTTGTAAACTAACCACCGTGGCTGAATTAAGGCAAAACCAGAACTAACCAAACGATGGCACGCGGGGTGATGTTTTTTAATCCAGCTCCTATGGATAACATTTTTAACTTCAGCTTGATGGGATATAGCCTTAATCTTGAAGCTTGCATCTGCCAGGTGTTAAACCTGCTCACATAATACAGTCTAACTGAATTGGAGGGCAGGAAGATGGGGACAATATTGGGAATTCACTGAGGTTGAACAATAAAAAGCACTTCATCACGAAAAAAGCTAGAGTGCACACTTCACTCTGGAGAATTTCAGTGACATTCTCTTTTGCTTTGGGAAAAAAAAAAGATTTAAAGCGCATTTTCTTTCATCCAGTTGAATTTTTCTGCAGATCACACTAGTGCAGGGGTAGGCAACCTTGGCTCTTTTATGACTCGTGGATTTCAACTCCCAGAACATGCAATTCAAAGTGTTGGTTATGACCTATAAAGGCCTACAGGGCACCGGACCAGGTTACTTATGGGACTGTCTGCTGCGTCATGAAACCCAGCGACCAGTTAGGGCCCACAGAGTCGGCCTTCTCCAGGTCCCGTCAGCCAGACAGTGTCGCCTGGCGGGGCCTAGGGGAAGAGCCTTCTCTGTTGCGGCCCCGGCCCTCTGGAATCAACTCCCCCCGGAGATCCGTAGCGCCCCCACCCTCTCCGTCTTTCGTAAACTGCTCAAGACACAGGCCGACAGGCCTGGGGCAGTTAACATCTTGCCCCTAGCCAGTGTATGTTTGTGTGCATGTTAGTTGGATGATTGGTTTTTTTTTAATTCAGGGGTTCTTTTTATAGGTATTTTAATGTTGATTTCTATTTATGCTGTGAGCCGCCCTGAGTTCTTGGAATAGGGCGGCATAGAAATCCAATAAATAAATAATAAATAAATAAATAAAATAATGCTGGCTGAGGAATCCTGGGAGTTGAAGTCCACGAGTCATAAAAGAGCCAAGGTTGCCTACCCCTGCACTAGTGTTTCCTAATTTGTTAAGGGAAAGCTCCTTAGTTTATGAGTGCTTATATAGCTAAAACAGTACCAGCTTTTCCTGGGATTTAAATGGAAGTAAAAATGAAAGAAATTGAGGGGTGGTGAGGGAGGGAGGAGAGAAGGCAGAAACAGCCCTGTGGAAGATGGTACTTTTTCTCATTGATCACGAAAGGGAAAGCTAGATGAGTGAAGGGAAAAGAATATTCAAACAAAGGCATGGCTGGCTGGTCACCTGACCAGGCACATTCCATACTGTGACATTTTGCTGTAGGTTTCACACACTAGCTACCGTATATCATTTCAGAAGAAAACATGACAGCCCCTGAAAAGTGGATATGTACCTTTTGACAAACAAGTGTAAACTGTCATCAGATTAAAGTTAGCAGTTTTTTTTAAAAAAAGGGGGGGAGGGGTAAGAAAAGAGAGAGGGCTTCCTTCCTTTCTTCTTTCATGCAAATCAAGATTGCAGGAAAAAAGAATTTGTCCCAGGGACAGACAACTGAAATTTAGAACTTCTATCAGACATGGAGATAGTCATCGGTTCAAGAGTTGGAGTCTACATGTCCAAAGGCAATATACCAGCCAAGACAGTCCATCTTGGTCCTTCCAATTCTAATTCAGCATCCTTTTAGTTTTTGTTATTTTTTTTTAAAGTTGATTGGATGCCTGGGTTAGGGTGTTACTCTGAAAAGATGTTAACTTAAACTTCTCTGTGCCTTTTCACCAACGGATGGCATGGCAGAGATTGCTAATTTAGAAAGATCAGCAGAACCATTAATTGAGATAAATGTGACAGACGAGAGGCAGGAGTGTCCAAATAACAGCATCAACCTAGAAATAAAGAGACTGTTTTAAAAGCTTCCTGAGTAGAACAGTCATCAATACAACTTGGAGTAGCGAGCAGGGAAAAAAATGGGAAAAACATAAGTACCGGATGCTTCAACTGGATGTGGGAAGGAAATAAATTATAAGACAATATTGGGGTAGGTGTAGGAAGGAATGAACAGGGATTTTTCTAAGAGTTAATCATATATACATACCATGTGAAATATAATATCTTGTATGTACAAATTTTTCTGAGCTGTGAAATAAACTTTTCTTTTCTTTTGTTCCTTTGGTTTCAGATGAGTACAGTCCAAGCCCCTCCCCTCTTATCACAGTGACACATAAACCAGAGGAAGACACTTTTGGGGTAAGATCTTTGTGACTTCACAGTGGGAAATAATTTTATCTTAACTGCTGATTTATATTTTGGGGATTTCTGTGGGACCACAGCTTAACACCTTGCCTACCCAGAAATATCATATGAACCACAATTACTGGGTTCCCTTGAGATGGTAAGTCAAAACCCAGCTAACTCACTCATATCATCAATAATCCTGGCCAGGGCTCTGGTTTACTAGCTGCTTTCATGTTGTAAGTTGATCTAGCACTGTGCTGCTGGATAGAAAAAAGTCATGTGTATGATTGTAGAATCAAACAAATATCATCCTATCGTTTTCCTTCAGAGGACTCTTCTTTAGAATGTATTCCTAGGAAAGGAGATTACTTGACAGGCTCTTGGGAGAAAGATCACCAAACATGCCTTTTTGAGTTGCAAAGAGTCCTCCTTCCTGCCTGATTCCAAGAAGGAAACTAAATACATCCTTATTTCTCAGGAGCATGGAAATCACAGAAGGTCAATAAGTTGGACTGCCCGTTTATGAAACTAAAATGACTTCCCAGTGAATGGAATCCTATTCAACACGCACAGAGACACGCTCTCACTGAAATAAGGATTTGGATCCCTCTAGGAACTTGCAGATGAGCATGTTTAAGGTGTTGAAATAAAAATAAAATATTATTTTATTGATATTTTAAACATCATCATCTCTCACTTTGTTGGAATGCTACAGTACCTTTATATCCAGGCTAGTGCGAGAACCAAATATCTTTAGCTTATTGGTTCTTCTGGGCTGCGATCAATTAATTTAGTTTGACAATTGCTTCTGACAATGCCAATATTTCAGATGGGAAAATAGATACTGATGGTATCACTGGTCATAAATTGGATCCCTAACCTAAAGTTGTCCTGTTGTAAAGGACAGTTTTTGCAGTCCAGATCTGCTCCCCTTCCTTTTATCCCTCTCCCTTCTCCCCTTTCCGATTTAATGCCTAGATTATTTATTTGTTTTGATGGTAATTGAACTCTAAAAAGGCTTCATTTTTGCCTCATTGTTAACCGGTAAGCAGCATATCTGGGTTTGAATGTTCTTTGCCATTGGTGCAAAGGGATTATGCAATTAAGTGCCTAGGAATTGTATGCAAAGAAAAGTGGGTGGATAAACTGGTGGTTTCTATGCTAAATCTGAATATGGTTGCTGCATTCACATCATCATCTATCCCTGAACATGTAGACCATATGGTGGCTTACACGATGACCTGATTCATCTTACTTTGGAAGACTATCACCAGGTTCTTTCAACTCACAGGGCTGTAACCTTGCGAAGCCTATTTTAGTTTAGTGTAGTATATGAATCTAACCACTGAGCATTTGGCTGCATTCAGCTTGTAGAACACAATGTGCTAACCCTCAATAAGATCCTTTCATACCTGATTTGTAATAAGTATGTCTTCCCATTCTTAGGGCCATTTGATAAACACAGCAAAAATGGATGCTCAAGAATTTCTTGGGGTATTACCACTTTGGAGAGAAGAAAGATGCTGGGGGAAAAATAGTTGAATAAGCAAATAGAATACTAGGGCAGAGAAAAATGTCATATCTTGTTTTTGCTGTGGTGCTCATGTGCATTGCATGCAGTTTCTGTTCCTTAAGGACAACAGCCAGGCAAGTTCCCCTTCCCCCTGGCCTGTTCTGGCTCCCCAACATTTACACTTGTAGAAAACAAAGCAGGAAAAAAACAACAACAACCAACCTAGGCAGATCTGATAAAACACAACATGTATAAAATATGAGGATTATTCCAGACTGGAGAAGACAATATCCTGCAAGCAAGAAAACATCTCTTTATTTTATGCAATGTGTATTTCGTTTTGAAAATAAGTCGGGTTTACAATCAAAGCACAGAGTAGGAAGAATATTTTCTCAATAAGAAAGAGTAGATCTTTTAAGAGAAGTCTTTCTGTGCACCCAAAAATGAAAGCTAAATTATCTGTCAGTATGTTTACCAGAAGTATCTGAGCTGCCTCCAGCAAAACTAATTTTCATTCTTTTCTCTTTTGCTTTTCTCCTGCCTTATTTATGAATACCATTGCTATCTCTCCACCCTTTGCAAAACCTTTTCAGCTATACACAACTTCTCCTGTTGTTGGCCTTGAATGTTGTCTGTGGGTCATTTTTCCCATTACATGGCAGAGAGCCTGGGCCTCCCACTTTGATTGGGGCCGCAGCAAATCTTGTCTTTCTGCTAAATATGCAAACATGGCAGACCTCTTTGTCAAAATGACTTGACCTCACTCACACATTGCTTCATTTGTAGTTGTTAGTATACTCACCCTTTACAAAATCTGGAATGTGTGAAATGCCCTCAAGTGGTTAACATCATGTTTCCTAACAATTTGCAGATGAATCTAATGGCACTCTTACACAAGTCCTTTCTTATATCAAGAATTACTATCCAACACAAATAAGATTTTAACATCTCAGGAAGGGCTGGTTGTGATTGTTAAAAGCAAATATGTTCAGTAAGGCACAAACACTGTACAATAGGAATCTCCTCCATCAGATGAATCCAATTCCAGTTCATAAATTCTGCTTTATAAAGGTGACTCTTTAAGGTGTCAAGATGTTCAGGTGCTTTAAATATAACTGCCCTTTTCGATAAAACTATCACAAAATGCCTTTCTTTAACTGGTACAAGTATTGTACTGATTATAATGCATTTTTTTTTCCTATCAGTACTTCCCATTTATGACTCTGGTCCTTTGCTGCCTTAAAATGTCTGCCAGCTGAATTGATTATCCTATAAAGTATCATAAGCCCTTTGGCATTTTGAGGGCTGTTGGTTTAAATATATAATGTTTTGATTTAAATTGCCTTCAGCTTCTTCATTCCCCTTTGCTTATTTTGATGCAGAAGGAAAGTTCACCAAGGTGTACAAACGGAAATGGAAATTTGTTCCCAGGAGTGATTGATGCCAGGTTTCAGATTAGCTCCATATCTTTGACCATCATTGGCTCCAAACAAATGCCCTGTGTTGAGCATTAAAAAAACTACACACAGAGAGAGACAGAGAGATATATATACATACACACACACACACACACACACACAGAGAGAGAGAGAGAGAGAGAGAGAGAGAGAGAGAGAGAGAGAGAGAGAGAGAGAGAGAGAGAGAGAGAGAGAGAGAGAGAGAGAGAGAGAGAGATTAGTTTCCCTTCACTATTTATTGTATCTATATTATGTGACAGTTTTTGTAAGTGTATTTTTTTTTATCAGTGTAAGAGAATTCTTTAGCCAGTTTGTCCTTTGTTTAGACCTAACTGGAGCAGGGTTCTAGCAGGGGTCTTCAAATTTGGCAACTTTAAGAGTTGTGTTACTTCTTAACAGTGCAGAAAGCCAGGAATTGCAGTTGGTACCTTTAGAGTCTTTTAAATTAAATTAAATGGTGATGATGATGATGATAATTCATTTAATTCATTATAATTCATATACTTGCAATATTAATATTACACATAGATTATTATCTGTAGATCTTGGTGACATAGTGATTTTATAATTCATGTTAGCTTTTAAAATTTATCTTCAGTTATATCTCTATACTTTTGCCCAGATTATATACATTTCCACTCTATTCACTTTTCTCTTTAAAACTTGAAACTTTCCATCAGTTTTAAGACTGTTACACCATGAGTCTCTTAGATTCTGTTGGAGTTGGGCAGCACCTAAATGGAAATAAATAACAAAAACTTAATAACGGTATTAACATTTTAATTTGTACAATTGATCTAAATTTTAGTGTTTTTTGTAACCTTTTGATAATTATCTTAGTGGGATGGCTGTAATTATATTTTTTTGAATATTATATTGGTGGATGACCAAAATAAAATGACTTGACAACTTGGTCCAACAGCAAAGGACACAATAATAATTGAGCTCAAATATTGGAAGGTATTTAACTCAATTAGTTGAATTCTAGAGCAATAATATATTTAATTAAATTTTTAAAAGGAATTAAACAGCGCGCCAAACCTTTCTAATACTTACCTCTGAAGGATGTGTTATTAATTTAATAGGGAAAAAAGTTGAATGGGTGTTCCTTGTTCTGCTATAGCTTTATTCTTTTCCTTGCTCCTGATGGTTTCTTGTTCTGTCATGTATTTCTTAAGTTTATCGATTTCTTTCTCTCTGAATCATATAAATATGCTTCTCTTTCATTTTAATATATAAGAAAAACTTATAATATTTATGTTGTTCTTGCTTTATCTGACATAAAGACAGTTTAATTATTTTAATTATTTAGTTACTTTCAGAATTCTCATCAGTGACTGTAAAAATAAGATTACTTCTATTAAGACAAAGTGATTTTGAGCATTCAAGAGCCTCTAACATCCAGGATGTTCTTTATAGGTATCTATCGCAGTGGGTCTTGCAGCTTTTGCCTGTGTTCTCCTGGTGGTCCTATTTATTATGATCAACAAATATGGACGGCGATCAAAGTTTGGAATGAAAGGTACAAATCCATTCTTTCTCCCCGCTCCCTTTCATGAAGTCAATGCTGGTAGAGGTAGGGGGGGAATCTAAATCACAGGTTTTCTGGAAGTATTTTAGTTCAGGGATTGCAAATAACTTCATATTGGGAAGACAACTGTGTGGTGGAAACAGGTATATATTAAAACTAATGGAACAAAATCAGGAAGATCCCAAGTATGTGCTGTATTAAAAAGAATAGAATTCAGAAAAAGCAGAACATCTGGGCTATTATGACTGGGGCTCACTGGTGCTAACTGTTGGCTGGTTATGTATGTCATGCTGGACTTCAGTTTGTAAATGTACTTAGTAGTAAGTCATAACTGATTCACTGACAGAATGAAAGTGGCCATCTCAAATACTAAAGGGAAATCCTAGGGAAGAATGATTCACCATTAACTCCATAAGGAATGTGGTTATAGTTCAGAGGCAATGCTGAATTGAGGGTTGAGGGCTCCTCTTTTAGACTAGAGAAAACTTTTGATGGGCACTTTTTCTAGACAAAACGCAGATGCCCGGTCAGTTGATATCCCAAGTAACTACTGCTGCACTTCAGAAGTACACAATTATACATGCCAAATGGGGAAACTGTCAGGTAGCCATCAGTCTTTTTTTTTTGTTAAGAATTTTTAAAAGAGATTCACAGAGAAAGAGAAACTGCAGTGACCCAATGAAGGTTGGCATTGATATTGTTGCCCCAAAGGTGCTTTTTCAAGAGGCAATTGGACTTCCTTCTTTTTCTCTGAAGATGTTTCGCTTCTCATCCAAGAAGCTTCTTCAGCTCTAAAGAAACTTCTTTGATGAGAAGAAAAACATCTTCAAAGGAAAACAAGACAGTCCAGTTGCCTCTTGAAAAGCCACCTTTGGGATAACCATGACCTGGATGACTCAGGATCTCCATAGACATTGACATTCTTGAGGCTATATAACCACCCTTTTCTCCACAGGCTTCATCTGGAATGTTAAGTTTAAAAAAATGACAACAGAGATGAAGTTTCTAGAATAGCCTCAAAAAAAAATAATTCCCTTCATTTCTGGACTTTTTCTTATTTGCATAATGTTGATCAGGGGTCTTCAAACTTGGCCCTTTTATGACTTGTGGACTTCAGCTCCCAGAATTCCTCAGCCAGACATGTCCACCAGACATGTCCACCAAGTCATAAAAGGGCCAAGTTTGAAGACCCCTGATGTTGATCCAGAGTGATTCATTTATCTCAAAATCATGTTTGGACATTTGGTTCTAAACCCATCCCTTCTAACCACACCACTGATTGGATTGCAAGGCACACACTGTCCTCTGCCTGTTCCTTCCTTGTAGGTTTAACTATTTGAGTATCCAGGTCTAGAGAGTAAATTGAATTGCAAGGACATTGCTAGTTGCATAAAGTGCCAAATCTGGTGGGCATTCAAATGTTGGCATTCTTATGCAAACCGTCAACCATCAACCAAAGTCCATGATAAGGAAGCAATGGTGATGACTCTCTTCTCTGCTCATGCATCTTTTGAATAACCAAGTAGTAGGCTCTTTCAAGCATAATATATGTCCACATATATCCTCATAAGGAATGATTTAACATTTGCGGTGGATAAAACGCAGGGATGGCTGCATTTCCCTGCTTTTGATTGATCTAATCAATAACTCTCTATAAGTACAAGGCAAGTTGAAAATCTCCCTATTTATTTACGTGGTTATTCCTTCCTTCCTACTTTTCCCTACCTCCCCCTCTGCTCCCCTCTTCCATGTTCCAGCTTTTGATTCAGTGCACTTCTCTTGAAAGATGATGCTGAGATATTAAAGCTGAACTAAAGCCCCCACATTCCTCCATTGTGGTTGCCCACGTGACTGCTTTAATTGGGTGGGATTCCTTCTTCATTAGTATTGAGTTAAAGCTCATCTGGGTTGTTTGTTAGGTTAATGGCACACATTTCACTTTGCTAAGCTGAGTCAAACAAACAATAATGGTCTTTCCTCTGCAGGGTATTACATGGGGGGCTACCTCTCTAAAATACCCTTGTCCAGATGATTAAATCTATTTTTGCTTGTGTTTCCAGGCACAATTCAAAGTGCATGCTTTGAATAGCAATTAAGTTGGTCATTGCAAGATTATTAGGCCATCTGGGGAGGGAGGGAGGATTGAGATTTGGCGAAATAAGCACAGATTCCCCTTGCCAATTTTGGAAGGTATTCTCTAATGGGAGTGGGATTTAAGTGGAGATAATTGGCAGTCATTCTTTTATTTGAAGCATTGCTTCTCTGCTGCGCTAATGGGATCCTATGTGTAGGATTTACTGAGAATCTCCATAGACAAGTCCTATGTGTAGTTTGGTAGCTGCCGTTCTCCTTCTGTATCAAGAACCCTCTTTTCATGATAATAAAAATTCTAAAGCACTGTTTTCTGCATTGTTAGATGAGGAACTAAGGAAAGCTATAATTTAAGATGAAATCTGCAACATAATGTAGGAATATCACAAGTCATAGACAGTGGGGAGGAACAAAGCATGTCATTAGAAGGAGTCCCACACTGTTTGTAGTGAGCAAAGAATTGTTGTTAGTTGCGAAGTCATGTCTGACCCATCGCGACCTCATGGGTAACATTCCTCCAGGCGTTCCTGTCCTCTACCATCTTCTGGAGTCCATTTAAACTCACACCTACTGCTTCAGTGACTCCATCCAGCCACCTCATTCTCTGTCGTCCCCTTCTTCTCTTGCCCTCCATCTTTCCCAATAGAATAGAATAGATTTTTTGTGAAGTTGTGTCGACCTATCGCAACCCCATGGACAACGTTCCTCCAGGCCTTCTTGCCCTCCACCATCTTCTGGAGTCCATTGAAGCTCAGGCCCCCTGCTTCAGTGACCCCAGCCAGCCACCTCCTCTCTTTCGTCCCCTTCTTCTCTTGCCCTCAATCTTTCCCAGCGTCAGGCTCTTCTCCAGTGAGTCCTTCCTTCTCATTAGGTGGCCAAAGGACTTGAGTTTCAACTTCAGGATCTGGCCTTCTAAAGAGCAGCCAGGGAAAAGAAATAGAGGAAATAAACAATCAAAACTGTCTTTGATTCAGAACTCATTAGCAAATTTGCTCACCTCTCTGAAAGAGAATAATAATACATAGGAAAGTATTCCTATCAAATGCCTATCAAAGAAAAGGATTGGGGGAGACATGATAGCTGTCTTTCAATACTTGAGGAGCTGCCACAGAGAAGAGGGGATTGACTTATTCTACAGAGTACCAGAAGGCAGGACAAGAAGCATCGGATGGAAACTAATCAAGGAGAGAAGCAACCTAGAACTAAGAAGAAATTTCCCAACAGTGCGAACAATTAACCAGTGGAATGGCTTGCCTCTGAGAGTTGTGAGTGCACCATCATTGGTTTTCAAAAATAGCGTGGACATCAATTTAATCAGGATGTGGTGTAGGGTCCCCATTAATCTAAGACTTGGATGGTAGAGGATATTAAATTACTATTTACCCTTAATTCATTTTATCATCAAAGGATTGTTTTGATATGAAATGCATAGCCATAACTCTATATGGAAGAAATGCAGATATATATATAAACCAGTACAAACAAAATTACATCTTTTCAAAAAATCCGTCAATAAATGACAAAGGGTTAATTTAAGGGAAAAATAATCCAAACTGAGTTTTGTACTCAATTAAAAATTTTATACACAATTTTTTAAAAATACACAATTTAAGGAAAAAAATAATCCAAGCTAAGTTTTATATACAGATACACATACTCACTGAATGGTCTTAAAACCATTCTGTTCCTCCAATGAAAATAACAGGGTAAATGGGATAGTAAAATAACTATATGGAAAAGGGGAAAAGAAGAAGGAGGAGGAGGAGAAGAAGAAAAGAGACAATCAAGGATTGCTTGCAACTCACTCTGTGATGCTTTACAGGCTGCATTAACATTGGCTCATTTGCTATATGCTTCCATCAGCTTTGATCAGAGCAGCTATATAAATGTGAATGTCAAAAGTACTTGCAGAGACATTCCACTACAATTTAGAATCCATTAATAGGCACTTAAAACTAAGTGGCGTCCTATCTGATTATGATTGTGGGGTCCTTAACACTTTCCCCCATAAATATAGAGTAACAGTCCTCCAAGTTGATGGCCCAACAACGCCATCATTTTTTATTTTAAGGGGAGCAGCTCGTGATTCAATTTTTTTGTGTATAAGATTTATAAACTGCTTCACTCCAAGGCTTTGGGAGAGGGGTGAGGTGAAATAATAATAATAAAAAAAAAATACCAGCAGTAGGAGTTTCACGGTTTCTGGCCACAGAAGGACATCTACACTCAATACATTTATATGCATAGAGAATATGAAAGAATAAATGTATTAATATTTTGTATTTTATACTTCTTATATTTTTGACGTGCCCATCTCCCGTAGACACAAATACACACACACACACATACATGCACAGCTGTGTGTGTGAAGAAAGTCATACATAAATATAAAGAGAAAATACAGAAGATATTTTTTTCAATCAACAAAGATGATGAGGGGACTGGAGGCCAAAGCATGCTATGAACAATTGAGGGAACGAGATATATCTAGTCTGATGAAGAGAAGGACTTGGGGTGACATGAGAGCAGTCTTCTAATATTTGAGAGAAGAGGGGGTTGATCTATTCTCCAAAGCACTTGAGGGCAAGACAAGAAGCAATGGGATGGAAACCTATCAAAGAAAGATCCAACTTAGAATCAAGGCAAAACTTCTAGTCAATGAGAACAATTTGTCAATGGAAGGGGCTTGCCTCCAGAACAGGGGTTCTCAACCTTGGCAACTTTAAGACTTGTGGACTTCAACTCCCAGAATTCCTCAGCCAGCAAAGCTGGCTGAGGAATTCTGGGAGTTGAAGTCCACAAGTCTTAAAGTTGCCAAGGTTGAGAACCCCTGCTCCAGAAGTTGCTTTTAATTGAAATTTTTGAAGAAGAGATTAGCCATTTGTCCTGGATGTTATAGCGTCTCCTGCTTGAGCAGGGGGTTTGTATTAGAAGACTTCCAGGTCCTTCCAACTCTTCCAATATTCTGTATTCTGTAAGAGTGAATTATTCGCTACTCATATAAATTAACACTTCCCACCTGAAAAAAAAATAGGGATAGGGATGTATGCATATTGAGATTATCTGCCGATCACAAGAGATATTGCTGCATGCATCTTATTTATTTATTTATTTATTTATTTTATTTATATGCCGCCCCTCTCCCAAGACCCGGGGCGGCTCACAACAACAAAACAATTTAAAAACACAATTAATTTAAAAAAATTAAACATTAATTCCATTCACACAACATACAAACACATTCATCTCACATTTGCTGATGGAGGGACATTCCTAGGCCCGGGGCAGAGCACAGCTCATACGCTCCAAGCCTGTCTGCATAAATGTGTTTTTAAGAGTTTTTGGAAAGCTAGGAGGGAGGAAGCAGTACGAACCTCTGAGGGAAGTTGGTTCCAGAGGGCTGGGGCAGCAACGGAGAAGGCCCTTGCCCTAGGCCCTGCCAGACGACATTGTCTAACAGATGGGACTCGTAGGAGGCCAACCCTATGCACCCTAACCGGTCACTGGGATTCATGAGGCAGAAGACGGTCCCGCAAGTATCCTGGTCCATTGCCATAAAGGGCTTTATAGGTCATAACCAACACTTTGAATTGTGTTTGGAGACCAATAGGTAGCCAGTGCAGCTCACGGAAAGCTGGAGTAATATGAGCATGTCTTGGAAGACATCATCATCTTATTTCCCTCTTCCCTGAAGTATATTTTAGACAGGCCATACTTGTAAATTGGTCATTTGATTACAGGGTCTGAGCCTCAGACTCAAAGGTTTTCTAGTCCAATCTGCAGAGACTCTGGCAAGGCAATCAGTAATGTCCCCATTCTTATTTCTCTTGAATTGCTAAGGCAAGGAGTGACAATCTGCATTCCCCAGTCACTTTTACTGGTTCCTGTAATCTGCACTAATCATTACAATTTCACCCCAAATCAATATGCACTTTGTTACCATTTCGGAGTAGGAAACACACAGAAGCTTTAGAACGGGCTCAACAAGGTTTTAGCGACTTAAATGTTTCTGCTCCCCAAAGCTAGGAAAACACTGAAAAAAATCCGAGTCCTGTCCTGTTAAGGCTCCATCAATTTTGCAGAAAATCCGAAGGCTAGAGGCAAAGTCTTCAATGAGAGATCCACTGGTTTTAAACCATAATCATCCATTTAGCAGACACAACTTGCTAGAAAAATGGTGTAAATCTATCTTTAGACCCTAGCTCAAAATGAAATAAAATGGTTAGCATGCACAACGCTGTTTTTCGTTCTTATCTGGGCTTTTTTCCTCACTCCATTGAAGCAGCGAGAAGTATATTTTTGTCATTAAAACAAAGAATATCTTAGTAGCCTATCTGCTTCTCCAGGATTCTTCTTTTGGTAGTAGTTCTTAACATTATTTGTAGTGACGGTGGCATGCAGTAGGATAACATGGAATAGACAGAAATTATTGGCTGGATTCTACATGATACACGTTGGTTGCCAAATGCCCAAATAGTGATTATGTGATCATAGTGATGCTGTGACAGTCGTAAGTGTGCAGACCGGTTATAATTCAATTTTTTCCAGTGCTGTTGTGACTTTGAATGGTTGCTAAATGAATGGCTGTAAGCTGGGGACTGTCTGCACTCACTGACTTTACGCCCTCGACTAACAATTCATTTAGCGACATTCAGAGTTACAACAGCACGGAAAAAAGTGACTTATGACCATTTTTCACACTGATGACCGTTGCAGCATCCCCAGGGTCACGTGATTTGCATTCGGATGCTTGGCAACTGTAACTACCTTTCAAAGGGCTACCTTTGAAAAACGTTCGGAGACTTCAGGTAATGCAGAATGCAGCCGCGCGACCAGTGTTGGGCCTACCCAGAAATGCCCACATTTCAACATCACTCTGCGAGCTGCATTGGCTGCCAATTGATCTCCGAACACAATTCAAAGTGTTGGTTATGACCTATAAAGCCCTACATGGCATCGGACCAGGTTACTTACAGGACCGTCTGCTGCCCCATGAATCCCAGCGGCCGGTTAGGGCCCACAGAGTCGGCCTTCTCCAGGTCCCGTCAGCCAGACAGTGTCACCTGGCGGGGCCTAGGGGAAGAGCCTTCTCTGTTGCGGCCCCGGCCCTCTGGAACCAACTCCCCCCGGAGATCCGTATTGCCCCCACCCTCTCCGCCTTTCGCAAATTACTGAAGACACACCTCTGCCGGCAGGCCTGGGGCAGTTAACATCTTGCCTCTAGCCAGTGTATGTCTGTGTGTATGTTGAATGATTGGCTTTTCTTTTAAATTAGGGGTTTTTATATATATGTATTTCTAATTGTTGATTTCTATTATGTTGTGAGCCGCCCTGAGTTCTCCGGAATAGGGCGGCATAGAAGTCAAACAAACAAACAAACAAACAAACAAACAAATAAATAAATAAATAAACTGACTGATATTTATGGCAGTTGCAGTGTCCCAGGATTTATGTAATCCCCTTTTATGACCTAATGACAAGCAAAGTCAAAGGGGAAACCATATTCACTTAACAACGGTGTTACTAATTTAAGAACTGCAGTGATTCACTTAACAAATGTGGCGAGAAGAGTCATAACGTGGGGCAAACTCACTTAACAAACTTCTCACGTAACAACATAAATTCTGTGCTCCACTGCGGTCCTAAGTTGTGGACTGCCTGTGCATCATACAACCAGCAAATTGCCCTTGACTATAAGCAGCAATTGGAAGCCCCTCAGCATGTTTATGTCTGTGTGCATATGTGCGTATAGGTATACTGTGAAATGTTAGCCATCTATTCAAACTGTTCTTTGAGTCTTCTGCACTTATCAAGGTCTGTCTCAGCACAAGCATAGGCCTTTTGGAAAGTGCCATTTGAGTCAGGGCATTTGTAAACAACCCCAAATATACTGTCTGCTAATTTTAAATGCAAAGTTACATACGAAAATGTGTTAAATCTCCTTGTGTTCCTGTACTGTGTATACGAAAAAAATGCATAAATGAAAGCATTTTCATTATGGGATCATTATATCCCCAGGGGTATTTTATGGAGAGATTTATGCATTATGCATAAATATGTATTCATTGAAGTAACATGGCAAAAGAGCTGAATTTGAACATTGTGGATGTTAGATTGTATATACTACATTATCTTCAGGAGCTCAAGGGCAACATATATAACATTTGCTATCCTATTTTCTTTTCCGCATTGCCATACAGTTCAAGAGAGAGCTACTCAAAGTAAGGTCACCCAGTCAGCTTCTGAGACAGAGACTGAATATTAATGTGACTCCCCAGTCTTAATCCAACCATTAATCTAGGGGCTAAGGCACCAGACTAGAAAGCAGGAGATCCTGAGTTCTAGTCCTGCCTTGGCCATGAAAGCCAGCTGGGTGACCCTGGGCCAGTCACTCTCTCTCAACCCACCTCATAAGATGATTGTTGTGGGGACAATAGGAGGACAAAGGTATGTTAGATACATTCACTGCCTTAAATTATTTCTAAAAATAATCAAGGTACTATACTAATAAATACAGAAGTAAATCACCACCAAGCACTACTTATCATTCTTTGTTTAGTAGCTAGGTCGTTGCCCAAATCTTTTTATATTCTTTCACATGCTTTCCTTTTATATTTAGTGAAGTGAAGGTAGGCATATAAGCAAAGAGATGTAATACTTTTAATGCAATGGAAATTATTTATATGTTTTTTAGGCAATTCTTCTTGAAAAGAGCTAGTTGGGCGTAGCGGTTAAGGCATTTGGGTTTGAAACAAAAAGGCCCT
This sequence comes from Bothrops alternatus, assembly GCA_034064705.1. NCBI lineage: Eukaryota > Metazoa > Chordata > Lepidosauria > Squamata > Viperidae > Bothrops > Bothrops alternatus. The sequence continues at coordinate 265,727 of JARGCV010000302.1, forward strand.
GAGTGAGGTCCTTGGTGTTCTTTGAGCTTGGTTGGTTTGCAGACATTTCAATACCAACTAGATAACATCATCAATGCTAGTAGTGAGTGATGTTTGCTCTCTAGTGATATAAAAGTGGCTTGCTTTGTCAGTATTGGTAGGAATGTTCTTGATAGTTCTGTTGTTTACTGTTTGATTGGTTGTCTGAGTTGGTAGTTCTTTGATTGGAGCATTGTTTAGTTTTAGAAGTATTTTTGCAAAGATTAGAATTGTGAGTTCTAATCTGAGGCCAGTCCCTTTCTCTCAACCCTTGGAAGGAGCCAATGGCAAACCTCTTTTATAAAACCTTGCCAGGAAAACTATAGGAACTTGTCCAGATGTAAAAAAGATGTTGAGACTCTAGAAAAAGTACAAAGAAGAGCAACAAAGATGATTAGGGAACTGGAGGCTAAAACATATAAGGAATGGTTGCCGGAATTGGGAAGGTCTAGTCCAGGGGTAGGCAACCTTGGCTCTTTTATGACTCGTGGACTTCAACTCCCAGAATTCCTGAGCCAGCCACGCTGGTCTGGTCTAATGAAGAGAAGGACAAGCGGGGACAGGATAGCAGTGTTCCAGTATCTCAGGGGCTGCCCCAAAGAAGAGGGAGTCAAGCTATTCTCCGAAGCACCTGAAGGCTGGACAAGAAGTAGCAGATGGAAACTAATGAAGGAGAGAAGCAACCTGGAACTAAGGAGAAATTTCCTGACAGTTAGAACAATTAACCAGTGGAACAACCTGCCTCCAGAAGCGGTGAATGCTGGAAGTTTTCAAGAAGAGATTGTCTGAAATGGTATAGGATTTCCTGCCTGAGCAGGGGGTTGGACTAGATGACTTCCAAGGTCCCTTCCAACATCATCATCATCATCATCATCATTATTATTATTATTATTATTATTATTATTATTATTATCAGTTACCAATGACTTGAAGACATGCACGCAGGGCGATCTTGAAGCATGGGTGGCAAGCAAGAAAGACAGTTGATAACTTGCATCCAGTTGTCTACCAGCTCAGAATAATCATCAGCACAAGCCCCCAAATAACAGTCTTAAATTGAGGAAGGGAAATTTTGGATGAACGTGAAGAAAAGCTTCCAGCAGTTAGAACTGTTGTCACAGGAACCAATTATAAAGAGAAATGTTTCACTGGATGAGTTCAAGAGAGTCCAGCCTTTTGCCCAGCTGTCTTTAATGTGCATTCTTGCAATGATTGACAGTTAAACCAAAAGAGCCCTTTCCACTCTACAATCATTAGTCAATGACTTGAACTTTAAGGAGTCAAGGGAAAAATGTCTAAATGATATTATACGAGTCTTCTTTTGCTTGTTTTCACCGCTTAGATTTTTTTTAAAAAAAGAACACCTTTTCATTCACAGTCATTTCTACCAGTTCTTCTAGCCATTTTTGCAGTTAAGAATGTTTTTTTTTCCAAACGACAGGAAATCATTAAAATGTCACTGATTTAACTTCTTTGGAAATGGTCATTCTTCTCAAATAACTTCAGCTAAGGAAGGAGTGAGCAAGTCGAAAACACAATCTGGTTCCTCCTGGCTCTGTTTAAGGAGGTGAGGACCAAATTTAACCAAAGGAATAGTTGCTGCAGTTGCTTCTACTCTTCTCTTCTTTATTAAAAAGAAGTTATAGAAAGTTAGTCAACATGTATTGCTTAAGCAACTCTTTCTCTTTCCCCCTTGGAGCCAAATGCTATTTTGGTCTTCTCTGTGGAGGTTTCTTGAGTTACACTGACACACTTCAAAAGACAGATGGCATTGTGCTTTTTTAACAAAAGAAAAGGAAGGGGAAAAAAAAAAACAGATTTCATGGTTTTCCGAGCAGTCCTTCAAAATGTCTGTATTGTCCCAAGATATGAGGTTATTGTAGATATTTGGGTTAGAGAAGAAGCAGTTGGAGACAGGCTGTCACCAGAAATGAATCTCCACATTTGCCTGCTAAATATCTATCTGCTCAACATAATTGCATATAAGAAAAAGATGATTCAGTTGTGGTAAACAACTATCAGAAAATCATGAACAGAGTTCATGTCACTTGGGACCTTCAGATATACTGGTCCTCCCTAAGTAAACACGATGTCTCAATTTTTTTTCTTTGAACTCTATTCCCCACCCCACCCTTCTCAGCTCCATGACTGTATGTTTAATGAAGAGATTTTTTGGGGGGGGAATCCTGCCAAGGTGAAAATAATGGCTAACACAGTGATCTTAAACCAAGGAGAGCAGCTGAATCCTCAATCAGGAAGATCAAAAGAGCAAAGTCTACAGAATTCCTAGGATCAATTTATGAGTTTTTTTTCTTGCCCGCCCTTGTATTTATTGCCTATAGAATAAATACATAGCTTGGAAGAGAAAGGTACCTGCTTAGCATGGCAACACAATTTCCTGCAGCTGAATACACCGTCAGGCAAAACCTTATTTTCTGTCCTGCCTTTTAACTAAAAGAAGAATTTAAATTTTGCTGCCCACCCCTCCCGACAGTGCTATCAAATAACTGGGAATTAATTTTGTTTTGCTGGAATCATTTCCCTTTCAGAAACTTGCTCTATTTATGTCTTGCCTGGTTCATTATATTGCATGAAAAGAAATAACCTTCACTTAGTAAATGTACTCAAAGAGTTTGAGACTACAGCCCCTATCAGCCCTAACCAGCATGGCCAATGATCAGAAATGATGGGAAGTATTAATACATGTGCAAAACTATCACAATCTTCAAAAGAGCAGGTGGGAATATTTTTCACAAATTGAATATATCAACAACTTGAAAGTATTTCTCTTTTCTATCAAAAGTTGACCCTTTATTGGGCAGGGTATTGGACTAGAAAAGATGTAAGGTTTTCCAGCCCTGTGGTTCTATGATTTCTATGATCTTCCTTCCTTCCTTCCTTCCTTCCTTCCTTCCTTCCTTCCTTCCTTCCTTCCTTCCTTCCTTCCTTCCTTCCTTCCTTCCTTCCTTCCTTCCTTCCTTCCTTCCCTCTCTCCCTCCTTCCTTCCTTCCTTCTTTCCTTCCTTCCTTCCTTCCCTTTGTAAGTGATACAATATAATCAGTGTTGTTATGACATTATTATGACATTGATTAACAATACATAATGTATAAAAGATCCCTAAATTGAGTGAATTAAGTCAACAACTCAATATCAGACTATTTTTTTCCCTTTTTTAAAGATTAACATTGCCCAGGTTCCTCAAAACAAGGGGAAATGTCCACCTGCATTTGGTCCCACCTTCTCATATGTTTTATTTTGACTTTTATTTATCTATTTTTCTATCTAATGAAATAATATAGTGAAAAAGAACCAACATCTCATGGATTTGTCTATGTCTTCTTGGCTATGGCCTCACTTCGTTGAACTTAATTGGATCAAATCTTCTTCATTATGGCCCCATCTCTCTTTGTTGATGATATCATGATGTTCCTTTCTTCTAAGATTCAGGCCACCAGTGTTTTGACTTTCTTATTCCTCATTATTTTTTCTTCTCATACATCCCCTGTTGCTGCACTGGGCCACTGTGAATTTGCTAATCTCTTTAAAATATATTCTTTTCTTTCTGTTCATTTGCTTTATCCTTCAGTTTGTTCTTTAATTTGCATTACCGTAATGTACCTATGTCTCATTTTCTGCTTTTTACTCCTTTTCTTTCCTTCTGCTTGGCTACTCCAATATTTTCTCTGTTCAGAAACAGGATCATTTACTCCTTTATTACTTTATCTTCTTTGGTTATCCCATGTTCCCCCATTCCTAATTTAAACTTGTGTTATTAAATTTTAGTGCATTCACTGTTTAGCTCTACTCTTATTTCCTCTCCTCTCCTTTAAATATGTACTTCCTTCCTCTACTTGGGCCTCAACTCTTTTTAACCAAAGTGTTTCCACTATTTCATCTCACTAATATTCCTTTTTTTAAAAATAGCTACTTTCTATTTGAGCAATTTTCTACTTACTAAGAAATAGCTTTGGGTTTTAAGAAATTTCTTAAGGTGTATTTACTTTGATTAGCTGTTCCCCAACAATTTCCTTCTTGCTTAACTCATATTCTTCTTTTATTTTGTATTATCATGCTTTCCATTTTTATCTATTAGATCCAAGGTTGACATGTGAGGCTTGGAATTATTTTTAGAAAAAAATGATATGTGCTTAAAATCTAATTCTATTGCAGAAGTGTTCCCAGTTATTTAAAAAAAAACACAAAAGACAAAGATAAGAAAGAGGTGTTAGGGAGCATTTTAGAAATTCAGGGGAGGGAGGCTGGCAAGGAAAGGCCTTAGCATGCATTCTGCCCCCCCCCATTTGATAAAATTTACAAATACAAAAAAAACCTTACACAAACTAAAAAAAATATTAAGAGGTAATGGGTGAATGAACTATAGTGGCATTTTGTGAGAGTGTCGGTGACCTACCGGTACACTCAAGTGTTGTCAAAAATGTTAGGACAATCTCTTTATTACATTTTTAAGATTTTAACCCCCCAACTTGCTGTGACTTTGCAACCTCACTCACTGTGCATACTTCTTGTTAATAGGCACTGGTAATTTAGGGGAATGGGCAGGTGAAATTGAGATGGTATTTTAAAACCAGTGTTACTTTGTTTTATGGTTTTATTGTTCATGGATGTAAGCCCCCTAGAATTTTTTGAGGAAGCATACAAACAAATGTGCAAAAAAAAAAAAATCAGTGAAAGTGATTCAATTCATTTAAATAATGGATTTAAATAGCAGGAGGGCAAAGTCTAAAAGAATGTTAAGGAAACAGACTTTCTAACATTAAGAAGGACTTGAAGGTGGAATGCAACAAATTTCACAAGTATGATGTGTTACATAAAAGCATCCTCTTGCCTTATATATTTGTTCTTGTTTCTGTTTTCCACGCCATGTTTATACATATACATATATGTATATGTATACGTATGCATCTATGTTTTCTTCCCTTTAAAATGGATCAAAAGAAAGCTTCCCAATTCATGCGATAACTCATGTATTAGAGGGCTTAGTCAACGGTGAGGGATAACAATATCAAGCTTTGTTGGGGGTTATGATGGTTAAACTCTTAGCGTATGTACTTCTTTTGTGGGCATGATTGAGGAATTAAATCAGTTTGCATTCAAATTGTTTCCTTGTCCTAATGTGTGGAACAAAGCTACTATCGCGAATGTACAAATTGTGGAGCCAAAATGCAGTAATCCCATGATGCTGTCTTTGTTTGAGAGTTGAGCCAATTTATTTCTGGCTCAGCTGTCGTGTATCTCCAATTGTATTAAAACTAGTCTTTGTCTGAAATGCAGTCTCTTTGTTGAGTTTGTGGGCAATCCATTTTCTCATTTGCAGGAATGCCTGTTCTCACCCTGTCTTCTGTCCCAAAGGTGCTTTTTCAAGAGACAAGTGGACTTTCTTGTTTTTCTTTGGGACTTTTGGGACAACCAGGACCTGGATGACTGATAATCTCCATAGACTTCCGGTCTTCTGGTTTTAGAGCCTTCCGTGGGAAAGGTGGTTTGATGCAGTTCACATAGAAGTGGTTGGATTATTTTGGTTTCTGTTTGCATATGGCCGGTCAAATACATGCAACATGCGAGTGTGAAAGCAATTAATTGTGTTGCTCATTTTGTACACAGGAAAGTGAGGGTTGAGGGAATCTTGTTACCGCGATTCATGTGACAGTTGAGATCAGGGCAAGACATGGTGGCACCTTCTTCTCAGACTTGAGAGATTGACCAAGATGAAGATACTCACAGATGTCAGAGTAGTACTCAGGTTTTGAATTATGGAAGTGCTGGGAATGTAGACATGGTCTTAGATCTTCTGAAGATTGGGTGGACAGACTGCCAATCAGAAGATAGACATCATTGGACTTCTCTTCCTGGTTTATATTCCAGCAGGTGGAGGGAACTGGTGAAAGGGCTTTGAGAGGGTACAGGTGGAAGGACAATCCAAGCCCTGGGAATCTCCATCTCCTCCATATCATAGAAGCATGGTTAGAAATAATCTTAGAGATAGACCAAGCTAGTGTTGACTAGATATAGAGAGCTTCTATTCTATTCTATTCTATTCTATTCTATTCTATTCTATTCTATTCTATTCTATTCTATTCTATTCTATTCTATTCTATTCTATTCTATTCTATTCTATTCTATTCTATTCTATTCTATTCTATTCTATTCTATTCTATTCTATTCTATTCTATTTATTTTATTTATTTTACGATTTTTATACCGCCCCCCTCCCGAAGGACTCGGGGCGGTGTACAGCCCAATTAAAAACATCAAACATACAAAAAGTAAAATTATTAAAAATAAATTAAATAATTTGGCCCAATCATTTAAAAACCCAATACATAATCTGAAAACTCAATCCCCTAAAAACAATTATGGCCTTGTTGGAACCGGAGCTACTATCCCAGGCCGGCTTGTCGGAATAAATATGTTTTTAATTCTCGACGGAAGGAACGCAATTCCGTCATCGTACGGAGTTCGGGGGGGAGCTCGTTCCAAAGCGTTGGAGCTCCCACAGAGAAGGCCCTCCCCCTGGGGGTCACCAGCCAACATTGTCTGGCCGACGGCACCCTGAGGAGACCCACTCTGTGGGAGCGTACCGGATGGCGGGAGGTATTTGCTGGCAGAAGGCGGTCCTGTAGATATCCGGGTCCGATGCCATGGAGCGTTTTAAAGATGGTCACTAACACCTTGAAACGCACCCGGAAGGCCACCGGCAACCAGTGCAGCTCGCGCAGGAGCGATGTTACATGGGAGCGCCATGACGCTCCGGTCACTACCCCGCGCGGCCGCATTCTGGGCCAGCTGAAGCCTCCGGGTGCACCTCAAGGGGAGCCCCATGTAGAGAGCATTACAGTAGTCCAGCCTGGAAGTGACGAAGGCATGAGTAACTGTGCATAGCGAGTCCCAGTCTAGGAAGGGACGCAACTGGCGTACCAGGCGAACCTGATAGAACATCCTCCCGGCCACGGCCGCCAGATGGTCCTCTAAAGACAGCCGTGAATCCAGGACTCCCAAATTGCGAACCCTTTCCGCGGGGGCCACTGTTTCACCCCCAACGGACAACGAAGGAATCAATTGACTAAACCGGGACGACGGTAGCCACAGCCACTCGGTCTATTCTATTCTATTCTATTCTATTCTATTCTATTCTATTCTATTCTATTCTATTCTATTCTATTCTATTCTATTCTATTCTATTCTATTCTATTCTATTCTATTCTATTCTATTCTATTCTATTCTATTCTACAATCTGTCTATTCTATTCTATTCTATTCTATTCTATTCTATTCTATTCTATTCTATTCTACAATCTGTCTATTCTATTCTATTCTATTCTATTCTATTCTATTCTATTCTATTCTATTCTATTCTATTCTATTCTATTCTATTCTATTCTATTCTACAATCTGTCTATTCTATTCTATTCTATTCTATTCTATTCTATTCTATTCTATTCTATTCTATTCTATTCTATTCTATTCTATTCTATTCTACAATCTGTTTTATTCCATTCCATTCCACTCATTTCATATTCTTTTCTATTCTATTCTATTCTATTCTATTCTATTCTATTCTATTCTATTCTATTCTATTCTATTCTATTCTATTCTATTCTATTCTATTCTATTCTATTCTATTCTATTCCTTTTACAAATAAATTAAGTTGTTTCTCCCTCCCCCCTTTTTAAGAAAAGTTGTTTGATTGCCTCCCTTATCTTTCCAGCAGTAGTGGTACCGGTAGTAATAGTATTTATTTATTCTTCTGTGACCAACAAATTACCTTTCCAGTGTTTTACTTAGATATGTTATCTTAAGAACTTTACATATGGGATGCAGTGGAGTTTACAATAAAAGTACTCTGAACAAAGTGGGAATCATATTGCATGTGATGGCATGAAGGCCACCTTTGCCAAAGATCTAATAAACAATAGTAGCTCCAAAGGTATTGCATAGAATTGGGCAAGTTTTTGGTAAGTGAAAATATCAACCTGGTGCTGCTGTTCATCCGTGATTGCATTCTGAAATACGTTGACTCTTTAGACTTGTGCTGTTTCATCCTTATTTTCTGATTACCTCTATATGGATAAATTGCAAGGATTTCTAACTGGATGTATTCCTCCCTTAGCTTCCAGTATCGTCCCTCTATCTGGTGGCCTTATGCAACAAGATAGGTTTTCTTTTGCATGATCTTGTCATTTGTACTGAGAATTAATAAATGCTCTTTAACATAAACAACTGTTTGCATATGCAGACATATCCTTCAACAGACTATTGTTTTTCCATACTGTATGCATATTTTACTCTTTGCAAATTGTGTATGTTGAACCTCCCAGCCACTACTACCACCCTAATGCCTTCACATAAAATGGTTGTGTCTATCTTCCTTGTTGTTTACGGCTTTATCTGTCACCCTATTGACTATGCTGATGAATGCCCAATTTTTTTAAAAAAAAATAAATAAAACAAAACATAGAATTAGCTTCTTTCTCTCCATCTCTTACCCTCTAGACTGTGCTGTTTCAAATAGCATCTTTACATCCACTTATGCAAATGCATCCTTGACTGGACAACAAATTTGCATGTGTTTATAGCAACATTATGCAGATATCAAGAACTGAAAGCAAAGGTTTCACAAGCAATGAGATGATGAAAATATTCAATTTAGTTTCTGTGGTTTTGTAAGGAAGTGAGGAATTATAGAATCCATTGTATAAATTTTTTTCAAGGCCAGCTACTTGCTAATTTCAATGTGAGAGTTGTGAGTACTTATTTAACTTTCTAAATGTTTTTTTCCCCTATTCACAAGGACAATGTTTTTCTACATTCATCAACATAGTAATTTAGCTACGGAGAGATGTGATGCCACAAATCTACTCATGCACATGAGGTTTAAAGCTCCTCTTGATCACTCTTCTCTCAAGAAGGTCAATTCCCTGCATGATTTAGGAACCTGATTTTCAGAAACCGCCTTTTAACCAGCAGGACAATTAAATGAGCTTTGCTGGAAGAGGTCAAATCCATTCTAGTAGCATGGAGAGAATCAGTCAAACTCCAGTTTAAATCATTGATTTTATTTGGATTGACAGTCTGATTCAATTTGCACTTCCAAGTCAATTCAGCAAACCTATCTGATTCTATTCAAACTTCTGAATCAATTCGGGGAAAAAAAAAAGAAATATGGATTCCAGCAGTCATATAGATCAGGGGTCCCCAACCCCCGATCCTTCAGCTGGTACCAGGCCATGGCATGCCAGCAAAGCAAACAAGCAAAGCCCCATCTGCGGGATGCAGGCAGCACACAAAACCACACACTTTCCATTCCATAGAAAAACCTTTCTCCATGGAACCGGTCCCTGGTGCCGAAAAGCTTGGGGACCTCTGATATAGATCATCCATATTGACAAAAATCCATCCAATTGATCATTCATACTGACTTGCCCACTGAAAGCCATTACCAAACTTGAAGATTGGTTTGAATTGCCTTCAGGTCAAATCTATGAACTGAATGGTGTCAGGATTATAATGGTGTAATGCAACAAATCTAAAAGAAGCAAATTCCTGATCAGAACCAACAGGCTAATGCCATTTAGTTCTATTTCTATTGACCTTTTACGCAAATGATGGAGCAGACCCACAAGAGATCATTAGAGAATTGTGACTCAGTTTGCAACATAAAAGATTTGAGACATGAGGAAAAAGAAATGGGAAAATTAGAGGAAGCAAGTAAGTTCTCACTCTGGCTTTTGAATGTACCGTTTTTGATAATGACATATTGGAACTGAAGCTTTTCTTAAAATATACAAAAGAATATTGTATTGGAATGGCTGCTACTGGAGTGATAAGAATCATGGAATTTTTTAAAGAGAAGATCGGACAGATTTAATTTAATTTATTTTTAAATATTTATTATTATTATCTGTTTTAATTGGGCTGTAAACCGCCCCGAGTCCTACGGGAGAGGGGCGATATAGAAATTTAAGAAATAAATAAATAAAATAAATAAATTTGTCCAGAATTATATAGAGTGCCCTGCTTGAGTGGAGGGTTGGACTAGAAGACCTCCAAAATCCTTTCTAGCTTTTCTGTTCAAAGCTGCAATTGAAGAAGTCCAAGGACAAATTAAATAAACACAACTGTTATTGTTCCTGAAGGGACAATAAATAGCCACACTACTCTCTCTTTCCCTCTTCAGTTTTACTTATCTTGATCGATCTCCAAAAAGCAAGCAGGGTTGTACCCCAAATCCCAGGATGGTAGACAGGACTTTGCAGTCAAAAAGGAATTGCAAAAAGGCAGTGAAAAACAGTTCCGTTTCAGTTTTCTGATAATTGAGTTCTAGCTTGGTCTTACTTACAGCACAACTGAGATGTGTCTTCCAGCAAATTTCAGGGAATGAAAGTTTGGGCTGTGGAGGTTGCTCACCATGGAGTTAATACAGAAGCTGAACAAGAGTGGGGCCATTATGGCAATTAGCAATAGCAACAGCACTTAGACGTTTATACCCAGTCCATAGAGTTTACAGCACACTCTGAGTGGTTTACAGTGTCAGCACATTGCCCCCTCCCACAATCTGGATCCTCCTTTACTGAACTTGGAAGGATGGAAGACTGAGTCAACCTTGTGCTGGTCAGTATCAAACTGCTGGCTGTGGGCAGAGTTTGCCTGCAACACTGCATGTTAACAACTGCACCACCACCACTCCTCTCCTTCTCCTTCTCCTTCTCCTTCTCCTTCTCCTTCTCCTTCTCCTTCTCCTTCTCCTTCTCCTTCTCCTTCTCCTTCTCCTTCTCCTTCTCCTTCTCCTTCTCCTTCTCCTTCTCCTTCTCCTTCTCCTTCTCCTTCTCCTCCTTCTCCTCCTTCTCCTTCTCCTTCTCCTTCTCCTTCTCCTTCTCCTTCTCCTTCTCCTTCTCCTTCTCCTTCTCCTTCTCCTTCTCCTCCTTCTCCTTCTCCTTCTCCTTCTCCTTCTCCTTCTCCTTCTTCTCCTTCTCCTTCTCCTCTCCAAATATTACGGGCAGCTGCTGCGCTATAACTTTTTCTTCCTCTAGTTGATCTAGATTTCCTTTCAGCTTTCATTTCCATTCTCTTCCAATGACGTTCTCCAAAGAGTTTTCCTTTTTTTAGTACTCTTATTCTCCAGAATAAACTAGCATTGTGCACAGTTCCATCACCATATCTATAACACATTCTGCAGCTTCAGTTTTTCAAGCTTGACGTTTAGGGATGAGATCCTAATAATTTTACCAAGGCAGCAGAAGGAGGAGGAAGAAATTTTAAATGGCAGCTTTGAAAATATTTGGTAAGGTTTTCCTTGCATCGTGGTTTGTAAGCCTGCTTTCCAATCTCTTCAAGAGAGTGGGCAGTCAGCATTAGCATTAGATGCAGGTATTTGATAATAGCCCAAAAATGAATTTTGCCAGTGTACTCAAGCGTTATTTTCAATGACTTCGTATTTTCCGAAACTATACTGCTAGGCTAAAATACTCCTTGAGGTCATTTCTGATTTTCCAGCATCCCTCTTCGAAAATGCAAGTAGAAGAACACCATAACAATGGTGAAATATAGTTGCAGTAGTCTATTTTGGCTCTAAGAATTTGCTAGCCATTGGGTAAGAGGCTTACATGATAGAAATTGAGAACTCTCCAACACCATATATGACCTCTGAGCAAAGCTAAGAGAGTGCCACTGCACTTGTGAACATACAATATTTCTCTTTTTCCAGAAAAAAAATACTTTGCACAATACTTCGGGCTTATTTTATTGACAAGTGGTTTATTTATATTAAAAGAAATGCTTGTTATTTTTGAAGCTAGTTCTGATTAAAAGGCAGAAGAACGAATCTCAGAAATATCAAGAAACAGAGAGGAGTTAAAAGGAAGCAAGAATCCATTACAAAATAAAGGCTGAACTAAGAAAACTATCCAAATAGACTAGACAAAAGGGAAAAACAGATAGCTACAAAGGTGATATAGACAAAGGAGATGGAATAACGAGATAGATAGCACCCTAACCCTTTTCCTACTTCCGTCCTCTGAAGAAGACATTTGTCTTCTTTATTTGCACAGTTTTACCCAACAGTTTCATGTTTTCTTTGTTACTGGAAATATTTAGATAAAGATAGCTGTTGGGTAATGTCTGGGGAAGACCTATAGAATGTGACGGGTTTTAAAAGGATGCCTGAAATACATTATTGTTGGAACCTGTTGGATCATAGCCATAAGAGAGGCACTCATTTCCCTTTTAGTACCATGTGGCAATCTTTGAAGAGGTAGGACTTATCCCAAAGATCTTTGGTGCCTGGAGAGGCCAATACAGTAGGGTGCTGAACTGCTTTGAGTTTGGATATTAATTGCAACACTTTGAACTTGGCTTATTAGCAGATGGACAGCCAGTGTGGTTCTTTTTAGCACAGATATAATACGAATGCAGTAAATCACCTTTGCCATTTTTGTGATCAATTTGCTTTAGTGTGTAGTATGTTTCTCAATGTTTCTCTAACACAAGCATGCTTTGGTTGGAAAGTTTCATTGCACAATGAGTGATGCAAGTAAAGCAAAGGACAAGTCTATCCCGGTTCATATATTAAAGTGGGTGTTGTTTTATTTCAATTGGGATTAATTAAAAAGGGAGTATTATATTGAACGTCAATAGGATTAGATCGTTTTTAGGCTTAGAGTGATGTGTAAATCTATCCCAAGATGAAAACTATAACATATCAACCACAAAGCTGAGATCACAATCCACATTGTACTAAGCCAAAACAAATAACACTACAGCTCAATATGATGTATAAAATGGAGGCTTGTTTTGTTTTAACTCTATATGTTGACACTACCCTTCCCAACCAGCTTTCCCTACCTGGATGGCTTCCAGAGTCAACTTCAGCAATGACCACATTGGCTGAAGAATTCTGGTAGTTGGAAGTTCACACTTCTGAGGACTTCCAGGATTCAAAGGGTGATTTACACTGTGGGTAATGGCTCTCCTGATCCAAGTCCAAAGGAATTTGTAGTCCTGCTCTGATTATTGAACTGAGGATTTTGTGCAATCCATTGCAGTAAATCTCAGTGGATCCCACTGAAAAGTATATGCATCAAAAACAAGGTGTTTTCATTCCCATAGTGTTCTCCTAGCTAACAGCCCATACTTTTCCTAATTTATATCTCCACATGATACGTTGTGCTTTGTGGTTTGCCTCAATTCATTGAGTTTTCCAAATCTTAGCTTATGAATACCGTAAACAAGTTAATACGACGAACCCACGTGTATGCTTAGGGAAAGGTTGATCAATAGCTTTTAGAAAGTGAACATAAAGTCAGATACTTGCAGCATTACCAATACATACTCTTTTTTGGGGGGGGATTCCAGTCCCCTTGAAATGCTTCTGTGACACAGGAGAGCAGGACACCTCTCTCCTACTCCTTTTCCCATTATGGTTTAAATTCATTATGTCAGTTTATTGCTACAGAACAAATCACTTGGGCTGAAAACAGATTGAATTGGGGATATGATGTTCTCCTGCCCACAAGGATGAGAGTGACACTGGAATATTACTCAGAGTACAGTATGCGCAGGGAACAGGCTAAGGCAAGCTGCGCGAGAGAAGATCATGCTGTCAATTGTGGGAAGGGTGTAGAGAACGGGACTTTGGTTCTCCCCCTCTGCTATCTTCAACAGATCCTTCTTCTTTGTTCTTCTTTGTTCTAGCATTGCTTGAGCAGGTGTGCGTGCGTGCGTGCGTGTGTGTGTGTGTGTGTGTGTGTGTGTGTGTGTAGAGGACTCCTATTCCCTCTCCCACGATTCATTCTGTTTCATGGTCCTATTTGAGAACTGCTTCTCTCATGCTTTGGGTGGAAATATTTTACATTAAGCTACAGAACTCTTCAGATCAGCCTTGGGGAAGATGATTTAATCTTCACTCAAAGGCTTTTTCTTGGCAAATGCTTTTTGTATTGAAATCCAAAGTAAGAGACAGCAGGATGAACACATCTGTCCATCTTTAACTGATCCTTGTCTTTCAACAGCCCTTGATGAATAGAATAGAATAGAATAGAATAGAATAGAATAGAATAGAATAGAATAGAATAGAATATGGAATAAATAGAATAGAATAGAATATGGAATGAATAGAATAGAATAGAATAGAATAGAATAGAATAGAATAGAATAGAATAGAATAGAATAGAATAGAATAGAGCTGGAAGGGAGGTCCATGGAGATCTTCTAGTCCAGCCCCCCGCTCAAGCAGGAGAACCTATACCATCTCAGACAAGTGACTGTCTAGCCTCTTCTTAAAAATCTCCAGTGCTGGAGTGCCCATGATTTCTGGAGGCAAGCTGTTCCACTAGTTGATTGTCCTCGCTGTCAGGACGTTTCTCCTTAATTCCAGGTTGCTTCTCTCCTTGATTAGTTTCCATTGATTGTTTCTTGTCCTGTCCTCTGGTGCTTTGGATAATAGTTTGACCCCCTCTTCTTTGTGGCAACCCCTAAAATACTGGAACACTGCTATCATGTCTCCCCTATTTCTTCTTTTCTTTAGACTAGCCAAACCATCATGCTTCTTTGGTTGATTGACTGATTGATTGATTGATTGATTTAGCCGCCAATCTAGGTTTTATATGACTCTATGCGGCTTATATGAACACGTTGTCTTTCTTTGGGAGATGTGTTCAACTGGTCTAAATAAACAGAAACATTTCTTTCCATTTTGGTGCAGTTTCTGAAGCCACAGAAATTGTAGAGTCAGTTCAAGATATTTTATTTCTGAAGCAAAAGATAAACGACATCTGCATACAAGTGAAACCTCAGTTTACTGGCCCTCAGTGCAATGGGTTTTGCATATAAATTTCTGTGGAAATGTAATCCCTTTGCATAATGACATCAGCACGCAAATGACTTAAAATGATGCAAATGACATAATTTGCATCTCCTCAGTTGGTGGTTAAATTGAATTTTCATTGTATTCCATATGCAGTAGGTGACCAAACTTTATCTCTAAAGATTTATTACTAGGCACCTAGTAAAGTTGCATCCTTACCATTACAGTCCGCTCATCCATATTTGATGCCCCACTTTGCCTACCTATGGGACTAGACTGGAAATTTGTTTTAAACCTAGAAAAAAAATCCAATTTTATCTAGCAGAGTAGCAAAAATGAATTATTCTTTAAAATCACCTACGGTGTTGTGGACATTTGGAAAAATGGAGCTTTATCCGTCAATTACTATATTCACAGTTATTACGCCTTCTGATCAATCCCCCCCGAAACAGCTTACAATAGATAAGAGGGAGACAAGAATGAAGCACAAAACCTCTGCATCATAAACACCCAAATTATATTCCTAGAGCAAGCCATACCACTTTTAATGGAACCTGGAAGAAATAAAGGTATCTGCTTCTCTAGTAAATGCATCCGAGTAACATACTCGTCTCATGGGAGCCTGCAACCAAACAACCCTATCAGTAGACAGTTGGCAACTTCATTTTCAAAGGAAGAGTAACCAGCTATAGAAGCTCACCTGATGATCTTTGTACATTGCCAGCTTGAATTTTCACAAAGGAGAGGAGAGAAACTAACTTTCTTACCCACGCATTATGTCTGAAATCGGTTTTGCAGAAACAAAGCCCAATAACGTCCAGATATACTGTACGTGTCTCTCCTTCGTATAATATTCAGATCAGTTGGATGCTTGTTGTACTAGGGTATCTGCTGTTCAGCTGTACATCTTTTGTTCTGCATGCAGAACACATCTGTTTCAGCCTCTGGCAGCATTTGGGAAATGGAACAAATGCTGCAGTCCTATACACAGCTTCTTATCTTTTCTGTGATAGTCCGTCAAGTACTGGAAGACAGCTATTGTATCTCCCCTAATCCTTCTCTTCATTAAGCTAAACATACCTAGTTCCCTTAACCATGACTATGGCATCAGAAGCCTTTCCCTTCTCTTCACTTTTTATCATCAAGAGCCTTCCATAAGTTTTATTTGGTGCAAGACCTTTAGAGAAACTAAGAATAACCTTTCATGATCAGTCACCCTTCAGCTGGCATGGAGTTCTCTGTGTTGCAATCCCAATGCATCTGATGGATGCCAGGTTTCAAGAAGCATGATTTAGGGCAATTATTCCACATTATTCTTCAGTGGCAAACCATAAGCCCTGATTCCCCCAAACCCAAACAAATAGGAAACCATCGCTCTTGTGTACCTTTAATGTGGACAAGACACCGGAGAACTGGAAAGTTAGACTGTTGGATTTTGCTTCGGTATACAACCAGGGTTAAGATGCTCTAAGATGGGACAATTTAAAATGTATATATATATATTTTGGGGGGGACAGGATTTTTTTTTTTAGCTAGATCTTTTGTAAGGTAGAAGAAGCACTATAGAATAGCACTCTGAATGAGCGACACTCTGTTAAGTCTGTTTTGAAGATCAAGGGAGGTTATTGAATCTAGCCATGGTGTCACTAGTGAATACAATTAAATCATGTAGAAAGTAGCTTTTGAGAGTTCTCCTGACTTCTCTAACACTGTTTGAAGCCTGGACCCTTTCTGCATCTTTGCTGCATCACGCAGATGATTATCTGGAGGCAAGGAAGGATGGTAAAATTGTCATAATTATCTCTTTTTACATCTGGACAATTTGTATAAGCGTCAGTTTAATGAGCATTCAGTTTGGAGCTGATCTGTTACTATTTATGAACACACATATATAGATTTGGGCAATACAGTTTTATGTTCTCTTTGCAAATATTGAGTAATAGACTCTCTTCTGCAACTATATATTACAAGAGTAAGCAATATGGTATCCATGAACATCAATGTCCTTGCTAAATGGCTCCCTTGGTATAACCTATTAGCTTCAATAGTGTTTTTAATTTTAAAAAATGTGGACAGCTGTATCCTGCAAAGCAAATTGCCTCCAATATAAACTTTGAATGATTACTTAGAAAGATGCCTCTATGCTCCCCCCCCCAATTTTTTTGTGTGTTCTTAGAAAATTAAAATAATAGTTGATACAACTCAATGCTTTGTTCAGAAGGAAGGAAAAGAAAGGAGGAAAGGAAGGGAGGGAGGGAGGAAAGAAGGAAGGAAGGAAGGAAGGAAGGAAGGAAGGAAGGAAGGAAGATGAATAGAGGCAAGAGAGATGAAAAACCTAAAATCTGTAAAAGTTAGTGGAAGACATACTCGTTTTCTTCTGAAACCATCTTTTGAAGGGTAAATCTTAGAACTGAAATGATAGGAATGTGTTTCTGCATTTGTCTGCTTTTCTAAAAGGCATTGCTGAAAGCTTTCCGGAATAGGAAACTTGAAAGCTGAAAGAATTTGTTCATTTTAGCAGGTGGCTGGTATGTAAGCACAGTATCCTTTCGGTATTTCAGAATCTCAGATTCCCACATGCTCTTCTGTTTATCCCCATCTGTCAGTTCTAAATGGGGGAAGGCTGCAGGAGGACAGAGCATGACTGCAGTTGGACTGGGAAAGTGATTGCCAATTTAATGGTGCTGCTACTCCTGCTTTTGCCCTATATCAGATATGTCAAGGCTTGTGGGCCAGATCCGGCCCATGAATTGTTTAGATCTGGTCCACAAGCAGACTAGTAAGAGGAGGTGATTGAGTATGTAGCGGGTGTGTGTGAGAGAGCTGAAGTGGCAGCAGTGCCAGAGATGCCTGGGGGAGGCTCAGCTGGAGCTGTGGTGTTGTGGGGCTCTGGTGAGGCCCTGGGATTGAAGCATGCAGCTCCAGCTGATGGCCTCGGGGGTGGCTGGCAGCCTCATCCAGTCTTCAGGGGAAGAGTAAGCTGGAGATGTGGGGCTGCCGGGGCTCGGTGGGGACCCCAGAATCAGCGCACGCAGCTCCAGCTGATGAGCGCTGCATGGAAAGGCCAACTGGGCTGTGAGTGAACACATCAGAAGCAAAGGGGAGGATATAAAAGGAGGAGTTTTGGCAGGAAGGAGGAAGAGTGAGGGGGGAGAGAAAGCAACAGGGAGGAGAGATGTCGCTGGGGCAAGCAAAGCTTGAGGGAGAGAAGGGGATAGAATAGCTTCTGTGGGGTAAGCCTGAGTGAGAGAAGGGGACAGCAACTGGCCCTTTGAGGCCAACCATAATGCTGATGTGGCCCTCAATGAAAGTGAATTTGACACCCCTGCCCTATATGATGGGTCCCCAAGCCCTGGGCCACTGATTGGCACAGGTCCACAGACCACCAGGAACCAGACCATGCAAGTGAGTGAAACTCCATCTGTGCATGTGTGGGATCCAGGCAGTGCGCGAAACAATGCCTTCCCTGCAGGTTGGGGGCTGCTGCTGTATTATATTAGAACAAAACATACCTACATATTAACATGCATAGTTATAGACAAGTATAGTGAGTAATTTTGTTTGTAAACAATTTCTAAATCTTTTGGGGAATGCCCAGGCAAGCAGGGAGGAGGAATCAAGTGGGCAGTTAGCCTTGAATCATTGCTCAACCACAAAAGATCCAGGACTGACCTCCATCCCACCCCCCAAAGCTCCATGGATCCTTATGTATCTGTTCCCAAGAGAAGCCAATCAGTCTGAGAAGATTCCTGTATTACGGTAGAGGTAAATTGCAATAAAGTAGTCAACTTGAACTCTTTATGCATTGAGCTATTGATTTTGCCTGATATAATCCTACTACAACGTGGAACTTTGCTGGATCAAGCCAAAGTGCCACATAGACCAAGAATCCTGGTTGACTGTAGTGGCCAAACAATTTGCCCAACTGTTAATCATCACCTTCCTCTTCTGGATCTAGAATTCAGAAGCCTGAAGACCAACTGGGATGCTAGAAGGTCCATTGCTTCCCCCGAATCCCTCTATTATTTTTCTTTTGTGCACTTCTTTTTCAGAGCAGTAGTCCCAACACCCATCATCAAATGCTACTTGTGAGTGGAACAGACATACAAGCCATAAAGCTTCTGGTCCTAACACTGCAAAGGCAATACCACCCCCCTATAGATCTGAAATTGTTTTGCAAACTGTTCAGAGTGGAAGACTCTTAACAGTTCCACATACATAGAACTTTTGAAAGCAGAAGGAAGGCTTGCCTGTGTCTTACCTACTGGATGAGATGCAATATTGTATGTGAAGTTTCATGTGATACATATATCACGACATAAAATAGTCATGTGGTGGGTTTTTGTTTTTGTAATGCAGAAGTATTACTCATCAGACGCAATTAGCAGTAGGACATTTCTCGTTTCTGAATGATATAATAATGAAAGGAAAAAATGAGGGGTAAGTTGAAGTCTCAACTCTTCAAGGTGTTCTCAAGTCTCAAGTGTCAACTCTTCAAGGTCTTCTCAAGTCTCAAGTGTCAACTCTTCAAGGTCTTCCCTGCAGTTAGAAATACTTCACACCCCCCCTTTTTTTTTTTACACGGGGTAACAAGCTCTCCAGAGGCTACTGCTTCAAATCCCTAGTAGAGGTTTGAGATTTAACTCCACATGAGAAAGGGAACATCAGCAGAGGGATCTCTTCATTTACTGACATTCCTAAGAGATGTCCTGATCCATAATAATAGAGATTCCCCATCTTTGCTCAAACGTACAATGATTTTGCTTTACAGGTCCTGTAATTGTGTGGCCAAGAAGCTATTTTGTGAAAATTATATCTAAATGTTAAAAAAAAAAGAACTACAAAGAGGAGGAATTATTTTATTCTGTGGAAATGCAGATGGTTTTTAATTGGCTGCAGCAAGAGAGAGATGCATAAAGAAAAAACTGGGAGCCTTGGATAAAGAGGCATTACATGTAAACATTGGACACATACTGTTGCTAATGTTGCAGCTGAATGGTTCCTTAGGCCTGAAAAGAGACAGGAGTAATGAGGGTCGGCAGGAGCAGCGAAGATACACTTGAACACCCTGCTTTGATTCTTCCTTGATATAAAGGATGATCTTCATTAACTTCAGCTTTCTCCCATCCTTTGTGGGAAAATTAAAAGCCAATAGCTTCTCGGTGTCTTTTTGTTATCTGCTGGGTGGGTGGCAATGTTCATAACTTGTCCTTTTCGCCAGGAATCGTTAAATGCTGTAAATGATTCTGAAGGTTTGTCTCTCTCTGTGTGTGTGTGTGTTTGTATGTGTGTGTCAGAGCCACTGACAGAGCCAGTGCAATGTAATAGGATGAAGGTGCTCAATTAGAAATGGTAGGAAATCGAAATTCTACTCCTCCTGGATCAGGGAAAAAAAAATGCTCATGTTGACTTAGGTCCAGTCATTCATCCTAGAGAGGATCTTACTTGCATTGGACCCTATCCTATGAATGATGCTCCATAACCTTCTAAGAAACAGCCTTCCTTCTGCAGTACATGGATTTGAGTTGATTTTATCTGACATATTATGAAGTCTGGCATATTCTGGCTGTAAAATAGTTTTTGCCTTGCTTTGTTTGGTTGCTTCATAGAAAGCAGGAAGAGTCATCAGCTAGGGACTGAGATCCTCTTTGGATGTTTGTGCCTCCGTGTGTGTGTGTGTGTGTGTGTTTGTGTAAGACTAATGAATAATAATAATGATAAAGTTGGAAGGGACCTTGGAGGTCATCTAGTCCAACCCCTTGCTCAGGTAGGAAACCCTATACCATTTCGGACAAATGGCTGTCCAGTCTCTTCTTAAAAACTTCCAGTGTTGGAGCATTCACCGCTTCTGGAGGCAGGTTGTTCCACTGGTTAATTGTTCTAACTGTCAGGAAGTTTCTCCTTAGTTCTAGGTTGCTTCTCTCCTTGATTAGTTTCCATCCGTTGCTTCTTGTCCTGCCTTCGGGCACTCTGGAGAATAGCTTGACTCCCTCTTCTTTGGGGCAGCCCCTGAGATATTGGAAGACTGCTATCCTGTCCCCCCTCGTCCTTCTCTTCGTTAGGCTAGCTAGACATTCCCAATTCCAGCAATTGTTCCTTATATGTTTTAGCCTCCAGTCCCCTGATCATCTTTGTGGCTCTTCTCTGCACTCTTTCTAGAGTCTCAGCATCTTTTTTACATCGTGGTGACCAAAACTGGATGCAGTATTCCAAGTGTGGCCTTACCAAGGCCTTGTAAAGTGGTATTAATACTTCACGTGATCTTGATTCTATTAACTCAGATGTGCGCTGCAAGGGAAGGAGCATTAACCCTTTTGTCTGTGCCAAATTCCCATGCAATAATCCCTCCGCCTCCTCTCTCTTCCCCCAAGCTAGGGTTTGCATCATTGCAGAAAACCAAAGTCAGTTTAGGGAAAGAAGTTGGGATCCATCAAACCGTTCAGAGTAAAGGTTAATTTTGCTAAATTACAATCCCAGGTAAATTGGACTCGGCTCCATTTCGGCCCATTGCTTTGAGTTTCCAAAGAGATTGCACAAAAAGAGACTGGCTTTCCAAAAATTTCTCTTTAATAAATAAAAGGGGCTGCTCCTAAGAGGAACCCTCCCCCTCTTTCCCAGGTTATTTATTTTGTTTGTTTTATTTCCCCCTTTTACACTGTCTTTTGGTGGGTTTGCAACTGAAAAATAAAAACCAAGTTCAAGAATATTACAATAAAGTAATACCCAAGAATTAAAAGCTACTTCAGAGTTATGACTCCAAGTCATTTTCAAAAGTGATTTAATTCTGCTAACTCGGTAAAGATCAACAAAGAAGGTCAAACCCTGATTTTCTGAAGAGACAAAACAACTGTACACAACCTTCCCAAATAGCTTCACTGTGTATTCCTGTGATGATGATGATAATGAGGATGAGGAGGATATCCATTCAGTCATGTTCGACTCTTGGTTATTTTGAAGAAGAGATTGGACAGCCATTTGACTGAAATGGAGTAGGGTTTTCTGCTTGAGTAGGGGGCTGGAGTAGAAGTCTTCCGAGGTCTCTTCCAACTCTGTTATTAAGAACATAAGAACATAAGAAGAGCCCTGCTGAATCAGGCCAAAGCCCATCGAGTCCAGCATTCTGTGTCACCCAGTGGCCCACCAATTGTACATGGGGATCTTGAGCAGAAAGAGAAGGCAAAACCCTCCCTTTCCCTTGACCCCCAACAAATGGTACCCAAGGGAATCCTGCCTGCCTCAACCAACATAGAGGCGGCACATGGACATCCGTTTTAATAACCACCGATACACTTGGCATCCATGAATCTGTCTAGCCCTGCCTTGAAGCTGTCAAGGCTGACAGCTGTCATGACCCCTTCAGGAAGTGAATTCCATAAATCAACGACCCTCTGGGTGAAGAAATATTTCCCTTTATTTGTCCTCACTTTCTTAGCTATGAGCTTTAGGGAGTGCCCCCTTGTCCTGGTATTGTGTGATAGAGAAAAGAATTTTTCTCTATCCACCTTTTCTATCCCATGCATGATTTTGTACACTTCGATCAAGTCACCCCTTAAACGCCGTCTTTCAAGGCTGAAGAGACCGAGGCGTTGCAATCTGGTTTCATAAGGGAGGTGCTCCATTTCCTTGATCATTCTTGTTGCCCTTTTTTGCACCTTTTCCAGTTCCATTATATCCTTCTTGAGGTGCGGTGACCAGAACTGTACGCAGTACTCCAAGTGTGGTCTCACCATCGATTTGTACAGAGGCAATACAACACTTGCTGACTTATTTTCGATTCCCTTCCTAATCATGCCAAGCATGGAATTTGCTTTTTTTACTGCTGCTGCGCATTGGGTTGACATCTTCATCGAGCTGTCCACCAAAACCCCAAGATCCCTTTCTTGGGTTGTCTCAGAAAGTTTGGTCCCCATCAGTTGGTAAGTATAATTGGGGTTCTTTGCCCCGATGTGCATAACTTTGCACTTGTTTAGGTTAAAATGCATTTGCCACTTTGTTGCCCACTCACACAATTTCGAGAGATCCTTCTGGAGCTCCCGACAATCAGTTTCACTTTTCACAACCCGGAACAATTTAGTGTCATCAGCAAACTTGGCTACCTCACTATTAACTTCTACATCCAGATCATTGATGAATAAATTAAAAAGTAAAGGCCCCAAAACTGAACCTTGGGGTACACCACTTCTCACTTCTTTCCATGGGGCAAATCTCTCCACATCTTCTGATCTTGCACTGAGTTTTTCTATGCCCTGGCTGAGGGTGTTTCTTTTTAGCACTAACTCTTCCAAACATAATTGCTTTATCCAGTGAATTCCCCTTTATGACATGGCCAAAGTGAGTAAGTGAGACCCAGTTTTGTGATGTTTGCCTTCCAGTGACATGTCTGTGTATTCCTGTGTTGGATTAAATGTGGACAAAGACATTCTCTTATGCAACCTGGGCAGTAGAAGCTTTTAAAGGTGAAAAGGGTTTCCTATCGTTCCAGAAATTAATCGGCAGATACCATCATACATTTGACTATAATCTACTACACTATAATCTTAGAACAGACAATTTGCTGAAGTCTGTAGTAACTGAGCTTGTTGGATACATCACTAAAGTAGCCACATGAGAATTGCCATTTCTGATTGCAGAATAGTCTAGCAGAACCAGACTATTGCTTTCCAAGCTACTTGGAATTGTCTAAAGCTTAATTTGATCACAGGAAAAGCTAAATTTGAAATGCCACTTTTTCCAGGTTTCACATTTGTTTTATTGCATTAATACAGGGGTGTCAAACTCGCAACGTCACCTGACATGTTGTGACGTATCACAACTTTTTTTCCCATTGCCGGCAATGGGGTGGGTGTGGTTTCGCCATGACACATCTGGCCCGCGGGCTGGCAGTTTGACGCCCCTGCATTAATAGGTAGGTGAGCATAGCAGTGTAAAGTGTAATTAAACAACATCGACGTGTAAATTTCTATTGACTCTGAATGTGTCTAATGCTAGTGAGCTCATGGCAGGTCTGTGCAATTTATGCTACAGCAGAATGTTCGTGCTCCATACACTTTTCCTATTTCATTCTAGCAGCTTTCCAAATTCCATGTGGTCTGCATTTTATTAAGAGTGTCACATTTCAAACCATTAGGGTTTCATGTTTTGCTTAAATAAAACTAACATTTATTCATGAACAACAGAACATAAATGCAAGGTGATAAAAATAACTGCAACGTGGATGCCATAGACTTCCTGCTTCTTTTTCGGTTAGTTCTAATCCCTATCTGCCTTCTTCTGGTATTTTTCTGTGCATAGAACTCTTCATTCTGTGTTCCTGTTCACCATAATTAAATGAGTTTGTGGCTTGTTATGTAAGTATATTTTTTTGTGCTGTCTCATTCAACACCTACCAAGATTCTACTCAAACCGGAAAAATAAGCTCTTTGCTTATCTATAGGCCTGATCTCTTATGTCCATAGAGATAACTTCACACAACTGTGACATCCTCTCCATTTCCCCTCCCCCCTCCCCTTACAAAAAGAAGAGTCCACAAAAACCCTTAGATTCTCTAAACAGGTAGGTTGCTTGATCCAAAGCACCATCTGGTTAATGGCTTTTATATTTCAAATGCCACAGTCATTTGGTTGCTGTTCACATAAGCCAATACTGCAGGACTCCTCCAGATTCCCTGGAAGCTACTCAGAAGTGAGCAAAATGCTTGTAATACAGTTCGTTCTGAGGCTGCTAAGAGGGCAGGTGTTGTCCTCACCCCTTCCACTTTAAAAACAGATTTATATCAGGAAAGGGATGAGCTGCAGGGCCTCCACTGCAGATGCCAAGAGGATTTGTCTTTTTATTTTTTATTTTTCCAAACTCTCCCCGATACATATACCGTGATATTTATGAGATGTTAACATACATTCTTTTTACATTCCTATATAAGATACTTTTAATACAATGAAATAAATACATACACATGGCTTTTGGTGTTGCTCACCCATTTCCCCTTTCACCGTATCCACACTCCTTCTTCTCTACCTTCTTTCTCCCTTTCTTCTCTTCCCTACTTCCCTCTTCTTCCTCTTCTCTTTCCTTCACCACTCTCCTCCCCTTTCTCTCCACTTCTCCTCTTCTCCTCCAACCTTCCTACTTCCTTCTCCCCTCCTTGACTCTTTTCTCTCTCCTCTCCTTTCTTCCCTCTCATCCCTCTTCAGAGACAATTCAGGGGTAATGACCGAGCAACTCCATATCAGAGGATTTGTCAATGTCAGGATAAACACGGTTGTCTAATGCAGTAGATGTATGGCATAGATTCTGTATGACTTAGCTCAGTCCAGTTCCTCAGTTCTTTTCTCTTCTTGGAATGGGCTTCCAAGACCTTCCCTTCCCACTTAGGAAAACCGGAGACTCGTCAGATTCCTTAAGCACTGAGAACTAAATTTGGCTACTGATTCACATGGGAAGAAATGACACAGAATTAGCCCCGAAGACACTTCATGGGACTGTGAAGCACCAGGCAGGAGGATTAAAATGTGCACATTAAAACAGCTGGCTAGCAGATGATACCAATGGGAACAGTGGGATGCTGATGATCGGATGCTTTTTTGGAGATGAAGGACTCTTGGCAGGAGACGAGAACTGGAAAGAATATGCCTGGAAAGTGCCTTGCAAGGCTGATGTGGTGGGCTTCACCCTGAATGTTTTGAGGAACAGGGGGGAGGGCGAGACTGAAAAATAGCTCGGTGCCACGTACTGGGGACAAGATTTTTAAAAGACGCAAGATATGAAAGTGCCAAGTGCACTTGGGAGTAGGGTAGATTACGTCATCTAAGGATTTGAGTGGAAAATGTGTGTAATAATCCAGGAAGTGTACCAACAAGAAGTAAATATTTATCAAAAATAAAAAAAGAAAGGAAAGAATTAGAAAAGTTTAAGAACAAAAAGAACTTAAGCTCATAAGAAAGCTAAAAGCCATAAAAGGGGCTTTTCTGACTGTGTCAGCAATAAATGGAAGAAAAAAAAAGGGACGGGTTTAGGAAAAGATGCTAAGATAGTAACGGATAATGAGGAGAAGAAAGACTTTCTCAAGTCCTATGTTGTTTTGCTTTTCTGAATGGGGAAATGTGTCCAATGGACCTAAGCTGAACAAATGACAACAACCACAACTACTTTATTGTCACTTTGAATGGACAATACCTTAATTGATCACAAGATGAACATAAGTCAATGCTTTTAATAAAAATCAAAAGCAGGCATAGGTTATATCGACGGAAAAATGCCATCAAGTTTAAAAGGGGTCATAATGTCTCTCTAGCCTGCATTTCTCAGATCTCACACCTAAAATATTATGAACCATTCCAGGGTTGGGGGGTGGGGGGGGCTACATTTTAGGAAAGACACTGATGAACTAGAACGTATAAAGAGAAGGGCAATAAGGATGATAAAGGGCTTTGGAAAAGCAACAAAGGGAGCTTTCAGAGGTGTTAGGCATGTTTAGTTAGGAGAACAGAAGACTTAAGGTAGATATGTCAAGTAACTGAAGGGCTGTCACTGTGCCTTTGTTTCTGTTTCTATTTGGGCCGAAATGGGTAACTGACAATAGCAGGAGAAGGACTACATTTTTTTAAGGTCAGGAGCCCACAAAAAAGTGATTTGGAGTGGGTCATTTAACTTAGTTGCACTTTGGCATTAGAACCGTTATGTGACTTTAAGCACTTTTAAGCAGTGATATAGCCTACCTCGTGGACTCCTTGTTACTTCATCACGGAAGGTTTTCCAACAAAGGTTGGGGCAGCTGTTTGACAGGAATGGTCTGAGGGTTCCTGTCTTGGAGAGGACCCTTCCAATCTATGAATCTATGTCTTAAACTTACGCGGTGCTTTGCTCTTTATGGTTTCATGTCACGAGATGTATTCTTTCATTAGATCTTTTTTCAAGGTGTCTTAATGTAATTGACCCCGGTCTTGCATGATTCCATTCTTGAATTCTTTCCCAACTCAGAAGACTGATACGTATTTTGCCACAGGTCAAATGGACCTCAACAATTAAGTTCCTGGTTGATGCAGATGCCACTTAGTGCACTGTCATTAACTGGGGTGGTTTTGTGGATCATTTCTTCTGCTGATTGCCATCTGCTGTTTCAGCATTCTTGCCCCTCTGACGTAGAATCCTGAGAAGTTATCTCTGCAAAAATCTCTCTTGTTTCTTAAGCTAGCTATAAGCAAGAGAGGAATATGCATTTGTGTTATCAGTAAGATACTGATGGAAGCTGGTCTTACCTTCCATCAACAAGGTAATAAGACCATCAAATGACCTGGTTTCGGGGCTATTTAAGTACCTCTGGGTCCTACAAGAGCCGTGGTGATGCAGTGGTTAGAATACAGTCCTGCAGGCTAACTCACTGTTCACTCCAGGAGTGCATACAAGTCTAAGCACTATTGCTAATTTGAAAAGCTCTTCTGTTGCTGAAGTATCCTATTTGTAACCTAAATCTTTGCTTCCTTACCCACAATTTTAGTCAAATACCTCGTCGAGAGTAAGTAAAATTGCCTTGGAAATTGAGAATATTTTTTTTTCTCTGTGCATTTTCTCTGGCATTCAGCAAACAAATCATGATGACTCTGGTAGTACCGTTTCTGGCTAACAACTTTTTTTTATTATTAAAAGGTGTACGCTTTCATTAGCTGCAGCTCATTTTTTCAGATGCATTGATTGGCTAGAGGGTTGCAGGTTTTAAATTAGAATGAGGTGCAAGGTGCAAGGAGAAGGAAGAGAAGATAGGTCGGTTATGTAGATGTAGATTACATGCAAGACAGATTACAAGCATCTAATGAATTAACACTGGTAATGTGTTATATTTGTAGAGAAGTTCTGAAATTGCCTTAAATCCTTTTCTGTACGTGAGTTCAGTAGTCTGTCTCTCAGTGGTACTGTTAAAGACATGTTTTTCCAAAATGGTCATATGGAGCTCTGCCAGAGAGAGTTCTGGGAGGCTGAAAGCTTTGATATCACAGTGTCCTTGTTTTCAGTCCTGATGTGAAAACTTGCATCCATTAATTCTGTTATACAAAGTTTGTCTCCTCTGTCCTACATAGAATCCAGAGGGATATTGCTGGAAGTTGATGGCCTATATCACGTTAAGTAGAGGAAGAACATGTGAAGGTGCCTCTAATCTTGTGTATGTTGGTATCTCTGATGGTGGCTAAAATTGTGTTGTTGTGGAGACTGCTATGGAGTTCTGTTTTGGGATTCTAGTTTGGGTAATGAAAAATCTGCAAGAAAACAGCCAGGCTCAGAAAGGACCAAGGACCAAGGATTGTCTTTAATCTAGTAGGGGGTGTTCTAATGGTATAAATGTCTGATCTCCATTTTATTGTTTCACTTACATTAATTAAATCCATTTAATCACATTTCCATTTCTGGACATATCCAATTCTCTTGCTAAAATCAGACATGAATAAATGTTTAAATACATACACTGAATATTTTCCCATAAAAATATAAGTTTCTGATTATTTAAAAATATAAATATATGACTTTCCACAGACATCTACACAGAAATTGCTAGGCCTAAACTATTTATTATTAAAAGAATTTGGGAGAGATAATGTTTCATTGGGAATGACATCATGATGAATTCAGAGAACAGCCACCATGAGTAATTGGGTACCTTCTGATTGATACATTAGGCTTGGAACCATCAACTGGAACAATTCTAATAAAACTTTCCAAGATTAGATTTCTTCAATATCCATAAGAACCTCTTACACTGCTTAAAATGCCATGCAAATTGATTATGAAAAGTGGGTAAATATATTGCTATTGCTGCTAATGTTATTAAACCGTAGCAATATTATTCTATTAGGTTGTTTGCTTTTAGAATGACATGGAGATATATTATTTAAGACAAGGGTGGACAATCTGCCCCTCTGGCTTGCAAGAGGTCCTTCAACTCATTTTCATGTGCCCTCAGTCTAATTAGGAAGTCCTTTTTAGGCATGTTATTCAAACACACAAATCAACTATCTTTTCTCCAGCAGCCTATTCTAAGATGCGGAAAAGAGAGCAAGCTGGGGGGTCAGAAAGAAAGTTTATTAAAAATAAACAAAAGAATAAGAAGACATGTAAAAAGGGGGACAAGAGATTAGTCCTGTGTATCTTTAGCTTTAAGGCTGCTACCATTGGTAGATACTGTCCCTCCCTCTGTAATTATTCTTGCAGCTCTGCAGCCATGGAAGGCAGCAAGGGTAACAACCACGTTGTTCTCCCCAATTTAATTTAAGGTACTACTCTGGGTTTGTTCAAACAGAGACTAAAGAGAGATTGAAATGCATGCCATCTGTTGCATGTCCAGATCCAATAAGAAATGCATCTCCTGAGGCAAGGAGATCTGGGAAGAGTCTGGCAAGAGGGAACAAAACAAGGATCTAAGTGCTAAGTAACAATCACAAGCCAAAGATAGATTGGAGCTGTCCGTGGTTTGCTTCTCCCAGTAGGTGACTTTCTTTCTTTCTTTCTTTCTTTCTTTCTTTCTTTCTTTCTTTCTTTCTTTCTTTCTTTCTTTCTTTCTTTCTTTCTTTCTTTCTTTCTCTTTCTCTTTTTTTTCTTTCTTTCTTTCTTTCTTTTTTCTCTTTCTTTCTTTCTTTCTTCTCCTTCCTTCCTTTTTTCTTTCTTTCTTTCTTTCTTTCTTTCTTTCTTTCTTTCTTTCTTTCTTTCTTTCTTTCTTTCTTTCTTCTTTCTCTCCCTCCCTCCCTCCCTCCCTCCATTTCTTTCTTTCTTTCTTTCTTTCTTTCTTTCTTTCTTTCTTTCTTTCTTTCTTTCTTTCTTTCTTTCTTTCTTTCTTTCTTTCTTTCTTTCTTTCTTTCTTTCTCTCTCCCTCCCTCCCTCCCTCCCTCCCCCCCCTCTCTCTCTCTCTCCCCATTGGCAATCCCTATTGACCCTCCCTGGAAACCACCTGCCTAGGCCCCTGCCAGAGCAAGTGCATGCCAAACTGTTTTAGAAAGCCCAGCCCCTTGGAGGAATCAATCATTCTCTATTCTGGAATCTTGCCTCCCGAATGATGTATCTGAATTACAGATTAACTGGCAGCGGTGGCACAGTGGAATTCATTTAAATGAATAGCTCTCTAATTTATTAAAGAGGTTATATAGGCTGCAGGTATCAGCCGTATATCAAATTCGTGGAGGAGCAGCGGCTGATTCCTTCTCTGATCTTCTGAGCATCGTAGCCCTTGCTCCTTTCTACCTTTTGGCTCTTTTCAGATTATGTAGGGTGGGATGGCAGAGGCTGGGAGAAGAACATTTGGAAAGGCATCTAAGCTCCTGGAGAGGATGCCAGAAAGGTAGAAAGCTCAGCGTCCATTCTCAGATTAACCATTAGCTCTAGGATAGGGTTTAGTTTCTAAACCTGCCTGTAAGACATACCAGTGGCTGTTCGTTACCCTTTGAGCTGACAGGAGAAAGACAAAGTCATAGCCAGCTATGAGGACATCCCCTCTCTTGGTGAAGCTGGAGGCCAATCCTACAAATCTGATCTTCTCCCCTCCTTAAAAATCCATTTTTCAAGTATCTTACCATCTGCCCGTTGGTAATTTTATCCCATAAACAAAACAGAAGCTCCTGAGAGTGAATGATTAAGTTTATTGCAGTCAAAGACCAGAGACCTGAACAAAGAAAAGCACTCAATGAATATCCAGTTAAAATTCTAGAGTAAAATAATAACAGATAAAATCTATATTAAAATCACAATTTGGCATCCAGTCTTCAGTTACACATGTATATATTTATGTTTATGTAGATTGCAGAATGCAGGGTGTAGATGTGTACGTATGTATAATAACTGTAAAGGCATTCTAATTAAAACCATCTCCAATGTTAAGGGGAACACAGCGAAGTGTTTACATGATGAACATGTCATTTGATATGTAGCTTAAGCATCTATATAAAGGTTCTAGAGCAGGGGTGTCAAACTGCCGGCCCATGGGCCGGATGCGTCACGAAGAAACCATGCCCACCCCATTGCCGGCAATAGGGGAAAAGTTCCGATATGTCACGTGTGACGTCGCAAGTTTGACACGTCTGTTCTAGAGGCTTCATTCACACATCGCTGCAAACCAAAGATGGCCAACGTCTGTCAACTTAAGAATCCCACCAGGCTTTCTGCAGTAAGTTGGAAGCCAAATTCCAAATCTGAATGAAGCTCTCTTTGAAAGGACATTTCAGGTATTCAAAGAAATAAAATGGGTCCCTTAAGAGAAACAACATGGACATAATTTAAACGCTACACTAGACAAACTCAGATTTGCAAGAGCTCATCCATTTTGGCCCTTCAACTCCCCTATCCTTCAAAAATGAAAAAAAAAAAAAAGCCCCCAAGTGTTTGATCTACTCAGTCCAGATAATTACAGAAGGGCAAATGCTGAATTTTTGATACCTCTCTTTTTGGTCACTGTTTTCAAATAAATACGTGTTGGCTGAATTTGTATGGCAAACAAAGCTAGTTTTGATACAGGGGCATTCAATGGTGAGATAGAAATATCCCTGTTTAAAGGATGTAAGGGCACATGCTTTAAAAAAATATTTGGTCAAATAAATGTTTATTTGTACAGAACTGTGTAACATTGACAGATGGGCTTATTGTGTTTGCCTATAAAATTCTTGTAACCATGCACATTTAAGTATACAAACAATAATTCAACTGCATTTGCTTAAGATCTGACAAACCTCCAATCTTGTACCAGGTTTTCTCTTTGAAATAAATTAAGCATGTGGAAATGTGAAAAGATAATGTTTCTCCCAAATTATACATAAAAGTTAGCATTTAACAGGAGTGCATTGGAAATATTCTGAGAAAAACGACCTTTTTAAGAAAGAGGACAATTAGGAGGGCAAACTGCTTTTAAATTGCAATTTTCAAATCCTACAAATTTTCTGAATAATATGTTGTTGTTGTTTTTTTAAAAAAAAAACCTTCTTGTGATTCCTATGTGTTTCAATGCAGAAACACAAAGATGCATTCCTTTTATCTGTGACTTTTTTTTTTGTAATGTTAATGGAAGAATTAAACAAAAATGGTGGGTTGAAAAAACAAGGCCTCTTAATGATGGCTGAACTTTAGGGTGTTGTTGCAAATCAACACATCAACAAACTTCCAGGGAGAAGCATACCCCATAGAGCACGACAATTTTCCTGTTGTTGTTGGGAAATGGTGAACCTGTATGCTACTGTATGTGCCAGTGTCAGCATTAAACGGTGAGACTTCAAGATAGCCTTGTCGGGTTAATTGATCTTGAGTCATTGCCTTTCCTGTCACAGCTGTCTGTCTTCTCATCCACCATCCATCACTCTGACAACCTGTCAAAGAGTATGGGACTGAGCTCCATTTTGCCTTCATTCAATAACATTATGAAATTGCTACCAACACTTCCATTGATACTAATTTCTATAAGCCGTGAATCAGAGGACAGGTGATTTACTTCTGTAGCAGTCACAAATTCCCAGTTGCTTGAGAAGCAAAAAGTAGCATTTTGGTAGCCCAACAGAGCAGGGAGGATCAAGAAAGTTTGAGTTTCAGTTTGAGGGAAAATGGCCTTGGCATAAGACAATATTCTAGCTCAATGGGGAGGCAGTAATGTTCTTCACCCTCTCCCTTTTCACTCCAGCAATGTTTTATTGGTCTTGGATAGTCTTAATTGGATGAAGTTTGGAATCAGCTTAGAAATGACTTTCCTTGAGGGTTTTTGAAGAAGTTCTTACATCTGATAATTTTCTTCTGGTTTGTAATTATGGTGATTGTGTCATAAGGATCTGCTTCTTGCACACATTTATACAAACTTTTATATTTACCTGGATTCCATAAACTTGCTCTTTTTTAAACAGTGTATATAGCAGTGTAGATAGAAATGCAGTATTACAAACTTTATTCTATTCTATTCTATTCTATTCTATTCTATTCTATTCTATTCTATTCTATTCTATTCTATTCTATTCTATTCTATTCTATTCTATTCTATTCTATTCTATTCTATTCTATTCTATTCTATTCTATTCTATTCTACCTAATCTGTCAACAGAATTCATGGTGGGCTGGACTTGGGTATCTTCTGGGAATGTAAGTACTCTAAACTGATGGTGCATTTAAGCCCACCCTTGGACTCTACCTGCTCATCTCCTATAATTTTGACTATTAAAAATTTGATATTTTTAATGTACATTATCAGGTATAGAAGACCAGGTCCACATGTGAAGATTCAGTTAAGCTGTTTATTGCACAGGAATTTTCTTCACTAATAGTCAGCATTTGGTTATCATTAAATAAGGGTCAATGGCACTCAAAGAGAGTTGGATGTGGTTTGTGGCTATGTAGGGAGTCTAGGCTGATCTCTCTTTTTACTTTGCCCCTAGATTCTGCCATACCATGCCCCCCCCAAGTCCATAATTGTTCTGAGATAGATGGATGAATGGATGGATGGATGGAGGGAGGGAGGGAGGGAGGGATGGATGGAGGGATGGATAGATAGACAGATAGATAGATCCACACATTACAATTATTTATTTTTTAGATCTTTATCCTGCCTTCATTACTTTATAAGTAACTCAAAGCAGCAAACATGCATAATACTTCTTCCTTTTTTATTTTTCTCCACAACAGCAACTCAAATGCCAGTAAAATGTTATGAAAGCTCATTTTGGAAGCCCTAGGCATTAGACACTGGCTTCTTATTGTCACATCACACAAAAATGCCCCAGGGACACAGATTCTGAATTTACCACTTTGCATATCCCAGTAACTATACTACCAAGAATGTAATTTTAATCCTTATTATAAATTGGAGCCATAGGTGACAAGCAATGACGCTAAAATAAATCTCGGACTTTTTAAAAGAATATATGTGAAATCTGAGCAAACGAAAGCAGACAAATATGGGCACTGCTAAGAATTGCTTTTGTGTCAAGATGCAACAAAACCTGGATCAGCTTAGTAGGATTAACAAGCCAGAGAATCTTATTTTATTGTTGTGGATTTGCTGAGCTATTAGCCAACCTTCTGCTGCAATTCTGTGATATTCTTTGCCAGATGAAAAGAGGACGGAAAAAAAAAAAGCATTTAACCATAATAGCCTCTTTGAAAAGGCTTACTCTGGTCAGTTAAAGACTTAGCAGCTGTACCTGCATAAAATGTTAAGCTTGGTCAGAGTTAACCCTGGTTGTTTTAAATATTTTCAATGGTCGCGTGGCTTGGAAAGCTATGCAAAATCAGCCTGTTTGGTCAGCTACAGTTCAGTGCATTGTGTAAACTAGACAATGGGCTAATTCAGTAAAGTCTGTTGTATGCATGCAATCAGGATAGGGGCAAAGAAGTCAATGTTCTGCCACACCAGCTTGAGGCCACATGAACCAAACAGGTATAAGCCTGATGTGCAAAAAGGAATGAATGCTGCAGTATATAAAACACACCTTATGACCAGAAGAGATTAGAAAGCTGATATGGTGTTATTCCAATTGATTTTGCTGTGTATTTATACTTGAAAGTAAAGAGCAGACACACTGGAAATCAATCGGGCTCTGTGCTGTATCTTCACTCCCTCCATAGTACCATTTGAATGAAACACTTATATCATTTTTATGGCATGTCTCTGATAGAGATGAGTGATCCAGGAGATTAATGGCCACCGACAAGACCTTTACACAGCAACCTCCTGGCTCTGCCATCATAAAGCTTGCGATTCTGGAGTTCAAAGTGCCCTCTAGGGAAACTTGACTGCAAGCAAAATAAGAGCTAAATTCACGATGGCAGAAGAAAAAAAAAATAAAGATGGGGAAGCAAGCCAAGGGATGGGTTCTTGAGGACTTCAGCGTCTTGGAAGAGAAAAGAAAATGGAGGCCAAGAGGTGTTGATGTTCAGCGGTGCAACTTCCAATTTCAAACAGTCTAACAGGATTGCTCTCAGGACAAAGTGAGAAGTGGTACAATTGAAATCGTGTCTTACGTGTCTTTCACGAACACAAAGTAGCACACTTGGGGTTGCTCCTTATGTTTTCATGACAACGAAACCCCTGAGAGATGGTGACTGCTTCCAAATGCATCCAGGGAGCTACATGGGTGATTAGAGACTTGAACTTGAATTTCATCAGTTCCAGTCCAATGCTTTAACTCATTATACTGCACTCCTTCTTCTTGAGCTCGGATTATAGAACTTGAAGTTCTAGAAGACCTACAAGCAAGTAAACAATGCTCCAATCAAGGAACTGCCAAACAAGCCACGATTAGCAGCCCAACCAAAACACCTTTGAAGACCAACAGTGACAGGGCAAGCCACTAGAATATAAACATTCCTTACTAGCACTGATGATGTTACCTAGTTTGGATAATAAAACATCTGCAAAAAAGCAGCCAAGCTCATAGGACCCCTCATTTCAACCCTAAGCTTACAACTATTGTAATGGATGGAAGCTTATAAAAGGGAGATCCAACCTAGAAGTAAGGAGAATTTTCATGACAGCAATTAATCAGCAGAGTACTGGAAGTTGTGGGTCCTTCATCTCTTAATTTTTAGAAGATTATAGGGCCATTTGTCTGGAATTGTACTGGGTTTCCTGTTCGGGCAGAGGGGTGGACTAAAAGACCTACATGTTCCCTTCCCATTCTGTTATTCCATGTTCTATGGTGCACATGTGATGATCTCCTGTGGTGAGAATGTGCCGAGGACAGATGAAGAACACAAGCAAAAAATCCTAAGAAAGCAAATGCTGGAGAGGCTTTCCCAGCAAGACAGACCAGAAAAATGTGCAAAAGCAGCCTCGTTTGGCAGAGTGTGGAATTCAGTTAGTGTCCTTTTGTGTGGAGACAGAAGAATACAAAAGCCACAGGATGAATATTTCCTACTCCAGTCACCCTCTTTCAGATAAGCAACCACAAGCTTGGCTGGCGGCCGAAATCTGCCAATAAAAATTAAGAAATTGATTTCCTTTTGTTTGCCTGGCAGGATGAAGGCTCTTTTTATGAGACAGTAAATGCAATCCATCTCTGAGCACAGCCAGATTTTTAATTGTATTTGTTGTGCTTTCACTTACTCTGTTTTATGAGTTGCAGTTTGTATTCTTCCTGGCTCAGAAATCTTACCCTGAAGGAAAGAATGAGTGCTGGATGCTGGATTCTGTAAAAAAAAAGTTAGGGATTGTAAACAAGAGCAGCTGATGGAGCCAAGGTGGTGGTGGTGGTGGTTATTTAATTGATAACATTTGCTTTGAAACCAGCTAATACACAAGCTAGTTAACTGCATGAAGATGAATTAAGAAACTTCCTTTAAAAAAAAAAGTGAGCTAATGTGGAGTTCCTACTATGAATGCTGTGGGATTACACTGAAGATTTATGTCTTGTTTTTGTATTTAAGTCAAAATTTTTCACTGGGAAGTCCAGACAATGCAGATGTGGTCTTACAAAAAGCCCCCTGAGACGTAGGTTGAACCACAAGACACTGTCTGGCCTTTCATTGTCCCAGACAACCAAATATTCAAGGTGGAGGTTCAACCTTAATTCCACAGATGCCAACCTTGCAGCTTAACCCAGGGGTTTGCAGCAATCTTTTTGGCAATTAGGAAGCCATATTAGCCTTCTCTTATTTTCCAATAGCTGAGAACTGCAATATGGTAATGCAGTGATATCATGTGGGGGGGGGACAGAGCCAGTATTTTTCATTTTAATGTTTTGTAGAAAGCATAGAAAGAATTAAAACATTTTGTAGATTTGTTAAACTGGCTTTACACAGACTTCAGTACTGTTTCTGGCTCCGATCCAACAGTTAAATTATGACTGTGTTCAGTGATCTGCTGCCAAATGTTGGTGATAGCACCTCTGGGGGTTGCAGGAACTGCGTACTGACTTTTTCTTTTTTTTAAATCAAATTATGGACATTTAGTGGCCTGCAAGCCATGATCCAGTTAAGGAGTGATGTTGAGACTCTAGAAAGAGTACAGAGAAGAGCAACAAAGACGATTAAGGGACTGGAGGCTAAAACCTATAAGGAACAATTGCTGGAATTGGGTATGTCTAGTTTAATGAAGAGAAGGGCGAGGGGGGACATGATAGCAGTGTTCCAATATCTCAGGGGCTGCCCCAAAGAAGAGGGAGTCAAGCTACTCTCCAAAGAGCCTGGAAGGCAGGACAAGAAGCAACGGATGGAAACTAATCAAGGAGAGAAGCAACCTAGAACTAAGGAGAAACTTCCTGACAGTTAGAACCAGTGGAACAACCTGCCTCCAGAAGCGGTGAATGCTCCAACACTGGAAGTTTTTAAGAAGAGATTGGACAGCCATTTGTCGGAAATGGTATAGGGTTTCCTGCCTGAGCAGGGGGTTGGACTAGATGACCTCCAAGGTCTCTTCCAACTTTATTATTATTATTATTATTATTATTATTATTATTATTATTATTATTATTGATACATAATAGAGTGAGGCAGGGAGAGTGTCAGAATGCTGAGGGGTAGGTATGTGTGTGCATTTTACTTTTTATATAAAAATATTTTATATTTTTGAAATATTTGTATACATGTGAAAGGAGTAAAACTGAGGCTTTCAGAGACATCTGTTCCCCAGAGGTTTCCAGTGGTATGAATCACCTGGATTCATAGTTGGAAGCTGTCAGAAACTGACACTGATATTTCCCATTTTGGAAGAAATCAGCTTTATTGGCTGTAGACTCTCGAGCCATAAAAAATAAGCCGACAAAACTTTTATCTTTATCTTTTTTATCTTTTATTGGATTTCTATGCCGCCCTATTCCAGGAACTCAGGGCGGCTCACAGCATAAATAGAAATCTAACATTAAAAATACATATATAAAAAGAACCCCTGAGTTAAAAAATCAATCATCCAACAAACATGCACACAAACATACACTGGCTAGGGGCAAGATGTTAACTGCCCCAGGCCTGTCGGCAAAGATGTGTTTTGAGCAGTTTACGAAAACTGCTGTTGATCTCTGTTCATTTTCCACCAACTTTTTTCAAGTATTTTTTTATTAAGAATTACAAATAGAAGAAATAAAAACTAACACAAACTACAAAAATATAAGAATACAAAAGGAAAATGGAAAAAAAAGGGGGAACAATGTAAGAAAAAAAAGGAAAAAAAGGTTCCACATCAAGTAAAAGTTCCCAGCAAGTAAAAGCATTTTTAATATTTTATAACCATCTCATCGTATAATGTATACTCTCTTCACCTCATAACCCATCTCAACTAAAAAAACAAAATCCCAAAGTTTCATCATTTGTTCTTTATCAGCAAAAGTCCAGTAAGGGATACCAGCTATCATTGTTTTTTATTTTCTTTAACCTTGGTCAAATAAGCCAACCCTGTATTCCATCCTTGAACTTTAAAAAATCTTAATTTTTAACCATCAAATATAGTCCCAGAGCTTGTTTTCTATTCATCTCTTTTTTTGACCCAAGAATCTTTCAAAACTTTAACTAGACCTCTTTTATAAATCCAACACAAACTGTTCAGAGTCACTTGGGTTATCTCAATGATCTCTCTTTCCTCTAGAGATATTTTAATGGTCTGGATCCAGCATCTAGCTGTGGTTTTCCTTGTAAACCAGCTTGTCAGCTTGCCATATAACACTCACTAGAAACTTCTCTCTATTTTCCACCAGTTCTTTGGACATCCAGATGCATCTGCAGCTCACATGCTTTGGGGTCTACTTGGGATAATTTGCTAGCCTAGTGTCCCTGGGGAGAACAGATCTCTGTATTGTTCATCTCCAGCATCTAGCTCTCATCTCTGAACTGGGTATATCGCACCTCATACAAGAAAAGATATTTATACTTCATACAAGAAAATATATTTAAAAGAAAAAAATGGTTTTGGAATCCTAACATTAACTTAGTTTTGTTATATATATGTGTGTGTCTGTGTATAAGTGTGAATGTCTTCCTGTCTCTTTTACTATGGGGTCTTTCCTGCAAAACACATGGATATTTAGATGTTCAAGCTCTCTACAATGTATTAAAACACAGAACGATCGAAACCTATTTTAGCCTAGTCTAGTGTGTTATATAAAAAAAACAACCTAATTGTTTTTGGATTTATGTCAATGCCTACAAATTAGCACTTACCAATATTCGACTATC
Source organism: Bothrops alternatus (assembly GCA_034064705.1). Classification (NCBI taxonomy): domain Eukaryota; kingdom Metazoa; phylum Chordata; class Lepidosauria; order Squamata; family Viperidae; genus Bothrops; species Bothrops alternatus. The sequence goes on from JARGCV010000302.1 coordinate 304,669, forward strand.
CTCCAGCCCTCTAATCCTCAGAAACAAGGTAGGAAGTTATAGAGCATTGTTCTTCCTCTAATGGAAATTTGAGTAGTGGAAAATTGGGAAAGTACCGTTATATGTTGATACAAATATTATAAAATACATAGGACCCTATCTATTCTCTAAGAAGGTCAGTAATGCTTCTATTGACTTGTGGCACCCTCGCTCTGAATGACCATCACCCTGCTAGTGTTTAATGAAATCTTTTTTTGAAGATTTTGTTGTTTGAAAAGTTTTCAAACAACAAGCCTCTCTTTTGCTTGCTGAGAAAACAGAAATCTTGTAAGTCTCATAAAGATTATTGGCTCAGCATCCATACCATGGGTAGCCACTTCCTGTGTGGTATCATCTATCGCCTACATTGACAACGGCAACTGTAGTCAAAAGGACAAAAAGAGACAAATGCAAGTTTGTTAAATTCAGTTTACAATAAAGGTTGGTGTGGAAGTGAGGAAGGGTGAGGAGAGACTAATGACTTCTGAATACAATTTCTATTATGGCTGCCAGAAATTTGGACTGATTAAGCTGCTTTTTTAGGTTCCATTCGGGAGGAATCAACAGCATTTTAAAAGTCCTAAAACACACACACAAACACACACACACACCATGGACAAGTCTTCCCTTCACTATTGCATCCCCATCCCTCCCTCTCTTGTTCTTTGCGTTATTCTTGGCATATTACGAGGTCCCCAGTTTTACATTTCGCCCGCCACTTCGTCCGATCTACAGTGCATCTTGAGTGTTGTTTCGAGTTTCGTGCACAGTGATGCGACGTTGAAAACTCAGCTGACTTGTTGGGCATGGGTTTGACACCTTCCCTCCTCTCTCATCCAGGCTTGGGGCCAGCAATGGCAGGGTTACCCCCCCCCCCGCCATCCCATCTCCAAGTTTTTTAAAAACCTTTTTCAACAATAGACGTTGGAGTTTTCTCTTGTTGCTGACTCATGTTCCATTAAAAAGAAACTGCGCGATTTGGAATAGATCAGGTGACATAAGAAAGAACTCTCTGTTGCCCACCCACCCCCCACCCCATAGACCCAGATAAAAGGTGCAGGAAATGAAATGCATTGAGTCTTCCTCATTTCAAAGAGAGCCTCAAGACAGCAGAAGGAAAATCACTCTAAGCATCATTTCCCCCCCCCCTCTCTTTTCTTCTGGCTTAACAAATTGCAGTTCTTTGATTAAAAAGACCAAGCAGAGTGTTGATCTCTGTCCTTTTTCTCCTTCTCCTCCTCCTACTGGGAATCTGGGACTTTCTTGCACATTTGGCTTCTTGCAAACAGGCCGTGGAACGCCTTGTAGGTCTCTGTGAAATCTTGGAGCTGCGGGATATAAGCATATGTCTTGATTTCCAAGGGCCAATTAAATCCTAAGTATCATGAGAACAGGAGTAGACATGGATTTTTTGGTGTGTGTGTGTGTGTGTGTGTGTGTGTGTGTCTTGCAACAGCCTTTCTGTCTTGCCTAAGATCTTATGGTTAACGCTGAACATTTTAACATTGAAAAAGCAGACTGAATTTCTACCTCAGGTTATTGAATTACTACCCCAGGACCTACTGTTAGGGACCATACAGGTTAAAAAATGTAACAGGTGTATAGTAGAGGCTTGAAGTGAAGAGTGAAGAATGTCTACCTATTGTTGTATGTTATAGTCTACGATGACCGCTTCTTAATATGATTGCTTCTTAATATGATCTTATGCTTAATGTTGATTACTTTAATAATGAAAAAGCAGACTGAATTTTTACCCCAGGTTATTGAATCTCTACCTCAGGATCTTTTGCTAGGGATCATAAAAGATAAAATACAACAGACATATAGTTGAGGCTGGAAGTGAGGAGTAAAGAATATTTACCAAACCAGACGTTTACAAAGATTAATACCTAGTGTTATATGCTGTGCTCTATGATGATTGATTATTAATATGATCTTATATTTAATGTTTAACTACTACCTCAGGACCTATTGTTAGGGATCAGAGAGAATAAAAAAATGTAACGGGGGTATAATAGAGGATTGAAGTGAGGAGTGAAAAATGTTTACCAAACCAGACGTTTACAAAGAATAATACGTAGTGTTGTATACCAGAGGCTATGATGTTTGATGCATACAAAGATTGCTGAATGTTTTAATAAAGGAATTTTTATATTTAAAAAAAGAACAACAGGGGATGTTACTCATGTCTGGAACATCATTGGAATAGACATTTTTTTTGTGCTGGGGGAGGGATTTTGGCACAGAGGGTTATGCAAGGAAAAGGGTGCCTGCTGAAAGTTTATCCTTTCACTCTTACTTCCCTCCTCCAGGATAATTCAGCCCATAACTTAGTGGGAAGAGCCCAAAGGCCAGATTTTATTTCAGAAATAGCAGCCCCAACTTTTTTTTTACTGCATGGCCTATGTGGATATGGTACCCACATGTGGATCTGGGACTTATTTTTCCAAAGCACCAGAAGGCAAGACAAAAAAACAACGGAGGGAAACTAATCAGGGAGAGCAGCCCCCTAGAATTAAGGAAGGATTTTCTGACAGGGAGGACAATTAACCAGTGGAAGGGCTTGCCTTCAGAAGCTGTGGGTGCTCCATCACTGGAAGTTTTCAAGAAGAGACTGGACAGCCGTTTATCCAGCAGGGTATAGGGTCTCCTGCTTGAACAGGATCTGGACTAGAGGATCTTTAAGGTCCTTTTCATTCTGGTTATTTCGTAATACTGTATGAGAAATGAGAAATGCCCAGTTAGCCCCAGATGTTGCATTTTATCACACAAGAAGGTGGTTGTTGATCTATGCTATGATGATGATGATGATGATATGATGGTGGTGGTGGTGGTGGTGATGGTGATAATGCTGATGATGTATCTCTTTATTTTTAGGTCCTGTGGCTGTAATCAGTGGAGAAGAGGATTCTGCCAGCCCTCTTCATCACATCAACCATGGCATCACCACACCTTCATCTTTGGACACTGGCCCAGACACAGTGGTGATCGGTATGACCCGGATTCCTGTCATCGAAAACCCACAATATTTCCGACAAGGCCACAACTGCCATAAACCAGACACATGTAAGTAATTTTACTTTCTTTTTATATGACAAGATGGAGATAGGAAAATAAAGACAACCAAAAAGAGAAAGAGATCTTACTGGAGAGAAAAGATAATAGCCTTTGTATGGTCCAGAAACCAGAAGACTATTTTTTTTGTCCTAGAATTATAACATTCATAGATTTGTTATACAAGGTGACGTGATTGATTCACCATCCAATAATCAGTTCTTGTAGATGCATCATAATCCTTGTAGAAGCTCATCCCCCCAAAAAAGAACATTACAAGGAAGGCTTCCATGATAACCTTTGATACAATCCTGAGTGTAGGTAATACAAGGAGAATGCAAGGCAAATTTAGTACGTGAAGCAGTGAGAGACCTCCAAGTTTACTGAATGGATTGTTCTGTCTTCAACGTCCCCATGTTTATAGTACCAGATATGTCCTATTAAACACAATAAACCATCCAGTTGTCATGACAAACCAGTTTCCTCTGCGATATCTTGACAAAATATGAGAAAATGAACCACTAGGCCTACTGAAATCAGAGTTGATTGTTCGGCTACCAATATATAATTTGAAATTCTTTGGGGAAATTTGGATTTTGAAATATAGGCTGCAGTAGGCAAAGATTCTGTTCTTTTTAAAAAAAGAGACCTGAATGAGCAAGGATTCAGTGTCCATATTTCTAAAAAAAAAAAATGCTTTCTTCTGTTCTGAGGTACCATATTGATTTTGCTGCATTTTATTTCTCTTTCAATGGAATTAAATGGCACGATCTGGTTTATAAAGCCTTTCCTTTATGAAGCCAGTTGGCTCTCGTTAGTGATTTTTTTTAGCTCCAGTGGTTCAGTTCTTGCTCCTGCCTTGATTCTCATCGGGTAGATTGCTTTTATCGACAGTGAATCTCTTTATTTAAACTAAAGAACATCATGAGTATTAGTTAATTCATCCTTACAAGTTAATCAGGACTCCTCATTCCCACAACGATTTAAAACATCACAGCCCATGTAATCACCTTGCAGGTTTCCCAGAAGTGCTCAAAACCAAACCATGGTAAACCAACCAAACCACATGAAAACGTCCAACACCTCTTTCCCAACCATCTCATGTGCTTCATATCCATGTGCTTCCCATTGTCTGTGTTTCCTGTTACTAATCATGACTGTGGCTAAAGTGATGGTAATGGGGCCTTTCTGATAGATATGGGAAATGTTTATGGGCGTCTCCACGATTGCTGAATTCAGAGTTCTGCGCTTGACTGTCTGTGAGATGTGGAAGACTATGTCTTGGAAAGCCACTTTTATTTTTAGAAATTCTTCTGGCCCCTGCCAGAGTTTCTTAAGTAAATCTGAACATTGTGCACCTCTATTCAGAAGTAAATCAAATGAAATGTAATGGGATTTACTGCCAGGTAAGTTCACGGAGGATTTCCTATTGGGTTGATTTAATTGGCAGGCAAAATTATAACCAGCACTGTGATCCATTAGACCTTTCAAATGTAAATTAGCAAATGGGGGATCCATTGCTTTAGATGTGCATGTGTTCAATTTTCCTCCTTTTCCCAAGATGACGATGTTTTGAATCCCCCTCTTTTTCTGAATTAACCTCTTGAATATTCCACCAATTGACCATCTCATTGTTGACGGGAAAGATTTCATAAAGTTTATGCGGCTAAGGAAATGTGGCTGTATGGTGTCATCCCTGGAAACCAGTGTGAGAAATTTAAACAAGAGAGAACGTTTTGAATGAAAAGATGTTGAAAAGTTTTGAACAGGGACTTAAGTTGGCACTGTTTAAACCAGTATGAATAATACACTGTCATTCGGGGGCAGCTCTAGTTATAAAAGAGGGGTCAATTTGGGGATTTAAGTTCTGAGGTTACTTGGAGTTGAGAACAGAAGAGAGAGAAGAAGAATGTAAAAGGTTAATCTGGAGCAAATGCATCAAACTGGGGCAACAATGGGTGTTAGGCACTTAATTGTAGCTATCTTTAACTTCTGTTATGGTGTATTTGTGCTCTGTGCATCTGCACACCATGAAGATGGCAGGGAGTCAGGTTTTAATTGGACATTGATCACACCTGGGGAGAAACTATAGCTTTCCTCTCCTTTTTTGGGGAACTGGGACTTTCTCTCCCTTTTATTTTTTGTATTTTGAGAATATTCTTTATGGAGGGTTTTAATGCACCACCATGGCATTTTGGCAAGTTGCAATCTATGGCATTTATAAAGACCAGCCAGGTGCCTTTGTTTCCAGCAGTGATATTGGTTGATCCAGTGCAAGGGTGTCAAACTCGCAACGTCATACAATGCGTCGTGACGTATTGCAACTGTTTTTTCCATTGCCGGCAATGGGGTGGATGCGGTTTTGCCATGACGCATCTGGCCTGTGGGCTGGCAATTTGACACCCCTGATCTAGTGGATTATTGTCATAGTATAAGCCACTCTATACACCTAACTAAAAGAATCCTTATAACTATGATTAGATTAGATTATTAGCAATCCGGTAAATTTTGGCAGGTGTGTTTAACTAAACAATTTCATCAGGTTAACTCTGAAGTCAAAGGGAAATAAGCAATTAGAATTGTGAATTTCTTCAAAAACCCAACGATTTAACTGCAGGCGTCTGAGTCAGAAGGGACACTGCTTAGACTAGCTTGAGGTCCATGATATACATTAAAATTTGCATGTATGTAACAATGTAAATTATTCTGCCAGAAGCATATGAAAGTTAGTTGTATACACCTAAGTTGGAAAAACAATGGCAGCTTTCCTCTTGAATTCTTAACAAGACCATTTTATGACTGGGAAACTTAGAATTTCTTTCAATGAGTCTTCTTTCATTGCATCTTCTGGCTATGCAGCAATTTGGAAATATAGCAGTGGTTCTCAACCTGTGGCCCACCGACCCCAGGGAGGGTGCAATGTCATCACAGGGGGTCCACGAAGGCATGAAGAAATGTTATGATTTACATCTTAAGTCTTGGTCTACATCTTAAGGTACTTAAAGGGGGTCTGAGGTGAAAAAAAAGTTGGGAACCACTGCTCTAGAGTAGTACGGGCTCCCTTGCAGGAATTATGTCAATATGCAGTCCCAGATATATATGTGTTTAAGGAGGCCCTAACTGAATGCAAAAGTGGATACAGTTTCATGCTTGCCAACACCTTACTTCAAATGGGCATTTTCCAAGGCACTGCGTGGCAACTGTAAGAGCTAAGGAAAACGCCCATTTCTTTTACCAAGGCCCCAAACATATGCAGAACATGCCCCCTCCAATACAGATCAAGAGCACGGTATATCTCTAATTAGCAGGATTTTTTTCTATGGATTTTTTTTTTTTGTCTATTGAAATCAATAGTTCAATAAGATGCTTGTATGGGGAAACCTCAGCTACTTAAATAGCATTTGGATATATATTTTAACTAATTAGTTATATTCCCTTGATTGGGAAGTATTGATTCATTTGTTAATTTCAAATAGTGAACCATATTTTAATTATGTTCTGTACGGTATGTCCTGTTCAGGGCAATTGTTCCCCTTCCATCAATTGCTTCTGGGTGAGAAAAAATACCTGTTCCTGCTGCTTCCCCACCTCCTCAGCTTCCTATGACAAGTCAAATGATCAAGGACAGTCCTTGATTACATTGAGAATCATCATAAAGGATGCATAAATGCATAGCAAATGAAACAGGCAACTGCATCATAATACAGGTTGGCTCTTGAAGCCTTGGACTCCTTCCAAGGAGACATCTGAAATGATGAAATTGGAAAATGTACATGCATACATTTGATCTGATGTTGTGATTGCCAAACAGCTTTATTACCAAGGTCACTAACCTGAAATAAATTCAGTTTAAAAAGAAAAAAAAATGTAGAGCTGTAACAGTGTCTTTTACATGACAAAAATGAGACGCTTTGGCTACACAACTCAGCGCTAACCAGAATTAACTATGATGACTTGGAAAGAAATCTCATTGAGTTCAAGGACACTTAGCACTGAGTTACATACACTTCAGATTGCTGTCAAGCTGGGTGACTGATTGTTGCTTAGGCAGCCTTGCAGGCTAGCTTGCTGTGTTTCCCGGTTAGCTAACTATGCTTGTTATTCAAGCAAAATATCTAGAAAAGAATGATGGGGATTTTTGTTCTCCATCTCTAGGAATGTAATTTCCCTGGTGCTTAACTTAGTTGGGTGAGTTTTGCTTGCACACCTGGATCAGGTATATAGAGTGTAGCACATAGTATGAATAGGATTTTAACAAACATATGAAGTCCATCACATCCCATATTTACATAGCTATATCTCCATGGCTAATAGCGAGCCTGAAGCTGGGAAAGATGGAGGGCAATAGAGGAACGGGACGATAGAGAATGAGGTGGCTGGATGGAGTCACTGAAGCAGTAGGCGTGAGCTTAAATGGACTCCAGAAGATGGTAGAGAACAGGAAGGCCTGGAGGAACGTTGTCCATGGGGTCGCGATGGGTCAGACATGACTTCGCAACTAACAACAATGTTTTGATGGTAGTCCTTCCAGACTTTCTACCTCATAATACATATTAGGGAGAAGATGTAAGGAACAAATCTAGGATATTCTGCATGAAAGATGCTAACCTTAGTTTCTAAATTAAATATTCTCTCCCCCAGGGTTCTTTCAGAGTTGAGGTAGTGGAAATCTGTATACGAACCCCCAAAGAAGCTCAGTTCCATAAGATATTCCAATTCCAGGTCCTTTTACTATAGCATGTCACAATGGCAGCTATATTATTTAGAGAGTAAATCTTTGCATGTCTATTCAAACATACATTCAACTATTTTAAAAGAGAATTATCACCCCACCCAAGAATTACAATTTAATTATTAACCATTTAGATCAGTTTATATATCTACTATTTATTGAATTGGCTGCCCAGATTTCCTTTTATATAGAGATACTTCATTCATAGATATTTAATTATGTGTGTGCCTGCATGTATTTTGGGACTGCAGATCAAGAGCGTTGTTATTAAAAAAAAATCTACAAACTATTTCAGGGATAAGTTGTTTATTGCAAAAATTAACAATAAATGCAAGCTTGGTTATTTATCTGTTCATTCACAGCAGATATCTACCATTTCATCTGTATTGTGCCATAAATATGTTATATTTATCCGTATTTAACTTAATCATTTTATTGATCAAGATTCAACTATCCAGATTTTGTTTTGTTGACAGCAATTCAAAATAGATATCAGATAATGGTGAAGGGCAAAGCTCCCTTTGTTTTTTTAAGGCTAATACAAGCTAAGGAGAGAAAAGGAAACCCTACTCCAAGTTGGGTTCAACCTTTGGAGACTTCATACATCTGTCTATTTTATTATATTTTCTTGGCAACAGTAGAGTAGTTTTCCGCTGCTTTCTTCTGGACATTTTTATTATCAACCTTCCATTCTCACCTTCACATTTCTTGGTAGCCTTCCATCCGAGTATGAATCTAGTTCAGCTCTGCTTTTTGAAGTCAAGGTTAGCTAGGAAGATAAATGCTAATTTTTTTCTTAGTTTCTCCTTTCGTTCTTTCTTTGTGTGTATTGCCAAGCAATATTGCAGTTTGGAATTGCTGCACCCGTACACATAGGTTGCCCAGGTGCTAGCAGGCAGGGCCATACCTTCCCAAACAAATAAATGTAGTTAACTAGTTAACAGACAACCTTTCATTGGGTGAAGAACATGCTGGTACAGGTAACTAAGCTAAAAAGAGGAGTAGTGAGAACTTTATAACCTTAATGCACTATTAATAGCACACTGGCGTGATATAGATTTTTGCCACTTTCAATACTAACAAACGTCACTTATCCCTTTGTGGGAGAAAGAGGAGGGGGATATGATAGATCTTTATTTGGAAGTGCTTGCTTCAGTTGAGTGCAATGGCTGATATAATGTAGAAAATAACTTTTGGCTGCCTCCCATGGGTCAGCCATCTTACATGCTATCAACACGCCTTTTTTTTTTTCCTTGCAAGGAATAATCTGAGTTCTATTATCGGTTGTTCACCAGGACAAGAGGTTTAGTCTTCCGAGCTTTCGGACTCGTGCTGGAGAACTTCTCTCTGCCAGAATGTGTGCTTTGGGCTCTTGTATGCATAGTGTTTATGTGATGCTGGTTGTGTGTGCCTTTTGATTTGTTCGATTGGGATATTGATGGCTGGCTATTAAGTTGTTGGCTGTTGTTTCCTTGTGCTGCCAAGTCCTCAGCTCCTACATACTTCATAAACTGTTGGTAAACCAGCACACCTGTTGACTGACATGGGACCTGTTTTCCAGACTGAGAATCCGAGTCCTTTGTCAAGGCAGTGCCAGTTTTTGGTTTGGTTTGGTTACCTGATTCTGATTCCCCTCCTCCAAATGTTGAATTTAATTACTGCAGGAGGGTTCTGAGTTATGTTAGCTGTGTTTTGGGGGGGGCTATCAAGAAAGGATGCAAAAGGATGTTAGAGATGCAGGTTGGATTCATTGATCAAAGTCAGCTGGGAGGTGCCACTTCTCATAAAGCCCCAAAAGCTTCAATTATGATTCTTTGAAGTCAGATACACACACACATTCTAATCCAATCTATATGGATTGCCAGGATCTATTTAGCTGGTATCATTCCACTCACTGGGACTCCCACCTGGCTCTTAAAAACCAGCAAAAAATATTGTAGTTCCTAGCCCCCAAATGTTTGCCATCTTCTTTATCCATCATAGTGGACAACCATTCGTGTTTTTTCAGCTCTGCTCAGTGATCACTGGAAAGGCTGCAGGGCAGTTGCAAATATGTTTGTTTGGCTCTGTGTTTGATTTATCTATTTATTTTCTGGTGACAGAGATGGAGCCTGCTCTAAGGAGGGCAGAATGGGCTAAGAGGAATGTGTCTCAGAGCCTCTGATTTTTATAATGTGTGCTGCATACCAAATAGAATTTTGCATTGCTGGCTTCTCTCAAGGCCAGAAGGAAGGATGTAAAGTAGCCCAAAATGACAAACATTGCTCCCAAACTTCACAGAACTTTGCTCACAAAACACGGGGACATCCATCACCTTACAGAAGGAAGATTATAGTTTTTGAAACATGAATTATGCATGTGCTTTGATTCATGGAAGAAAAATAAATGAAATGATGTATCAGGGACCCAAGGAAGTGTACCACCGGACTTAAAAACCAAGCCAAGAATCCTTCTTTCATGCAATTTCATAAAATCTCCAAAAAGCAAAGTAAACTTCTTAAAGAGAATAGAATAGAATAGAATAGAATAGAATAGAATAGAATAGAATAGAATAGAATAGAATAGAATAGAATAGAATAGAATAGAATAGAATAGAATAGAATAGAATAGAATAGAATAGAATAATGGAATGAAGAATAGAATGGAATGGAATGAAGAATAGAATAGAATAGAATAGAATAGAATAGAATAGAATAGAATAGAATAGAATAGAATAGAATAGAATAGAATAGAATAGAATAGAATAGAAAATATAGAATAGAATAGAATAGAATAGAATAGAATAGAATAGAATAGAATAGAATAGAATAGAATAGAATAGAATAGAATAGAATAGAATAGAATAGAATAGAATAGAATAGAATAGAATAGAATAGAATAATGGAATGAAGAATAGAATAGAATGGTGTTGTGGGTGTCTCTAGACCAGCTTGGGAAATGTCAGAGGATGAAGAGGAGCACCCAGGCCCCTCTGGGTGTTTTCCCCTCCCGGCAGCCGAGGCAGACAGTGAGGAGATTTGCATGCAGTCTGGGTCAGAATCTCAAAGCGAGGAGTCAGACTTGGAACAGGAAAATATATGGCTTGATCCGAGATTCCGAAGGTTTGATAGGCGGAGGTTTCAGTTACGTGGAAAAAGGAAGCCATGGGGGAAGTGACGTATCGAAAACTATATTAGAAGGTGAAGGAGGGACTAATTCTTTGTCACAAGCAACGTTAATATCAAGTAGTAGCCTGATACCTCGAGGAGTTAGTTTGAACTCAGTTTTCTGGTGTTTTTGGAATCTACGGAAGATTTATGAGGCCTTGGACAACCTGAGACATAAAGAGTGAGTTATTGGAAGGGGGGAGAGCATGTTTAAGCTGAATGTAAATAAATCAGACTCGGCCGTTCCGCAAACGAACTGCCAGCATCTTGCTTTGAAGTGAATCTCTTGAACTATGTTAAATAAAACTCTTAAAGAAATATTCCTGTGGATTTTACTAAGCTGAGAAGGGCCAGATACAACAGATTGCTCGTGACCAAAAGAAACAAAACAAAACAAAACAAAAAAACAAAACCATAGTCCGAGCTTTCAGTACTGCGCAAGTCCAGTGACGTCATGGAGCAGCTTCTAGCTGATAATCCTGCTCTGTATCAACTAGTTCAAGGTCTCCAGCTACAAATTGGCAATTTGCAGCAGCAGATTTAGCAAGCTGCAGCAGCTCCAGCCCCCCCCTCCCAGAAGAAGTGCCAAGCCAGTTCCTGCACCACGCAGAGGATTCCAGACCCTACCTATCACTCCACCCATCCCGGCACCCAGACGTATTTTCCAACCACTGCCGGCTTACACTGAGAGGCGTCCTGTACCCATGGCCAGAGATGAGCCCATGGATCTTGGTGCAGCCAGATCTCGCTTGACCGAGGCTGAGAAGGCAAGACGGAGAGCTGAGGGATTGTGCCTGTACTGTGGAGAGATGGGTCACTTCGTCATGGCCTGCCCCCAGAAACGACGTGGTACGGCAGGTCCTACTCCTGTTCCAGCTCGGCCTCCCACTCAGCAGTTTCAAGCCACCTTGCCGGGAAACGGCCAGAGCCCGGCCTAATGGAAACATTGGGTCGGGCAGGCGCCAAACCCAGTTCCAGTTCCGCAGACGAAGACCCCGGTCCTCCGAGACATTTGATCCTAGCAACCAATATACTTCTGGGAAACCATGCCCAGGGCATTCCGGCAAATGCCTTGTTGGATTCTGGAGCCACCACTAATTTCATGGATGAAGCTTTTGCTCGTCAGCATGCCATACCTTTGTACTCCGTTAAGCCGCCTATGTTAGTTGAGACAATCGATGGTCGTGAGTTGTTGTCTGGACCGATCAAGTTCATGACCCAGCCCATATGCCTGGTCATAGGACAACATGAAGAAGCCATCCAATTATATGTTACCAAGGGACTTCATTTCCCCTTAGTTCTCGGCCTAGCCTGGTTGAGAACCCATGATCCTTGTGTGGTGTGGTCCCAGAACTTTGTTTCATTTCCCAGTTTGCAATGCGTAGACCACGTATGCCAATTTTGTGCAGCCCAGCTACCATCCCACCCTGACATCACCTTGCCGGCCGACCTAGTGGACTTTGCAGATATATTCAGTGAGAAAGAGGCAGACCAATTGCCTCCGCATAGACCATATGACTGTGCCATTGATTTGCTGCCAAATGCCAAGCTTCCAAGGGGACGCCTTTACTCCATGTCAGAACCCGAGTTGGCCGCATTAAAAGACTTTGTGGACAAAAACTTGGCCAGGGGTTTCATTCGTCCCTCTTCCTCGCCTCTGTCAGCTCCTGTGTTATTCGTGAAGAAGAAAACCGGAGATTTACGCCTATGCTGTGACTATCGCAAGCTCAATGCCATCACAGTGCGCAACCGGTACCCTCTGCCTTTGATTCCTGATCTCATGGACCGTCTCCGATCAGCGGCCATCTTCACAAAGATAGATCTACGGGGTGCTTACAACCTGGTTCGCATCCGAGAGGGGGACGAGTGGAAGACCGCGTTTGGGACCAGGTATGGTCATTTTGAGTATACAGTCATGCCCTTTGGACTCACCAATGCTCCGGCCGTCTTTCAACATTTCATGAATGACATCTTCCGGGATTTATTAGATCAATTCGTGGTGGTTTACCTCGATGACATCCTGATCTACTCCCCGTCACGAGCAACTCATCTCCAGCATCTCCGGCAAGTTCTGCAATGCTTGAGAGAGCATCACCTTTACGCCAAGTTAGAGAAATGTCAATTCTATCAAACCACCATTGAGTTTCTGGGACATGTGATTTCTCCACAAGGCATCGCCATGGATCCTGGCAAGGTTGAGGCCTTGCAAACCTGGCAACCACCATGTAAAGCAAAAGATGTCCAAAGACTTTTAGGATTTGCGAACTATTACCGGATATTCATTCCGAGGTTCTCTGCCTTGACTGCGCCCCTTACTCGACTGTTACAGAAAGGCATTAAGTTCCAGTGGGGCGATGCCGAGCAACAGGCGTTTCAGACCCTCAAAAAGGCTTTTGTTCAGGAACCCATTCTCAAGTATCCAGATCCTTGTCATCCCTTTGTAGTGGAGGCCGACGCCTCAGATGTTGCTGTAGGGGCCGTGCTTCTTCAAACACGCCAAGATGGCGGCCCCCTGTTCCCGTGTGCTTATTACTCCAGGAAACTGAGTCCCTCCGAACGCCATTATACCATTTGGGAGAAGGAGCTATTGGCCATCAAGACTGCTTTTGAGACCTGGAGACACCACCTGGAAGGAGCCCACTACCAAGTTGAAGTTCGGACTGACCATAAAAACTTGGAATTTCTGCAATCTGCCAGGAAATTGAATCAACGTCAGATCCGTTGGTCTTTGTTCTTCGCTCGATTCAACTTCAAAGTCACCTACATTCCGAAAGGGTACAACAAAAGAGCAGATGCCTTGTCCCGTAAACCTGAGTATCTACAGATCAAGGAACCCTTGCCGCTTCGAACCATTCTGCCTGTCGAATCGATCGCAGCCGTGCACGATCCGGTAGATCTACGACGACAGATTCGGGAAGCGCAACAACTAGATGACTTTGTGGCACAGAGGAAGCAAGAGGTGGGTCCCGACTCACCTTGGACCTTGTCCGAGGGTCTATTACGCTTCCGCGACCTGTTATATGTTCCAGCAGGCCCACTCCGTGGTCTCATTCTGACTCAATGCCATGATAACCCTGCGGCGGGTCATTTTGGTCTCTTTAAGACTCTCCACTTAGTGTCTCGGACTTTTTGGTGGCCCAGACTTCGCCATGATGTTCAGTCTTATGTGAAGTCCTGTGTACGGTGCCGTCAGGCAAAACATGCCACAGGAGCCCCTCCGGGATTGTTACAGCCGTTGCCCACGCCGGAGAGACCCTGGGGGGCTATTTCCATGGACTTCTTGACTTGTCTACCTGTTTCTGCCGGCTACACCGTTGTCTTTGTAGTGGTGGACATGCTGACCAAGATGGCACATTTCATTCCTTGCCGAAGAATACCGACAGCCAAGGTCACTGCTCAGCTGTTCATTCAACATATCTTTCGGCTACACGGTTTACCTGACAAAATAGTGTCCGACCGAGGGACCCAGTTCACCTCAGCGTTCTGGAGAGAACTCATGTCTGCGCTTCAAGTCCAAGTTAATTTAGCCTCCACGCATCACCCAGAGACTGATGGGGGTACAGAGAAAGTGATTGGCATCCTGGAGCAGTATTTGCGTTGTTTCATCAACGACCAACAGAACGATTGGTCCAAATATCTCTCCGTGGCCGAATTCGCTTTCAACAACTCTCAGCACACTTCCACTCAGACCACTCTGTTTTTTGCCAACTACGGCTATCATCCCAGATTTTTCCCGCTCACGCTTCTTGATTCTCCAGTTCCAGTTGCAAAGGACTATTTATCCGAGCTCCAGTCAGTCCAAGAGATGGTTAAGCAGCACTTGACTAAGGCCAAGGAAGACTACAAGAGGGTTGCAGACCGCTCTCGTCGCGACACGCCGCCGTTAGCTGTTGGAGATCGGGTTTGGCTCTCCACCAAGTACTTGTTTCCAGGGCGAATTCACCGCAAGCTTGACCAACGTTTCCTGGGTCCTTTTCCTGTGGAGACGGTCATCAATCCGGTGACCTATCGTTTGACTTTGCCTAGGTCTCTTCGTGTACATCCCGTGTTTCATCGCTCCTTGCTTGTTCCTGTCTACCCTGATTCTCCGCTGCAACCTCCTGATCCGGGCCCGACAGCTCGCCGTGCTCAAGTTCCTGTTTCCCGGTTGGAGGTGTCCCGCATCCGAGATTCCCGATGGCTTAACGACCGCTTCCAATATTTGGTTGATTGGACCGGGGGTGGGCCTGATGCTTGCTGTTGGGTAGATGCTCATGCTATTGAGGCTCCTGGGTTAATTTGGGATTTTCATGCTGCGTTTCCCTACAAACCACATCCCCTGCGACGGCCCCGAGGGACAGGGCCTGCGGGGGGGATAGTGTTGTGGGTGTCTCTAGACCAGCTTGGGAAATGTCAGAGGATGAAGAGGAGCACCCAGGCCCCTCTGGGTGTTTTCCCCTCCCGGCAGCCGAGGCAGACAGTGAGGAGATTTGCATGCAGTCTGGGTCAGAATCTCAAAGCGAGGAGTCAGACTTGGAACAGGAAAATATATGGCTTGATCCGAGATTCCGAAGGTTTGATAGGCGGAGGTTTCAGTTATGTGGAAAAAGGAAGCCATGGGGGAAGTGACGTATCGAAAACTATATTAGAAGGTGAAGGAGGGACTAATTCTTTGTCACGAGCAACGTTAATATCAAGTAGTAGCCTGATACCTCGAGGCGTTAGTTTGAACTCAGTTTTCTGGTGTTTTTGGAATCTACGGAAGATTTATGAGGCCTTGGACAACCTGAGAGATAAAGAGTGAGTTATTGGAAGGGGGGAGAGCATGTTTAAGCTGAATGTAAATAAATCAGACTCGGCCATTCCGCAAACGAACTGCCAGCATCTTGCTTTGAAGTGAATCTCTTGAACTATGTTAAATAAAACTCTTAAAGAAATATTCCTGTGGATTTTACTAAGCTGAGAAGGGCCAGATACAACAAATGGAATGGAATGAAGAAGAATAGAATAGAATAGAATAGAATAGAATAGAATAGAATAGAATAGAATAGAATAGAATAGAATAGAATAGAATAGAATAGAATAGAATAGAATAGAAAATATGGAATAGAATAGAATAGAATAGAATAATGGAATGAAGAATAGAATAGAATGGAATGGAATGAAATGGAATGAAGAATAGAATAGAATAGAATAGAATAGAATAGAATAGAATAGAATAGAATAGAATAGAATAGAATAGAATAGAATAGAATAGAATAGAATAGAATAGAATAGAATAGAATAGAATAGAATAATGGAATGAAGAATAGAATGGAATGGAATGGAATAGAATGGAATGGAATGGAATGGAATGTAGAACAGAACAGAACAGAACAGAACAGAACAGAACAGAACAGAACAGAACAGAACAGAACAGAACAGAACAGAACAGAATAGAATAGCCAAGTGTGGTTAAATCCATTACTGCTATTTGTGGGTTGCACGATCTGTACCAAAAGCAGCAATAGGACAAAATAAAGTGAATGTGGAAAAGAGTTCTGCTAGATCAGATCAAGGGTTTATCTCTAAACGATGGTCTCGTTGAATCTCATCTTTATCACCGATGAGATTCAACAGCAAAATGGCTACATTTCATTAGTATGTTTTTGTGTCCTCTGCAATAACGGCAATTAAGTGTGTATTCAGATTCTCAGTCTGGTTGAGTTTCTCATGTTTATCCCAAAGGTGCTTTTTCAAAAGACAACTGGACTTTCTTGGTTTTGCTTGAGGGCGTTTCGCTTCTCACTCAAGAAGCTTATTCAATGCTGAAGTAACTTCTTGGATGAGAAGTGATAGGACTTCAAGCAAAACCAAGAAAGTCCAGTTGCTTTTTTGAAAAAGCACCTTTGGGGACAACGGTGATTAAGGGTGAAAATGGGAGAACTTTGTTTCTTAAAGCCCAATTCCTCCTAGTCTCCACCTTTAGTTTCTAAAGCTACAAGATGCATTGGAGCATTATGGCCTTGCCATTTTTCAGGGTCAAATGATGGTCTTCAGGATCTGCAACCTCAACCAATAAGAACCTAGTCAACCCTGATCTGTTTCTTTATGATAGCTATTTTCACCACAATCCTGTATGGCAACATTAGGAGTAGGTGTGGCTGTGCGACCTGCACCCACGCAAATCAGTGATAGCTCTTTTTATTACAGTGGGGAGCCTATTGTTGAATATCAGCTACTGCATCCTATTGAAGAATGAGGTTGAGATTCTTAGCTTGTATGTGTTTCTGAGTGTCAGTGACTCACCAAGCATAGTGTGTGGCTGCCTTCCTTGTTGTCATTCAACCCTTAGCAACAATGCAAGGTTCACTATATGGGTGGAGCAGACATCCACCCAAACAGCCATTTTCATTATCTCATTTATTCCATGTTGCCCTGATGTAATTGCATATTCCACGTTAGTAATTATACATATTCACACTAATTGAGTAATTAAATATAATTACAGAAAACTGTAAATAGAGGCTAATCCACTCCCCCTTTAAAGTACTTCAGAGGAAAAGAAAAGCTCCACAAAATAATTTGTTGGAAAATGCATTGATGGATGATACGGGATGGACAAATTAATTTATTCCCTTCCTGTGTTTGTTCCTTAAAGATATTCCTAAATCCATTTTATCAAGTTTCTTCGTTGGTCTTCCTAATTTAAAAACGTAAGCCTAAATCTTTTTGTACTGAAATCCCCCTATTGTACCCATTTTGGCGGGACACTTTTGTTAACACACACAATTTGATGGGGCCACAGTTTTTGAGTGGAGGACTGCATTACAACTTTAACAAAATATGCAATCAAAAGGGTGGTTATTTTTTAATATGTATATTTCTCAGGACTTCTGGATTAGTAATAATAATAATAATAAACTTTATTACGGACGTAGACCAGAAATAGCCATCACTTTTTACAATATATTAGGACTTGTGGATTAGACTTGTTGACTTAACAATCAAACAAAAATTTCTCTGTATCTGAGTTGCATTAGAATTTTCAGTTTTCTTTTTAATTCCTGAAATCAAGTCTATTTGTAAAACCTAGTTCATCGATGGAGCTAAAGTAAAAGATAAGCGTGATGACTTTTTGTTCTCTGGCATTGTCTGCAGGCTGCAGGCTGACTGACAAATGTGATGAAGAAGGCTTTAATTCTGACATATTAACAAACCAATCTTTCTCTCCCAAACATTGATGCACTAGCATTTGAGAAAGTTCAGCAGATAAAAGATTTCTCCACCGGATCAAAGAAACACTATAAATAGCAATAGCACTTAGACTTATATGCCACTTCATAGTGCTTTTCAGCCCTCTCTAAGTGGCTTTCAGAGTCAGCATGTTGCCCCCAACAATCTGGGTCCTCATTTTACTGACCTCGGAAAGATGGAAGGCTGAGTCAACCATGAGCCAGTGAGAATCGAACTGCTGGTAGTCAGCAGAATTAGCCTGCAATGCGGCATTCTAAGCACTCTGCCATTGTGCTCAAGGTGTGCTCACCTGGGATAATGCTGGTGTTGCTGGCCAACCTCAGAGGTTCTAGTGCAGTTAGCAGGAGTTTCAGTAGAGCTAACACATAGCTTCATAATTGGTGCTTTGGACTCCCGTGCATAACTTTTAATCTTATTTCCCACTGTGATTGTGACATAGGATCACTCAAGGGCATTCTGGGGAAATTAAAGAGCAGCTGTCCTGCAGTTTTTATGCAGTTTTAACCCACAGGACCAGTGCATATTGGTGATAAGAAAAGTGCATATTCTTATCACCAATATGCACCAATATGGGTGCATATTGGTGATAAGAAAAGAGGGAAAATTCTCCTGGAGGAGACAGTATAACCACCAACGTAGGGTTCATTCTGATCATAGTTGGTGTGCCACGGAGAATATGTCTCCATCCACATCATTATTGCTTACACATATTCTGGACAGGCTCCAGGACAGAAATCTATTGGATCTCTCAGTGCTGTTGTAACTTTGAACAGTTACTAAATGAACTGTTGTAAGTCTAGGAGTACTTGTAACACTTCCCTATCCTGTTATGCTGGTTTATTATCATAATAAAGTTTGATCTTATTTCAACATACTTTGTTTTACAATATGCATTTTGATATGACTGCTATTCTGTTCTATTCCCTTCCCCTTCCATTCCCCTTCCCCTTCTCCTCCCTTCCCTTCCCTCTTCCCATCCCTTCCCTTCCATTCCATCTGAAAAATTCTCCCATGGAATACTGAGATGCGTACAGTCCAAAAGATAAATGCGTTCTGATTGTCTTACTTAGACTATTGAGAGATCTGGATCAAGATGAATCACTTCACACTTGGGACCAATTAATCCACATATATTTCACCCTCTTTTTTTCTGTCTTTTTTAGAATTACACCTACATTATTTTGTCTTTGTTTATTGAATCATTGGTATATATGCCTAGGGAAACTGTAACTCCAAGAGGGAATTTTATGAACAACATTTTAGCACTTCTGCTGTGTTTGGGGAATAAGGAAGGCGGAAGTGATGGTAAATAAACTGGATTAGTATTAGTAAACATGTCTAAGATAAGCAGGGGCCGATGTATATTTCTGGACTATACAAGTTTAGAACATTTGCCTCTTTCTCTGTTTCTTCTGCTATTTCTTTTTTAATTTGCTGTTTCCCTCATAATGTTTTTAAATAAAATTATAATCGTGTACGCTAACTTGGAGATTCTGTTCTCTAAGTCCCAGTTTCCTACCTGTGGCAGTTGCTCCAGATTCCCAGAACAGAAACATTGGTGTGAAATTGTTTTTCAGAAGGCACTAATAGGTGTCAGAGTCAGGCTGTAAAAGCTGTTTGAGTTTTGTGGGCAAGTGAGTATTGTGGAAGATTGCTTTATCCAAGGTCTACCTGCTTGATAAGTAATGGAAAACATGAAGGTGGAGGTGAGTGGGGAAGAGAGAAAAATCCTCATATGCAAGATTAATAAAGAAATTACTACCATCCTACATTATGAATTGGATGAATTTTTAATAGTCAAGAATGAGGTTGATTTATAATGTACCAGTCCTTGCCTCCGGAACCCATTGCAGTTAATAAATAAATGACAGTCTCCTTATATTAAAAGTATCAGTCATTCTACATCACTGCCATGTAATTTATGGGAGATTGTGAAGAGCTGGATGGAACATCCCTGCAGAGAGCAGAACTGTTACCTGAGTGAGGGAAAAGCAAGAAAAATATAATTTTATCAATAAAGGAGAATATTTGTTGCTCAGGGTTGAAATGAAGGGTCCTTGGTACTCTCTGAGCTTGGTTGTTTTCTTTCAGATGTTTCATTGCCCAAGCTAAGTAACATCATCAGGCTGATCATAATTTTCTGTGCTGGTCAGTGTGCCGGTCACAAGATCAGATGAAGGCTGAAATTTAAAGGCTGACATGGAAGATCCTTCAGAGAAGATCATATGTTATGAATAATTATTGGGTATGGCTACCTCAACTGTTATATGCCCGCAATTCTTAGTGATAGAGTGTTCTTTGTCCCAGTGTCTCATTTTCCACTGATCTTTA
Source organism: Bothrops alternatus (assembly GCA_034064705.1). Classification (NCBI taxonomy): domain Eukaryota; kingdom Metazoa; phylum Chordata; class Lepidosauria; order Squamata; family Viperidae; genus Bothrops; species Bothrops alternatus. The sequence goes on from JARGCV010000302.1 coordinate 325,165, forward strand.
ATAGAAAATTGGACCAGCAGATCTGTTAAATCTGTGTCTGGTGCTCCTTGGCATGTATCTGGGGTGGATGGGTGGTGAGGTGATAACATTGATACAATTGATCCCAGGAATCTATGATTTAAGATGCAGTCTGGTCTTACGTAGAATGATGGTTTGGACCTAACACTCAATCTTTCACATTGGTCTGTTGATGAATCTGACAATTTCCTTGCTATCTTACAACCACAATAAATTGGTTCAAGAATAATATAGTCTTATCAAATTTTGGCAAACTCCAGGTGTGAGGACTTCAATTCCCAGGATTCACAGCAAAAACTATGCTAATTGAAGAACTTTGAGAGTTGAGTACCATATATTTGGAAATCTATCTTCAGCTGATGAAGCAGAAGCTCCTTAGATAATTATTTGCTCTTTATTCCCTTTTTACTAATTTGAGTGGATGGGCAACTGTGATTGTATGAAACTGTCAAGTTACTGGACAAGGTAGATGTTGTGAATTTCACATTTTATCTTAGTTTAAGGGGAGAATTAACATGTGGCGTCCATATTTTTATGAATAATCTTCTCAATAGATCTGTGTCTTATGAATAACACAGAGGCTTATATCTCAGTAACAACAATACTTGTCTAACACATTGATCTCCAATGACAAGGACTAATAGTGATGCCCTCCGGCTATTCTTCTGCTGAGGGCAAATATGAACTCCAGCAATTGAATAACTTGTGAAGATATGGATACATCAAGGGGAGAGAGTATTAATATGCTACTCGATCATCTTGTGCACCTCAGGATGTACCACTGACAAAAGAGTTGTTCCCATTTTGATCATGTTTTTCCTCCTGTCTTCCTTTGGTCATTTTAAATCTGTAGAGTTCCAAGCAACCATGTGTGTAGTGTTACACCCCAAGTGTTAATTTGATTTAGTAATTTAGGTTATTAATTAAAGCTGTCAAAACTGTTGTCACCTTTTTCTATATAAACTGCTACTGATACGAGTCACAGTGGTATTGGACAGTTTTGGAATCAAGGCTACACATTTTGGAAAACAATTTTCCCCTTCGTCAAAAAGGATTGTCCAAATATACTCAAAATGGATTCATTAACATTTTGTTCAAATAATCCCTGTTCTACAGTACATAATTGTTTTTCTTAGTGCAGGGGTAGGCAACCTTGGCTCTTTTATGACTCGTGGACTTCAACTCCCAGAATTCCTGAGCCAGCGTGGCTCAGCTTGGAAACCTCTCCCTTTCCCCTCAGCGTGGCTGGCTCAGGAATTCTGGGAGTTGAAGTCCACGAGTCATAAAAGAGGCAAGGTTGCCCACCCCTGTCTTAGTGACTGCTATTTTCTCATTCCCAAACAGGTCATGTAGCTTCTCACCATCAACCCTCTGGACCAAATGAACATTTTGAATCTGATCGTTGGTTCAGATTGCGTTTCTGAATTAAATGATTCCATTTATTCCATAGTCATAGGCACCTTGCAAAGAACAAAATTTAAAAAAAACCATTTTTTTTAGATTCAGTGATTCACTAAAAACTGATTTGATGATCTGAATCAACAAGAGAATAACATACAACTGGATCTTCACAGCACATGCAAACTTTAATGACTGGAACATGCTTTCTTCTTGAATCTTTCAGAGAACAAGAAGACACACACATCCCATTCTGAACGTTTCCACTCACCTTATTTAGAATCCCACTCTAAGGCTATAAATTGGCTTGCCACTAAGTAGACACCTATTGGGCTATGCTGTTGTTAACCCAACCCTTTCTGACATACTCTTATCTCTTTGTCAGCTAGAAAAGATGGTTTCAGATAGTTTCAGGAGCAGCCATTTAACATTTTTAAAAGGAGAGGTTGGCCCGGTTGTTCATTCACTTCTCCTGGTCTTAAGTACACAGAATATAGGGACCTTGGAGGTCTTCTAGTCCAAAATTTTGCTCAAACAGGAGACCCTATACCATTTCAGATAAACGAATGTCCAGTCTCTTTTTGAAAACCTACAGGAATGGAGTGCCAGAAACATAGTTCGCACTTGTTTCCTATTGCACCCAACTTATTTTGACAATAAAATAAAGGATATCAATACTGCATTGCATTACGATGCAATGTCAACACCGTTTATTGCTCTTGCATACATAGATAGAGCAGGTATTTCTTTTTTTCCAGTTAAAATTAAGAGATGGAGACAGACATGTCCAACTGCTGTATATCTCTTCTTGGTCTGTAATTAATCCATGAAGTTGAGTGTGATGAGATTGCACAATATTATTGATTTTTTACAAGGTTTAGGTAGTATGCTATGTTGCAACTGTGGGAAAGGGTGTCTTAGAAAAGAAAAGAAACCACAAAGTTGTGAACCATCCAGAGTTGTTGACTGAGATGGGTAGCTATAGAAATAAATATTTAATAGGTAGGTAGGTAGGTAGGTAGATAGGTAGGTAGGTAGGTAAACGGATGGACAGGGTTCAAACGGACATAGGTAGTGACAGATGTTTCTCTCTCCTAAGGCACAATGAAAAATTTTCTGCTGCAAATTCTGTATGGTGTCAGGAACAGCATTCAGACAGTAAACACTCAACTCCATCCATTTGCCCCACTCTACCCCAAATTAAAGGATTCCAGGGTCATAAAAAGGGAGATAGATAGTTGATAGATCTGTCTGTCTGTCTGTCTGTCTGTCTGTCTGTCTGTCTGTCTGTCTGTCTGTCTGTCTGTCTGTCTCTCTCTCTCTCTCTCTCTCTCTCTCTCTCTCTCTCTCTCTCTCTCTCTATCTATCTATCTATCTATCTATCTATCTATCTATCTATCTATCTAATCTGGCCACGGTTGTCAGCTCTGTCCTCTTTATTAACTATTCCTCTATTCTGAGCATTGTAGGATCTTTCCAATGCTGAGTATAGAAAGGTTGTGCTACTGTTATCATATACTGTATAACAGTGACAAATCTATTACGATTTGTAACCTTAATGCACTGCGTAAAGCTGGCCAATTTGGGGCTATCCTGAAAACTATGGTGAGCAAAATTGTGCTTCCCACAGTGTGTGCCTATCTTGACTAGGAAGGAACAGCTCACTTATCTGCCTGCGTTCAGGCTGTTTACCTGCTAAGTCAAAGTGCTTAGGACTATTTAGAACTTTCAGATCTTCAAAACACTACTTCTTTTTTATGATTCTCCAAGCAAAAAGAATCACTTTGAAGATACCTGTAACACTTCCTACCCTCTCTCCAATGCTGTTTTTCTTGACAGTATCTTAATTGAGTGATTGAGACAGGGAATAGCTTGTGAGCCAACAGCAAGGCTGGTTTAAGACAAAATGGCTTCCTTCCTTCCTTCCTTCCTTCCTTCTTCCCCTTCCTTCCTTCCTTCCTTCCTTCCTTCCTTCCTTCCTTCCTTCCTTCCTTCCTTCCTCCCCTTCCTTCCTTCCTTCCTTCCTCCCTCCCTTCCTTCCATTCCTTCCCTTCCTTCCTTCTCTCCCCTTCCTCCCTCACTGTGTGGAAACCGGTAATAAGTCATTTGTATGTCAAGAACTACGTATACGAGACAGGCTCTGTTCTTCTCCATGCTAAATATAGTCAGTGGTTTCAGCTTTTTCTCACACTCTTTCTTCCTTCCTTCCTTCCTTCCTTTCCTCCCTCCTTCCTTCCTTTCCTTCCTTCCTTGCTCCCTCCCTCCCTCCCTCCCTCCCTTCCTTCCTCCTTCCCTCTGCTTCCCCCCTCACTGTGTGGAAACTGGTCATAAGTCACTTGTAAGTCAAGAACTACCTGTACGAGGCAGGTTCTGTTCTTCAATACTTTGAAACTTCCCTACGCCTTTCTCTAACATCTTCTGCCTGAAATAGATGGATCACTCAGCTCTGATTAACAGTTGAGAAAGAACGGGGGAGAGTATTTCTCAGGCGAATACAGGTAATCCTCAACCTACGACCGCCATTAAGCCCAAAATTTATGTGGCTAAGCAAGACAGTTGCTAAGTGAATTTTGCTCCATTTTGCCATCTTTCTCGCCACTGTTGTTGAGGGGATCACTGCAGGTGTTAAGATAGTAACATGGTTGCTAAGTGAATCTTGGCTTCCCCGTTGACTTTGCTTGTCAGATGGTTGCAAAAGGGGACCACGTGACGCCGGGACACTGCAACCGTCATAAATATGAGTCAGTTGCCAAGCGTATGGATTACGATCGCACGACCCAAGGGGCATGAAATAAAGAAATAAAACAAAGAAATAAAAAGAATTTGCTGATTAACGTATCTTTATAACTATGTCCTCAGTAGCTGTTCTATAGCTATAAGGTTCTATAGCCAGTGGAAGACAAAGTAACTGAAATCTAGAATACAAGCTGTCTACCCAGGTGAATTGCTGTTGTCAGATTTGCTTCCTCCTGTGTATTTATTTTTGCTGTTGTCCTAGTTGGTTTCAAATACTTTTTTCCTCTTGTTTGTGAAGGAATTATTACTTTACTTATTTGTATCTTGCCTTTATTATTTTTACGAATAACTCAAGGTGGAAAATATATCCAACACTCCTCTTATTTTCCCCACAACAACAACTTTGCAACGTGTGCTGGGCTGAGAGAGTCACTGTCCCAAAGCCACCCAGATGGCCTTCATGGCTAAGGCAGGACTTGAACTCACAATCTCCTGCTTTCTAGCCTGGTGCCTTAACCGCTTGATCAAACTGGCTCTTGTTACCGTATTATGTATTTGGGTAAATAATCATCCTGAAAATGAGATAGGCAAAATAATCAGGTCAACCTATCCTTGTTTGCCATGGTGGACAACAAAAGCAAGCACAACTTTTGGTTTCCATTGGATCTATTTGTTGTTTATTAGTAAAACATTCTGGCTTTGGGATAAAGGCAAAGCTGAATGCATCTTTTTTAATAAGTTTTTTATTTTTTATTTTTCTAAACTCTCCCTGATACATATACCATGATATTTATGAGATGTTAACATACATTCTTTTTACATTCATATATAAGATACTTTTAATAAAATGAAATAAATACATACACATGACTTTTGGAGTTGCTCGCCCATTTCCCCTTTCACCGTATCCACACTCCTTCTTCTCTACCTTCTTTCTCCCTTTCTTCTCTTCCCTACTTCCCTCTTCTTCTTCTTCTCTTTCCTTCACCACTCTCCTCCCCTTTCTCCCCACTTCTCCTCTTCTCCTCCAGCCTCCCTACTTCCCTCTTCTTCCTCTTCTCTTTCCTTCACCACTCTCCTCCCCTTTCTCCCCACTTCTCCTCTTCTCCTCCAGCCTTCCTACTTCCTTCTCCCCTCCTTTACTCTTTTCTCTCTCCTCTCCTTTCTTCCCTCTCATCCCTCTTCAGATACAATTCAAAGCTGAATGCATCTAAACACAGCCGTACTCATTCACATTGCGTATCTCCTATTCAAACACATACACGGTCCCTCTCTCTCACACAACACACTTCAAGGCACTTGGTAAAATCTTCTTGATTCTAATTTTGATTATCCCATTTCCATACTTCCTTCCCATCAAATATACTCGAGTAAGAATGTGAAATAAAGGTCAAAATCAAGTCGTGATTACAAGAATGAAAATAACAGCAAATAAAATTGGCAACAGGAAACAGCTTCAAAGCCGGCAAATTTTGGGGTGGAAAAGTAGGGATGTAACACTTTCCATGAAAATGGGATGTCTTCATTTGACAATTAGAAACATTAAGACCGTAGGGTATAATCAGCGAATGGACTCTGTTCTCCAGTATTAAACTCTTTTTTGAAAGATGGGTCATAGAGTGTGAATTTATTGATGTTGGTATAAGTTTGGGGTAAAGCTTTCCCCCCCCCTTCCTATAAATGTCTTGTTGTTCTGGTCATGATGATTAGTTAGTTCTATGCTCAAGATTCCAAAATTTCTTTCTGCATAAAGGAAGGGAAACATCCGAATAGAAATTGACAGTGAAGAGATAGAATTTTGGAGGGGGGAGAAATCCCTTTCCTAAGATCACAGGTAGCTCAAAACGGTGAATGCAGCACAGAAATAAAATGTCAGGTTGCGCTGGGTCGCACAGCAATGATGGACCTGAGCCCAATATGGAAAAGCAAGGACCTCATCCCGGCAACCAAATGTAGGTTAGTTCACTCTATTGTGTTCCCCGCAGCTACCTATGGTTGTGGAATTTGGATCCTAAAAAAGCCAGACAGGAAGAAAATTGACTCATTTTGAGCTCTGGTGCTGGGGAAGGCTCCTGCGTATTTCTTGGATAGCAAAGGTGACTAACTAGCAAGTACTGCATAGGACCAGACATGTCACTGGAAGGCAAAATCGTGAAACTGCTTCTCATTTAGTTTGACCATGTCACGAGGGGAATTCACTGGAAAATGCAATTCTGTTTGGAAGAGTTAGTGGTAAAAGGAAACCAGGCCATCAAAGAATACGGTGGCTGGACACTATCAAAGCTGACACAAGCCAGAACATAGAAACACTCAAAGAAATGGTGGAAAAACGGAAGATGTGGAGAGACCTGGCCCATAGAATCGCCAAGAGTTGGACACAACTGAATGGATAACATCATCATTATCATCATCATCATCATCATCATCATCCAGTCAAGATATATTAGCTTATAGCTAATGGCACTAGATCTACTTTCTGTGTTCCTTTGATCTATTTTCATTTTTCTGACATTCCTGCTCCCTGCCTCTCTTTCTCAACCTTTCTTCCCTCTCTCACAGCCTCTTCTACAGCCATAATGTAGAATTATCACACAGCCATCACTGAAACAATATAAAGTTTGCTCTTGTTACTGCTACATTAGTGTAGCAGAGGTTGAATGTCACCAGAAGCTGTTACATGTGCCCATGGGAAACAGGCCATTGTCAGATTACACTTAGCAATACCACTTATATACTAAAACGCTTCATAGTGTTTTATAGTACTCTCTAAGCGGTTTACAGAGTCAGCCTCTTGCCCCCAACAACCTGGGTTCTCATTTTACTGGCCTTGGAAGCACGGAAGGCTGAGTCAACCCTGAGCCGGTCAGGACTGAACTCCTGGCAGTAGGCAGAATTAGCCTGCAATACTGCATTCTAACCACTGCACCACTATGGCTTCTAATTGGTGTTATGTGGCACTTGCCAAATATTTAAAGAGATTACTTTTAAATTAGTCCAAGGGTTATATCTTACTCAAACATTGCAAACAATCTTCTTCTCAGCTAAGTAATTTGGTAGGTTCAAAAAGGAAAAAAGGTGATTGTGCCTGCCCATTTATTGCTATGTGCAATGAACTTCATACTATGAATTATACTTGAGATCCAGAAGGACCAATTATTTTAGAATGCTCTTTGATATGTTGATTGTTAGGATTGCTATTCACCAGTTAAACTCCCTTAGATGTTTGCTGCTCAAAACTATCTGCTTCACAGGTTTGTGGATAGTTACAAATGCTACTCTAAAGAAGCACATTGCCAAATGAATGTTTTCACAGTTAAAGCAAATGATAATATTTAACTTGGAAAATTTCCTGAAAAAGATGTAAAGCTATATTTTATAGCATCTGATTACTTTCCCATTTCTTATTATTCTGGATACTCCTCCAGTGTTCTGAAGAACAACAATTTCCTAGCACGTCAACTAGAAAAGTTTCCAAAAACTGAGAATTGAACTTTAGAGTGATTTTTTTTAAATATATTCTCAAAAACTGTCCTTAGTTATTGTTTTTCCCCCTTAATATGCCTAAAGTCACAATAAGTAACAATACAGTGGAGAATTTAGCATGAAATACTAAGCCTAAGATAGAAACCACTCTCATATGTATCAAATAATTTAATGCATTTCGCAGTTGTTTATTAATGCTACACTGAGCTTTAGATGTAATATTTAAGCAACTTTCTGCATGTCAGCATTAAAATCTTAGAAAACATTGTTAGCATAGACCAACATTTTTCTGTTTCTTTACTTTTAAAGGTTGGTTATCTTGATAATCAGAGTCTAGTCAATACTGTATAAATACCACTGCACCCAAATAATGTAATATACTATTTGTGTTTTATAATAATGCAATAAAAGTGTATCAAAGAAGATTTCCTCAGCCAGTGAGCTATATGCCCACACCAGCTGGTTTGTTGTGGGCAATGTGAAAAGCTTACCATTTCTAGACCAATAGGCTTTCTACAATTCTTTTCTCTATCACACAATACTAGGACAAAGGGGCACTCCCTAAAGCTCATAGGTAAGAAAGTGAGGACAAATAAAGGGAAATATTTCTTCACCCAGAGGGTCATTGATTTATGGAATTCACTTCCAGAAGAGGTCGTGACAGCTGTCAGCTTTGATAGCTTCAAGGCAGGGTCAGACAGATTCATGGATGCCAAGTGTATTGGTGGCCATTAAAACGGATGTCCATGTGCCGCCTCTATGTTGGTTGAGGCAGGCAGGATTCCCTTGAGTACCATTTGTTGGGGGTCAAGGGAAAGGGAGGGTTTTGCCTTCTCTTTCTGCTCAAGATCCCCATGTACAATTGGTGGGCCACTGTGTGACACAGAATGCTGGACTCGATGGGCTTTGGCCTGATTCAGCAGGGCTCTTCTTATGTTCTTAAGTTCTTACATATCTGCTCTATTTATTGGCTTAGGATATTTTTTTTGTTCCTGTGGAACAGGTAACTCTCTATTCTGTTGGGAAAGGGTTCTTGAACTGAACAATAGATCTGAGCATGGAGAATAATTTCAGAAGGAGATATTTTTTTTGGTAAATAATTCATACAGCAGCTAGCTAAGTGCAGTGATCAATGTATCCACTGTTGAATGTTTCCTAAAGAAACATTACATCCTCCCTCTTTATTTGATCATCTCAAGGGCAAATTGATCAAAGGAACAGCAGTGCCACTTGCACAGGGTCCAACCTTGTGGGTTTCAGTTAGAGAGCTTCTGCCTGGAAATAATGAAACTGATGATTAACAAACAACACTACTATTGAGTTTGGTTTATTTCATTTCATTCTCAAAGCAACAAGCTCTTGCTTGATGAGGAGACTGTATTTAATAACTGGCTTGTTAGTGTCTTGTAGCTCATCCCATCCAGTGCCCTGCTTGTTCATCCATCTTTCTCTTGGGGGTTTGCATTAGGCATCAATCCTTGGCCAAGAGTTAGGTCAATACTTTGATTTAATTTGGGAAGGGAGTATAAAAGGGAGCGTGAAAAGGAGGAAGATACCTGGAGAAAGGATCTCTAATTTTTTTTCTGCTGTAGTCAGATTGTGCATATTATCCTTTTAAAACAAAAACAGAAATATTCTCTTTCTATGCAAATTTACCGTATATAATTCTTTACTAATCAAGACATTTTCTCCTATCTATCTCATCTTAAAGGAGAATGTTTGTAGCTTGAGGTGGAAATGAGGGGTCATCGGTGCTTTCTGAGTTTGGTTGTTCTCTTGCAGGCATTTCATTACCAAACTAGGTAACAACATCAATGCAGAGGGGAGTAGGGTTTGCTCTTTGTTTGTGTATGGGAGCTAGGAGGACTCCCCACTAGGACTGATGATGTCACCTAATTTCTGTAATGAAATGTCTGCAAGAAAACAGCCAGGCACAGAGAGCACCAAGAACCTCTATCTCAGTGTTTCTCAACCTTGACAATTTTAAGGCATGTGGACTTCAACTCCCAGAATTCCACAGCCAGCAACGCTGGCTGTGGAATTCTGGGAGTTGAAGTCCACATGCCTTAAAATTGTCAAGGTTGAGAAACACTGCAGTCTATCTCATCTTGCATATTCCTTTTCACCCGTGCTGTTCCCTTTTCTGCATCAGATTCAGCAGCTGTGACTACTTTGCTTGCAAGTAGTTGCTCAGTCCCAGTTTATTTTGAAGCAAAATGCCAAAGCAACTCATACCTTGGCTGCTGTCAGTTTTGATGCTATGCATTCTGTTATGTAAACCTCCATGCCGGATGTATCGCTTTCTCTAGCTTTGTGTTTGTGAGGGATGGTGACCACAGGACAGGCAATCGTGCAGTGAAAAATAGGATGCTCTTATATGCTCTCTAGAAAGAGTACAGAGAAGAGCAACAAAGATGATTAGGGGACTGGAGGCTAAAACATATAAGGAACAGTTGCTGGAATTGGCTATGTCTGGTTTAACAAAGAGAAGGACGAGGGGGGAACAGGATAGCAGTCTTCCAATATCTCAGGGGCTGCCCCAAAGAAGAGGGAGTCAAGCTATTCTCCAAAGCACCTGAAGGCAGGACGAGAAGCAACGGATGGAAACTAATCAAGGAGAGAAGCAACCTAGAACTAAGGAGAAACTTCCTGACAGTTAGAACAGTTAACCAGTGGAACAACCTGCCTCCAGAAGCGGTGAATGCGCCAACACTGGAAGTTTTTAAGAGACTCGACAGCCATTTGTCTGAAATGGTATAGGGTTTCCTGCCTGAGCAGGGGGTTGGACTAGATGACCTCCAAGGTCCCTTCCAACTTTATCATCACTATTATTATTATTATTATTATTATTATTATTATTATTATTATTATTATTATTATTATTATTATATTCTCACACAAGGACCCCTCTTTTATAATAAAGAAAAGAGGGGTCCTTGTGTGAGAATATAATATTAATAATATTATTATTATTAATAATAATAATAATAATAATAATAATAATAATAATAATAATAATAATAGTGATAATTTTCTTTATAATAAAGAAAAGGGCAGCCCGACCTTATGGTAAAATATTCTTTGAAAAACAACAAGACAGCAATTCCTTTTCCATCCAATTGCCTGAGAATGAAGTGCAAAGTAACTTTTAAGCAAATTAGTGAGGCTGCTCTAAACGGTATCTCCCTAATTTGAGTGGAGAAGTTCAAAGAACTACTCAGTAGCCCTGGAAGTGCCCTTTATCACTTTGAGGGTTTTGCATCATTTCAAGACAAACCAACACATACCGAGGAGTTCTTCTTCTGCCTCTTAAGCATAATTTTCCTGATTTGGTTTCCCTTCTTGCTATCTAAGTAATCTCACTGGAGATTACTCAGAGGTTAGCAAGTACAACAAGTACAAACTGCTACAAAAGTCTCCATAATCTATGCACCTTCCTTAATCCTTGGCTCTTCCCATAGAGATTATTAGTTGTTGATAAATTTTACATTTTGATCTCTCTCTCTTTTTTTTTTTAGAAATCTCAAAAGTATAGAAGGCGTATGCGATCGGTCTAATTGCTCAGTTTTTTTAAAAAAAACAACACACACCAAACATATGTGTAAGTCCTAGGACAGAGTATATATACAATCACTTTAGAAAAGAGTCGACAAGGAATAAAATAAAGAAAAACAGCAAATAGCTAGTCAATCGTTAATGCGTGGGAGTAAAATGTGAAAAATATGTCAGCAAAGTTAGAAAAATGGCAAAAAATAGTTATGTATTAATGAATGGGCCTATTAGTATCTGATGTTTTCTGTTTAAATGTTTGGATAAAAAAGACTATATTTTGGATGACACATTTAAGAAGCATCTATTAAAAGCAATGCATTCTTAAAATGGAATTTTAAGAATGGGTGTAGAAGCAGGCACATTAGGGAACAGAAACACACACACTTTGCATATTTGATAAGCAATTACAAAGAGAAATGGACGTGAATTTCCCAATTTTACAAAAGGCTGGGGTCTTCCAACACTTTTAATATGCATTTGATGTATGGGGAAATACTCTTAATGGAACCAGGGGACTTCATATTTTTATTCATATTTTGTGGATATGGAGTTTCAAATGATCCATGCATATACTTTGCAGTATGTGGATCCTTTAAGATCTCACACTGAATGTACAGCATTTGGCCATGAACAGTACAATTTTGCCTTCTCTGTTCCTTTAATATTAGCACACAAGTATTCTTAGGGGTGTTATTTCTTACTGAGGTCACACTTCAGTATGTTGGACAGGAGCAAGATATACCTGCATTCTCTCTGGCCAAATATACTATATAATGTAATAAAAATATAATAGTCTAGTGAAGAAAAGGACCAGGGGTGACATGTTAGCAGTGTTCCAATATTTTAAGGGCTGCCACAAGAAGAGGGGGGTAAACCTATTTATCAAAGCATCAGAAGGCAGGACAAGAAGCAACAGATGGAAGCTTGTTAAACAAAAATCTAACCTTAGAAATAAGGAGAAATTTCCTGAAAGTGAGAACAATTAACCAGTGAAACGGGTTGCCTTCAGAACTTGTGGGTGCTCAATCACTAGAGGTTTTTAAGAAGAGATTGGATTTTTCCAGATGGCATAGGGTCTCCTGCTTGTGCAGGGGGTTGGACTAGAAGACCTCCAAAGTCCCTCCCAATTCTATTACTCTGTTTTGTTCTGTCCTCTGGCTTAGGTCTTGGGATACGCAGCCCTTTAATTTTGATATACTTTCACACAGTCCTGCCTTAGTTCAACTAGAAACAGTCCTAGATTGTTTTAACTAACTTGGCTATTCTTCCTCAGCCTCTGAGGTGGTCTCTGTGCATTGTGAGAAATAAATTTTCCTCATGTCCTCTTAGGAGAGCATCTTGGGGTCATAAAAGCCACCAGGGAACTTCTGCTGGCTTGTCACAGCTGTAGCTCAGCTTAATACAGCTCTTTATTCATTCGTCTCCTGAGATTATCTTCCTTCTCTTTGCTTAAATGACCCCTCTCCTCGTCCCACTTCCCATTTGCTGGAAGGAGAAGTGTTCCAAAGATTTTGGATTTGTGCCCTTTTCAGTTTATCAGACTTCAGTGTTTTGTCATTTGGAATGGCTCCATGCCTAAAAGAAGTCCAGAAAAAACAAAATGTGCAATTCTGGAAAAAAAATGTATCATGCATTACAAGGCAATAGTAGGATTTGAATTAGTATAGGAAAGATGGCCTCTTAGCAGACATGGCATGATTTCAACCTGGAACTTTAAAGGATGAAGGATCTTTGCTATACAAATGTCAGAGAATGGACTTGGGTATGCCTACTTTTCCCATTTACACCCCAAAAGTGCTTTTCCAAAAGGCAATTGGACTTTCTTGGGGGTTTTTTTCCCCCTTGAAAACATGTTGCTTCTCATCCAAGAAGCTTCACCAGTTTCTGGGATGAGAAGCCAAATGTTTTCAAGGGAAAAAAACCCCAAAAAGTCCAGTTGCCTTTTGGAAAAGCACCATTTGGGACAGCCATGACCTGGATGATTGAGACTCTCCATAGACAATTTTCCAGTTTACAATTCTTTTTAACTTTAACTTTATAACTTTATTTAAATTTATATGCCGCCCTTCTCCTGAGACCCAGGGCGGCTTACAACAATAATACAATAAAATTTAATTTACCAATAACAATCAACCATCCAATCCAAAACACATTCATTCAATCCGAAAACACATTCATACAACACACAATCACAATCAACACACATGGAGGCACATTCCTAGGCCCAGGGGCAGAGTACAGTTCATATGCCCCAAGCCTGTCAGTATAAATAAGTCTTCAGTAATTTCCGGAAAACTTAAACAAGCCCCACAACCAATCAATTAGGGCTTTGAGACATGCTTCAATCAAACATCCTGAGCCAGCCTATAGAACAGCGGCTCCCAACTTTTCTATACCCTGCGCCCCTGGAACGCTTCTGATATATTCTTGCACCCCTTACAAAAGTTCGAAATAAGGGCAATGAATGACGCGTATACACTATAATTTTGAAAACCCAAGTTTTCGCACCCCCTGGAATATTGTCTCGCACCCCCAGGGGATGCAAGCACCCCTGGTGGGGAACCCCTGCTATAGAATGTGTTGGGTTATATGTGTGGATGGATTGTTTTAGACTGAATTTCGATGAAAAGTTTCAGAAGATTTCTCAAAAGAGCCATTTCTCATATTTACGGCTCATGGGTCACAGATACTCCAGTAAATTTGTTTGTGGTCTCCCATCTCCCAACAGTGATTCTGAATGCTTACATGGATTAAAATAACAGCTCAAGGTAAACAATACACAGAAGCCACCTTGGGAGCAGAGCTCCCTTCTATTGCCTCTCAGTTCTTCTGAGCAATTCTGGGGGAAAAAATTAAACCCATGTTAAAACTATCTGGGTTATTTTGTCTTTGACATGGTTTTACTTACATGAGAATTGAGTAGAGGTGAACGCACGGGGTAGGAACTCTTCCACTGCACCTTAGTTGTTAGCAGGGCTTCTTTAAACTTTAATTTACCACTCTTTAACTTGGAATTTTGAATCTTTCCGGAAGCAGTGTCTTTGCACATGCATAAATGCCTCTCAAATCAGGTCACCTTCAAATCGAATCAATTTGAAGGTGTCTGATGCAATTGAGAAAATCCATTCAAAGGTAATTCACTTGGAGCTGCATATTCAAATCCGGTAAATAGACAGGCCAAGTATTTCCTTTATGCAAACAAGTACAAAACAGCCCCTTTAGACAAAGCCTTTGGGATTTTTAGTGTTGCTAATGTGTTTAGTTTTTATAGTTTTAATGTGGTTTTTATGCTGGCTTAATTTTGATCGGGAGTCACCCAGAATTGGGTTATAAGGTGGATGGCTATATAAACAAGCAAATGATTTATGGAATTCACTTCCTGAAGGGGTCGTGACAGCTGTCAGCCTTGACAGCTTCAAGGCAGGGCTAGATAGATTCATGGATGCCAAGTGTATCGGTGGTTATTAAAACGGATGTCCATGTGCCGCCTCTATGTTGGTTGAGGCAGGCAGGATTCCCTTGAGTACCATTTGTTGGGGGTCAAGGGAAAGGGAGGGTTTTGCCTTCTCTTTCTGCTCAAGATCCCCATGTACAATTGGTGGGCCACTGTGTGACACAGAATGCTGGACTCGATGGGCTTTGGCCTGATTCAGCATGGCTCTTCTTATGTTATTATGTTCTTATATAAAGATAAAGTTTTTCCCTGCCCAGTTGTGTATGACTCTAAGGCATAGTGCTCATCTCTTTTTCTTGGCTGAGGGAACCAGTGTTGACCAAGGCCAGTGGTCATGTGATTATCCTTTGAGGCACATAGAACACTGTTACCTTCCCACTAAAGTGGTACCTATTTATCTACTTGCATTTGCATACTTTCAAACTGCCAGATGGACAGGAATTGGGGCTAGTAACGGGAACTCACCCCATCATGCAGTGCTCTGGTCTCAAACTTGGACTGTCAGCTTTGCAGCTGGCAAGCTTAGCGTGTTTAACCACTGAGCCTTCGTGCCCTCCCCCCCCAGAAAACATATTTAGCCAGTGGTGGGAATCAGCCAATTTGCACCAGTTCAGTAGAACTGGTAGCTAATTTTTTGTTCAGTTCTGGCCCAGGCCCAGAACAGACTTCCAGAAGAGGCATCCATACAGAGAACTGGTTGTTCACATATTTGAATCCCACCATTATATATAGCCTATTTCTACATAGCTTTTATGCAGGTGTTCATGTAAAAATGAGACCCTTTGACTTGCAAACTAGTCCATACAATAAAGTTGGATCACCAGGGTCTGCTGCAGAGTTGAAGCATTTTGGTTTGTTGAGTTTCATTCTTTAAAAGGTTTTGTGGTAGCTCACTTTAATAGTACCAATAGTAGCAGTTGGTGGCTAATTTTATTCCTCCAATGTCCTAGTGGCACCGATTCCAACATTTTACAATGGAAGAGGTATGACTATCAAGATGTCTTGGTGGTAGTTTCCCTACAATGTTTGCTCAAGGATCAGCCAATGGAAGCACTTTAGAAAAATATTATGGATTGTCCTCTAGAGCAGTGTTTCTCAACCTTGACAATTTTAAGGCATGTGGACTTCATCTCCCAGAATTCCACAGCCAGTGTCAAGGTTGAGAAACTGCTCTAGAGTAAGAGCATCCTTCCTCCACCCATAGAAATTATTCTGGTGACTTTTTGTCTGAAGAGGGTGAGGAATGGTCACAGGTGACTAATAATTTGCACCTTAGAAGCCATACTCAAGAGCAGAAAACAGAACTTGGCCACATATTTCAACCTGAATACTCCTCAGAGCCTGATTTAGTATGTTAAACAGAACTCTAATTAGCACTTTAAGGAATGGATGCTCTCTGCTTTGCGAACCATATGCTAGAAGCAATTGTAAAACTGACAATCCCAATTATTTATTTGTTTGTTTATTTATTGACCTGCTTGTCCTCTGACAGTTCAGGGTGGTTCACATAGGGATATCCCCTAATTTCATTTCCCTGGGCTTTGAGAAGACAATCACCTACTAAGATCTATGACTAAACTGGGATTTGATCTGCCCAGTCTTAACTCAATGCTACCTCTTCTCTCTCATTTCAGATCTTGTTTAGCCATATATAAGAACAAATAAGATTGCTTCTTTCTTAGTCAGGCCCCTGCTTTTGCCTTTACTAACTGCTAGAGGTCTTCAGGTTTTGGGATCTAAACATTTCCCTATCTAGGAACTGAATCTGGGCTCTTTGGAATGAGAAGCAGATTCTGTACCATTGAGATATGGCCCTATCCTCATTAGATTTTAAAGAACCTCAGACTTGGGCCAGTGTGTACATGTTGGCTATTGTACGTAAGGAGGGCAAGGAGAAGGTAGAGATATGTATTTCTGATTCTGTGGTTGCTACTAGCGCATCTATTTCTGACCTCATGGCCCAAGAGGAACATTTGAACCTTCCACATGTGTGGTCCATCTCCAGGGATGCTTGACTTCTGAATGCTGTTGAATTACATCTCCCAGCATCTCACCCTGTGGGTCATGATGACTGAAGTTTCTGGAAGTCATAGCTTATGAAGGTTGGGAGAACTGCGTGTTCCAAAGATTTAATATATCCAAATCATAATGGATCAGTTGCAGGGGCAATGGCAGTCGTAGATGGCAATGACAGTCATTCCCAACAGTGAAAACAATTTGTAGAATTGTTTGTAGAATATGCATAGAAAATCCCAAATTGGTTTTCGCCGATGGAGGCAGTAATTCACCCTAATACTCTAGAAAAAAAAAGATGATGAGATACAAAGAATTACTGGATAACCAAGGCAATCTTAAGTCAAGAGAAGAGTTGGAGGAACAAAGAATACCCATAGATTGGTGGTCGTATCTACAAATCAAATCTAGATATAATAGAGACAGACAAGAATATGGACTAAATCAGACCCCACATTCACTTGATAAAATTTTAATAAGCAAGGAAGGAAAATTGTTATCAAAAATTTACAAATATTTATTAGAAATAGAATTAGAGGAAGAAATAGTGAAGGGGTCCATGTTAGCGTAGGCACGAAATGTGGGAAGAAATATAAATTTAGAGGAATGGGAAAGATTATGGAACATAAATTGTAAATTGATGCTATCAACTGCATATAGAGAGAATCAATACAAAATGATTTATAGATGGCATTTAACACCAGCGAGATTGGCCAAAATGCATAAAAATATAGATCCAAAGTGTTGGAAATGTAGAATTAGAGAAGGAACATTCTACCACATGTGGTGGCTGTGCCCCAAAGCAAAAAAGTATTGGGAACGAATAAGAGATTGGATACAGGAGATAACGGAGATAAAAATGGATTTTAAACTGGAACCATTTCTATTGGGCATAATAAATTTAAAGATTCAAAAACAACTCCAACACATCATTATATATATATTGACTGCAGCTCGCATAGCCTATGCCCAATGTTGGAAGAATGAAAATATACCCACAGATGAAATGGTTATCTATAAAATTTTGGAATGCGCAGAAATGAATAAACTCATGCTAGAATTAAAAGACAAAGAGATGACAGAATTTTATGAAATTTGGAATAAATGTTATATTTGGCTAGAACAGAGAAAGAAAAAGACATAATGATTAAATGTAAATAAAATGTAAATAAGATGTAATGAATAGTTAGAATGTATTGCACGGTTCTGTTAAGAGAAAAGTTTTTTGGTTAATGTATGTTTAGTTTGTTTTGGTGTATGGTGTAGGGTGAAAAAAAAATTAAAAAAGGAAAAAAAAAAGAAAACAATTTCCTGACAAAGCAATTTCCTATCGGTGAGACCAATTAACCAATAGAACAGTTTGCCTCTTAGAGTTGTGGGTGATCCATTGCTGGATGCTTTCAGGGGGAAAAAATGGACATCCATTTGGATGGTATAAAAACCCCTGCCTTGAGCAAAGGGGTTAGATTAGAAGACCCCCACAGTTCTCCAGTCCTATGAGTCTATGGTTGAGGTCTTATATATAGAATTAAGTAAACTTTGCTTGGTAGATGACAAGGGGGCATGAAAACCATTGGTGAAACGTGTGTGCAGGTCTGTGTTTGTGTCTTTATCTGTCTGTGTGTATGTGTGAGCTGTGCTATGCTGTGTGAAGGTGGCAGAGGAGAAAATGTAGGATTGGTGGTGAAAAGGTAAGGCAAAGGGGGTAGTGAACAGAAGTCTTTCTGTACCAAGTAGCATCATTTCACCAATCCTTCCAGCTTCCCTCTTTAGCCACTGCCTTGCCATCATGGGAGGTATCTATCATGACCTGCAGATCAGTCGTAATTCACTCCGAGCCCCATTGTCTTCATCAGCAAATATCAAAGCCTCCCCATGCTCATGCTTTACTTCATGACTGCCAAGAATATCATCGCTCACCAGTGGGTGAAAGAAACAAATGCCTTGTTCAATACCCTTCCCCACTTTCTAAGCTGAAATTTTCATGATGGATGGTTTGAATAGCTTTGGGCTCCATCACTTTCCTAATAGCAGTAGAATAGACCAGGGAAGGGTATTCTTTCTCCTGTCCTAGTTTCAAAAACAATTTCCAGCATAAACCCTGATTCCAAATGACTGCATTTTTGCACCTTACAAGCCAACCTATAATACAGCATATTCTATAGGCATGGAGTTATGTATCCTTTATCTTTGAGTATCCCCTTCTTAGGTCGGATTAAAAATTATACGTGGCTGCATAAGGAATGGATTCTGAACAGGAAAGCAGCAGTTATTCTTATTTTTAATTCAAATTACATTTTGGCTTGCAAAATAAGGAGTTCTGATTGTGCCCCTCTCTGCTGATCATATTTTGAGTTTAGACTATATGGATAGTCCTAGACTTACTACCATTTGCTTAGCGACTTTTCAAAGCTACAAGGGCACTGCAAAAAAAATTAGTTACAACTGGCACTGGCATGTTTTTGCTGTTGCGACATCCCCATGGTCACATGACCAGAACTCAGACTCTTGGCAAACATCATGAATTCATTATGGTTGTCGAACATTCCTAGCCAGCTTCCAACAAGCAGAGTCAATAGGGGAATCCATATTTGTTTAACAACCTCAAGATTCACTCAATCATTGCAGTGATGCAGTTACAGCCACAGCAAGAAAGGTCGTAAAAATTGGACATAACTTACTGAACCATCGCCTTGCTTAGCAACAGAAACTCCACTCCCTGTTGCAATGATAAGTCAAGGACTATCTGTATTGGTACTAAAAAGGCAACATTCATCCCGATGCAACCCATATTCCAAAACCTTTTGAAATTTACTGATCCCATATCCCAGGTTCCTACTGACACTGGTTTCTGATCCATATGAAATCAACTTGGGGTTTCGAACAAGCAACCTTTTGAGAAACATATAAGAAGATGTGTAAGAGCATTTTCACAAGTGAGATTTAAATAGCCTTTGGATATCTTGTTCCGTGTATACATTTGAAAAATTTTTCTAGGACTAAAAGGAAAAAGGAGAGACTGGAACATTAATGACATCCCTATAATTCAACCTTCTGTTTCCAAAATGGAACATGCAGTATGTAGAATATCAAGGATACTTTTGATTATTTTATTGGATATAATATTTAAAGATATATTTAATAGAATAGAATAGAATAGAATAGAATAGAATAGAATAGAATAGAATAGAATAGAATAGAATAGAATAGAATAGAATAGAATAGAATAGAGAAGAGAAGAGAAGAGAAGAGAAGAGAAGAGAAGAGAAGAGAAGAGAAGAGAAGAGAAGAGAGAAGAGAAGAGAAGAGAAGAGAAGAGAAGAGAAGAGAAGAGAAGAGAAGAGAAGAGAAGAGAAGAGAAGAGAAGAGAAGAGGTTAGGATAGGATAGGATAGGATAGGATAGGATAGGATAGGATAGGATAGGATAGGATAGGATAGGATAGAATAGAATCTGGAAGGGACCCTGGAGGTCTTCTAGTCCAACAAGAGAACCTACACCATCTCAAGACAGATGATTACACGTGAAGATTTTATTTAGCTTGTTAGTTTGTTATTTTTCCACATTAAGTTAACCTTCCCCATCTTGGGAACCTCTAGAAATGCAGACTTAGATATAACCATTGCTGAGAATTCTGAGTGTTAAAATGCATGCATCTCCAATGTGATTAATTACCAGTGTGATTAATTATCAGTAGAAATCACATTCTAGTGGTTGTTCAAGCCACTGTTTCTCAGGTAACTTTTCCTAATACTGTCAACATTCATTTCTGCTCAGTACAAATTTTGGGAGTTGTAATCCAATTTATCTAGAGCATACATGCTTAGGGGAGGCTGCATAAGTCAATTCCGTTTCATTTCCATATAGACCTGCAGCATTTTAGAATACCCTAAATTACACTTTAAACAAGCACTTTTGTAATATGTTAGTAAAGTTAGTAAATAATGCCATTGTAACAGGGTAGCAACACTATGAAGGGATAATTATAACTCTAGCATCGCTCCCATAAAGAATGAATCAGGCCAGTGTGCTTATATATACACAGCCTCCTTGTGAATTTGCAAGCTGTTCTTTAAGCATTTTGCATCTTTTTCATAATGCAAAAGAGAAAGAGAGATTGAAAGAGACTGAAGACTTGTGAAAATGCTCTACAAATAGATTCTGCAGCTTCCAGTGATATAGGGAGGTGGCCTAAAGACTGAAAGATTGACAAATGTTTCACTGAGACTTTCATGAGACTGATTATGACATATGGGGTCTACCAACTTCACTATTAGCTAGAGTTACCCTATGTGGCCAATACATTTGATAAATAATAATTTTAGGAGGAATTACAATTCACTCTTTTCAAAGTTTGGTAGAGTCTATATTGCCTTGTAAAACCCTTACCCTACATTTTTTACCAGTTCTTATTTGAGATTGGTGAAAAAAATATTGGCTTTTGCTATTTAAAAGAATGAAAAGGTGATCTCTATGAAATTCTCAAGGGTGGTGTTCTTGTGCGACTTTTTCAGTCACATTTGAACCCATACTGTTCTTGTTTTACAAGCTAGCCAAGAGCTATATACAGTATATAAAAACTTTTTTTTTCAGACATCTCTGCCACTTGCCTTGTTTCTCATGCTTCTGTTAAATCCCAAGGGAAAATACTAAAAAAGAACTCTTCCTATAGGTTTTTTCAGATGAGACTTATGGGCAGACAAAGTGAGAAATGGCATCACAGAATATATATAAAGAGTTTTATATGATGGAAGATATTACAACAATATTGTATCACAGTATAACATACTTCCATTTAGGTGACCAATTCAAGTGCTTTAGACCTGCACATATTTTTTATGGTCATTTTATATTTTTTCCTAAGTGCCAAAACATCCAGATTTCCAAAATTCAGTACAGATAAAAAAACAGAGAGTCGGTTCCCAAAGGAACACAGATAAACCATTATAGTGCATAAATGCTACTCAGAACGAGCTACAAATTGGATGTATCCCAAAAGATTTTAAATAATATTTAGGAAGTAGGCAACTGTATCAATTTAGACAGAACAAGAACACCCAAGAGTGATGAAGAAAAACCAGATTGATTTCAGTTTGGTACAATGTTGAAAGCTGGTATATTGTGGTGGTTAAAAATATGAGCTATAAGCTGCAAGGACCTGGAAAAAAAAAATCTCTACTTAGGCCTTGATCCTCTTCTGAATAAAGATTATCCTCCAAATTCACAGTTATGGCCTTCAATCTGTGCTCTAGAAGGCTAATGCAAGCAATAATTTTCTGCTGTAGACAACTTAGAAATCTAGTGCTAGCATCAAGCAGGAGACTGAAAATGAAAATCTTCATGAAAAAAAGTAGCAAGCAATGCCCTACAGACTAAGGATTGAAAAATGATGTCCCTTAAAACCCTGGTGGGTTTAAATTGTTTTTTTTTTTCCTACTCTGCCTGTTATACAGAAGAGACAACGCTGTAAATAGTCACCCATCTCTTGCACAATTGATACTCATGCACACAATGTATTCTCAGGAACTAGAAATAATTTAAAATATCCTATATTATTTTACCGAAGTGGTAGAGATTTCTACATCCCTTAGAACATGCCAGTGAACATTGCAATTGAATTGTATTTCCCCATTAAACAATATTTAAGAGTTTGGGTCATCTTCTATTTGTTCTCCTAGAACAAGCATTCAGCACGGTCTTCCATTGATTTTAGACATTTGACTCCAGTTTTAAGATGCGTAAGCTTGCTCATAAAAAAAATGAAAATAAAAGGAA
The DNA here is from genome assembly GCA_034064705.1 of Bothrops alternatus. Lineage (NCBI taxonomy): Eukaryota > Metazoa > Chordata > Lepidosauria > Squamata > Viperidae > Bothrops > Bothrops alternatus. The sequence continues at coordinate 347,593 of JARGCV010000302.1, forward strand.
AATGAAACAATAATCAAGTAACACGGCAACATTTAATCTAATCCAAGAATCGGCAGGAAACATGAAATCAGTCATATGAAAATCAGAATGCAGAGGTTTTTAAATCCCACCTAAAAAAATAAATTAAATAAGGCTATTTCCTTCTTCTCTCTTCTGTTGTGTGGTTTAAATCACACATTTTTCACTCCGCACATCAAGCCTCAGCTAAACGCCTGTTACAATTTATTTGCTTGGTGTTTCTCTTTTCTATAGTCTATCCACAGTTCCTAGTCTATCACATATTATTCATCTCAGTATTAGTACAATCTTTTATGATCCCTAACCAAAAATCCTGAGGTAGAAATTCAGTATCCTGAGGTAGAAATTCAGTACGCTTTCCCAATATTAAAGCAATCAACATTAAATCTGGGTTCATATTAATAAGCTGTCCTCATAAGACCCGAAAATACATCTCTTGTATATGGTTTATCTACATTCATACAATCAGCATTGAACATAAAATCATAAAAAAAAATCACACATTTTTAGCACCAGGGACCGGTTACATGGAGAGGGGTTTTTCCACGGACTGGAGGGGCTGTGGTTTTGTGTGCTGCCTGCATCCCGGGCTTTGCTTGTTTGTGCGGCCCGGTTGCTGGCATGCTGCCACCCAGTTCTGGTCCACGGGCCTGGTGTTGGGAATGCCTGGTTTAAATTCATCCAGGCCCAAGTGGTCTGGGAATTCTCCCATATAATATAGCATAAATGCAGTGTGGAACCAAGATGTTTACTGAGCACTGTCTCTGATGTTCTGGTTCCTCCTAATTTGTCATCAGGTCCCCCATGTGATACGGAGAGTCTAAATTCTCTGCATTCTCCTCAACTCCTAAATTCTGAGGAGAGAGAAGTTCCCCCAGAATGGGTTCTAGCATGAGTCCGAAAGCTCAGAAGACTAAAACTCTGGTCCCCATAACCAACCCAGATTGGATCCTGCAACCGAATCCTGGGACACATATATTTGCCTTCATTCATGAGAGTCTAAATTCTCCAAGATGACCAGACCAGTGCTGACAACCATGCCTCCAATTCTGTGCTCTGCTTGTCTGCTTTCTCTGCTTCTGTTTTTCTGGAGACAACCTGGGGTGATGGTGGTGAAGAGAAGCCAAAGAATGAGATCTGTCATTCTTCCTATAGTTTACAACCACCTCAACAAACTATTTTCCAACGTGAGGGAAAGTCACTTTGGAGTCTTAGCCATATCCACCACCTTTGTTATTACCGAGGCCAGTAAAATAATTCCATCTTGTTCTGACAAAATGTTACTAAAAAGCAGTGGGCGGTATTAAAGATTTGGTAGATTTTTCTCAAGAGAAAGTGTCAAGAGTTCCAACTAGTGAACCAAACCAAGTAAACACCTCTGAGACTTTTCAGGCTCTTCATGCAAAACTTTATTGAGTACGCCATATTGGCACATATGAAAGTAAAACCATCTCTGATCAGACCCCACCCAGATAATGATAGTAAAAGCACTTTCTTCTTCTTTGTCCTCCTCATGTTGCCCAATCAAGTTGAAATATATTGTTGTGGGAAAGCATTTCTGGATCCTGGCAATTGTCCTTGGTTCCCACAGTCTGTTCCCTTAATCTTAATATCAGTCCCCCCCCCAGACATATTGGGAAGTTGAGATGCATTGTCCCTCTTACCAGCAAGGCTGGGCTTCGAGACTTGACAGAAAGTTCTATAATTTTTTTTTTTTACCCCTGTCATCTATCACTCAAGTCTTTACTGGAACCAAACATAAGTGAAATCATAGCAGAGATGAAATTCAAACCCAATGGTCCTCATTTTTGCAGCTTGTTTGTCACTCTATTATATCAGCTTTCACTAGCCCAGAAGAGAAGTGAACACTAAAAGAAGGAAAACAACATCTACACAGCTTTGCTTTAGTTCTTTAATATTGCAAGCCCCCCTCCCCCCTGAGTTTCCTTGTTGTAAGATGGGCAGCCAATGAATTTTACAAATAAACAAGTAAATCAAAATAAATAAATTCTGTGCAGGCGAAATTTCCTTTAAGAGCCGCAACAGCAGAAAATCCATAACATTTTCAGAGTGTCAAGTCTTGAACAGGCTGGATTTTATATCTAAAATTATATCTAATTTTATATCTTTCATTTATAAATAAACAAAACAAAAAGATATCAGTTTATACATTGCATGAATATAATCCTTCTGCAGACAGTCTGATGGTTTATTCTGTTTCAGTTTGTTTTCTAGATAATTATATGTATGTCACTACTTCTCTATTCCTTCTTAGTCTGAATAGTTGTTTTGTGATAAGAAGATTATTTTTTTTCCTTTCTCCCACTCTTTATTATCTCTTCTGCTTTTTTTTTTGTTCTCTTTTGTTTTGTTTCCTTCCTACCCCAAAACCCCCCATTCTCCCTCTTTTAGGTTTCAGAGAAATTATGTTGAATCCAATAACCCTTCCTGGACATTCTAATCCTCTTAACCATCATGGCATTTATGTTGAGGATGTCAGTGTTTATTTCAGCAAAGGACATCATGGCTTTTAAAAAGAACAAAAACAAACAAAAAAAACTCACACACAATCAACAGCGCAAAAACAAAAAAAGGCGAAAGACAAAAAAAAGTTAAATAAATTTTAAAAAAAAAAACAAACCCTCCGCGAAAGGTTCCTTGTTTCAATGTCAAGTTTGTTGGTTGTGCCCTTTGAGAGTTATGGGACACTTCACAAAAGCATGGTCGGCACACGGATCAAAGCCACCGCCATGTGGGATTGGACCTCCATATTGCATCCTGCTGGGAGAAAAAAAACAACACCAAGGGGGTGTATTTTTTTTATTTTTTCTTCCTGTCACCAGATCAAAGGAATGTTCTCCTCTTCTCCTGGTCCTCCTCTTCTTCTGTTGTCCATCGGTTGCTGTGTGGCTACAAGGCACAACAGGAGCAAAAAAGCAGAGCAACATTTTTGTTGTTGTTGTTGTTGTTGTTGTTTAAGGGGGGGGAGATAAAGAGCATCAAAGGATATACCACAACAGTTGCACTTTGCCTTTTCTTTTTTATTTTCTTTTTTTTTCTTATCTAAAAACAAACAAGACCCAAGCTACTGATCCCAGTCCAGCAATTTTAGCTGTGATCTTTTCTGCCTGGAAATCCTTGTGACATCACAACGTTCAACTAAGACCACCCAACACTCTCTCTCTCTTGCCAGTAGTCAGATTATGGGAGAATAATCCAAGAAGAGAGGAGACGACAGAAGATATTTTAACAGAGTGAAGACCCTGGGTAAGCCGCTTCCTCAGCTCCCACTTCTTCCCCACCCCACCCCCGTCCTCGTATCCCACCTAGTTGTAAAGCTATCGTACCAGAACCTATACGGAAAGCAATCAAGGGGAAGACTGGGCCGTGCTTACCCTCCCCCCAAAAAAGAGATGATATTGGTGGCTTTGTTTTGAATACAAATTTTTTTTTGTAGGATGATCTTGTTTGTGTCTGCGCGTGTGAGTGTATGTGCCTTTTGTGTGTTCGACCTGCTCTTCGGCTATCTCAGTGTTCCGTTTTTGTATACCAGCCTCTTCCCTGCTACTTGTATAATGGCTTTATCTGGGGATGGGAGTTGTGTGTGTGTGTGTGAGAGAGAGAGAGAGAGAGAAAGAGAGAGAGAAAGAGAGAGAGAGTGTGTGTGTGCTTGTGGGATGGTAGGGAGGTAAGGTGCTTCCTGGACTTCACACCTGGATGGATGAGGAAGTGGTGTTGCAGATCTCAACAAGTCTAGGGACAAAAAAAAATGCAGAAGAAATCCACAAGTTTTTTTTTAATTTATCTCAGAACTGCAAACCAACAGTCTTCTCTGCCTTCCTGACTCATTTTGCCTCCTCTTCCTTCGCTTTCCATTAATTTCTCACCAAGTTAGAGATGTATTATGATTCCGTCATACACCCTGAATGTATGGTTGGCTCAAGGCATTACAAAGTAACCAAAAGGAGATTGGAATAAGACTCTTGTCTCTGGCATCAATACAAACATTGATTCTAGACTCAGATCTCTCTCTATATCTATATTCTTTTCTTCTTTCTCGCACCTTAACTCCATCTCAAAAACCTCTGCCATGGAAGCAGGATCTCCATCCTGAAGAGAAATATCTGTGGTTGTCCCCCCCCCCATTTTCTGATGGGGAAAAAATATGGAATGATCAATATTAGATAACCTCCTTCAGAGTCTTGGTCAAATGTAGTGATAGAACCTGGGTAGAATCATAGGGCTGGGAGGGATCCTGGAGGTCTTCTCATCCAACCCTCTGCTCCAGGCAGAAGGCCTTACAGCATCCTAGTTGAATGGTCATCCAGTCTATTTTTTAAAACCTCCAGCGCTGGAGTACTCCAGGAGGCAAGCTGTTCCATGGATTAATTGTTCTCACTGTCAGAAAACGTGTCCTTCTAAGTCGCTCCTTAATAAGCTTCCACCCATTCTACAGGAATATATATATACAAATGCAAAACTTGGAATAGCAAAATATGTTTCCTATGGACACGAATGCATTCTAAGGCAACTGTCTTGGTGCTCCAGACTCCCTTGCCCCACATTATTTATATTATCATTGTTATTTCATTGAAACTAAAGGTAGTCCTCAATGTACCACAGTTCATTTAGTGGCCAACGACATTTTCCACGCTTACAACCTTTGCAGCATCCCCATAGTTGTGCGATTGAAGTTGGGATGCTTGGCAACTGGTTCACATTTATGATGGTTGCATAACCGGGGTTAGTGTGATCCCCTTTTGTGACCTCCTGACAAGCAAAGTCAATGGGGAAGCCTAGATCCACTTTACACCCATGTTACTAACTGAATGACTGCAGGGATTCACTGCGCCAAGAAAGGTCATAAAATGGGGTAATGTTTACTTAACATCTGTCTCCCTTAACAACTGAAATTCCGGGCTCAATTGTGGTCGTACGTTGAGGTCTACCTGTGTGCCGTAAAATTAAATATTAGACTCCAGCAAGACGTTTATCTGCTTCCAGATCTTCTGAGCCTTAGAACCATCTTAGAAGTAAAAAAAAATGTTTATCGTTGAAGTTAAATTTTATTTGGAAGAATACCTATCTCCTAGGAAGAAATAAGGAACAGCTGGGGGTAAGATTAAGGGTTGGGATTGGGAGCAACTGTACAACTTTGTCTTTTGATGAATTGATGTTGAGTGGCTGCCACGCTCGTAATTTAGGAATAAGAACGTTCCCCAGGACAGCCATTTTTTAAATGTCCCACGGCATCCTCTCCAAATTGCAAATATCCCCACTGACTCCGAAAACTGTGTGAAACCGTTATTAAGGAGAAGTGGTGAGACAGCTAGACCAAAAGTATTTGTTTAGATTTTTAGCTTGCTGGAGAGAATTATTTGAGCCATCAGATTTGCCAAATGTTTCTGCAGTGCTATATCACTTCCAAAATTGCTTATCCTAATCAATTACTCTCTTGGAGTAAGATGAATGAAGACTGAAGCACGTTGACTGAAGATTTTACGAGTTAGGTGTAATGCAGAGGCATTTTGTCATTGTGGGGTTTTCTTTCACAAAAAACCCCCCAAAATCCTAAAAATGTCTGGAATGTCTTTTCCCGCAAATTGCAGAAGAAGTTTATTTATAAAACGTATCATTTTATTTATTTTCTTGCTGGTTTGCTCATATAATCAAGTCAAGTGCAAAAGCCACGGATAGCTTTAACAACCTGGAAAATTAGCCACACGAACTCACCTGATTCTTAAGCTTGAAACAGCAAATCATTTAAATAAGAACGGAAAACCAAAATATAAGTTTGGTCAAGCTAGCATTCAGCCTAGGTCTAAAGTTAATTCAAGGCTAGATTTCTGGTCTTGATGTTATTTGTAAACAATGCCATTGAACTCTCTGCCATCAAATTTATGCTCCTTCTTTTCCAGACTTTTAATAGACGTGCCCTACTTTTTCTTCTGAATAAAAACTGGAAGCACACTTTGCTCCTAACTTTCAAAAAGTTTTATTTTATTGTGCGTAATGTTAAGTTCCATCCGCCTCCAAGCACACAATTGTGTTTCATTTTCTTTATGTATCGCCTGCTGTTGTGTGTGTTTAAACAATTTTTTATGGCAAAGTATTGAGAAGAAGGAAAACTGAGGAGCAAGTGATAATTCCTTTATTTGAAGGAATTAATATGATAAAAAAGGGTGAAATGAATGAAGAACCATGACTTGGGCCATCAAAATTGGAGGCTTTAAGTTGCGAGTCTTAAGAAAGAGAGAGAGAGAGAGAGGGAGAGGGAGAGAGAGAGAGAGAGAGAGAGAGAGAGAGAGAGAGAGAGAGAGAGAGAGAGAGAGAGAGAGAGAGAGAGAAAGAGAAAGAGAGAGATGGTTTTTAATTTTAATTATTGTAATCATTACCTCATTATTGAATAAGAATTACCCCCATTCCAAATCATCCCCCCCTTCTTTCCATGTTCATCATATTGTGCTATGAAAATGGGAACTTCCCCTTTCACAGAGACTCTAGAGGTCTTTATGTCTAGTTTCTTAATAAACACTTTATTTTCTAATTAAACTGCTGCACTGACTCTTTTCTTGGGAAGAACAAAAGGATCAATAAATTTCCCAGCAATGTGTCATTTTTATTCATTTTGTTGGCACTGTTGGTAAGGCAAAGGTTTGCATTTTTAGGAAAGAGAGTGACATTTCTGGAGCTGAGGCATTATTCCTCTGCCATTTGCCTGGTGCAAACCACGCTTCCCTATTTCATTCTACCACCGGAAGCTAGGCGTGCGAGCTGATTTTACAGAAAATCCTTTCCTCTGAGTTGTATGAGTGAAGCATGGCTGTAATCAACCAGCAAGCGGATTTGAGCATACCGCTAAAGTAATGAGCACTTTATGAAAATAGAAGAAAAAAAACAATACTAATTCGTTATCAAGTCTGTGAAGATTCTTAGTTGAAGATTGTTCTTCTTGGGCAGGAGAAGGGCGCCCCCTGGAGGGCGTTCGTGAGCCTCACAGGATAAAGGAAGAATGCAAAGTACCCACACCTGACGCCTTGATGGGGATATGCACTAAGTATAGTTTATTGGGATACGGAACCATAAACCAAACTCAAGCAAAGATATTACAGTTTGGTGTGCAGGGTCCTTGGTGCTTTCTGAGTTGGGTTGTTTTCTTGCAGATGTTTCATTATCCAAAGTAGGTAACATCATCAGTGCTCGTCCTTACCATTTGTGTGCTTTCTGAAGTGCTTGATGTGATACTGATAAACTGATATTACCTAATTTGGGTCATGAAACATCTGCAAGAAAACAACCAAACTCGGAGAGCAGCAAGGATTCCACAGTTGTCGTCGTCGTCGTCGTCCTCCTCCTCCTCCTCCTCCTCCTCCTCCTCCTCCTCCTCCTCCTCCTCCTCCAATCCCACTCCCTTCTAGTGCTGATGATGTTACTTAGCTGGGACATGAAATGTCTGCAAGAAAACAATCACTCTCAGAGAGTACCAAGGACTCTTCATTTCAACCTTGAGCTACAAATATTCTTTTTTAAATGTATTGTTTAGTGTGCATTCTGCGAATAAAGATGTTCAGTGTTCTTCTTAAGTAGGAAAGGTCAATTTCTCCTCAGCTATATCTCTGATTAAAAAAACAAACAAGGCAGCCAGCATTTTCCAACAGAAAGCCTTTCTGTTAGATTAGAGGGACTGTGATTTGACTATTTTTAAAAGTCACGATAAGGAAGGTATATGGGCCAGCTCTTTGAAGTGTATGATGACTTAAGTAATTTCCTTACATTATGAAGCCCTTATTCAGCCATCATTTGGATCCCATAGAGCCTCTGGGAAAAAAAAAACTCTTACACAAAGGCATCAAACGTAACCCAGACATTTTGACAAGTGGCGTGTTAGTGTGTCAATTATGAAATAAATGATCCCTGGAGAAATTTAGCTCTTGCTGCTGATCACATATGCCCTTCATCAAAATAGTGCTTTAATGGTGACATGTTTGAGGCACCATGGAGTGTTTCCTTTGGTAGACCGGATCAATTTAGGGAAATCAGGACTGGAGAGATTAAGTGAATTATGACTGTAGAAGTCAGATGAAGCAGAAGGCCTGCAATTTAATGGATAACATGCCTCTTAACTTAAAATCTGTGGATGCAGAGAATCGCAAGAATGTCATAGTTCAGTTTTAGAAGAATGATTGGTTCCATTTAGCTATCTTCTGAAGCAGCCAGAGGAGTAAGAAGCTATCATACAGGAAATTCAGTATATAGTCAAGAGCGATGGAAGAAACCGGAATTGATGATGAAGGTAGCTCAGTACAATATACATAAGTCCATACACAATATCAACAGAGGTATAGAATTCTGAGGTGTTAAACTGACTGATTGATTGACTGATACCTACTGCTGGTTTTAATCTACTAAGTGCCTGATGGGATCAATGCAGCTATGCAAATGGGTCTGATTTTATTCCTAGTATTCCGATCCCAAATGTGGCTTTTATTAATGCATCCTATTGACTGATTACAATGTTTTGTGGAGGAAACTGTAATGTCCCATTTCTATTTATTCCAACAGTGTTCAACCTTATTCCCCTTGCATCTTCAACATCTACATCCCAACCATTTGCCTCTCATTATTGTATATCTAAGACAGGAGAGCTATTGTAGACTAATTCAGATAGGCATGCATTACCATTATCATTTCTCAATACTATAAGTGACCCCTGTTACAGTATACGGAGGTAATAATAACGGCTAACTTCATAAGGTAGTTGAAATTATAATGTGTGTGTAATACTCTGAGTATGCCAGAAAACCACCAAGCAAATGCAAATTATCTTTATCAACAATAAGGATGTGAGTTTCATTAGGCATCTGGTCAAATTGAATTCTTGACATACTACTTGTAAGGTATGAATAAGTAAAGACATCACCCTTGGAAAGAGAGTTTGTTGTTTCATTTCCATGGGCAACTTTTCAACCAGATATCTTATTAACATTTGAGATAGTTCCTTGGGTTCTGATGCCTGATAATTATGTTGATGGTAATAAATAGCCAGATAACTTTATGTTTACAGTCTGGAGCAAGCTGCAAATGAATTCAAATACTTGCATTGTTGCTAAAATTCCATTTTTTAAATCCAGGTTAATAGATGGTTTTCACTTGGAAGAAATCCATATTTTGTTACTTCTGATTAAAATCCAATGTAATGCACCTTCCCTCTCAACGTTGCATTGGTTTCATTTATTTGAAGGCAAAATTTAAAGTGTTCTTTTCCATCCTTTGACAATGAAACTGCTCATGGTGGTTTAGAACATGTTAAAATCTCAGTGCAACAGATTGCATGCTACCTTCCATGAGTTTATCTTTTAGAAACCAGGAAACAAGAAAGGTTTGGAAGTCCTACGCTATCATAGCCTTTCAAAGATTTAACTATATCAACAGAATATTTTTGCATTTTGAGACGGATCGTTACTCCCATCTTCCGCTGTTTCAGATTAAACTCAGGCTTAAAGGGATAAGGATGCTAGCTTCCGTACCAAGGCTTTAAATGTAGGTTTGAAAAGGAGAGGGTGAAATTATGATTAGAAACAACAAAGAAAGAGAAGTTTCCCTCTAGTAGGTCCTTGTGTGTTTGTTTAATAGAGCATTTTCAACAATGGCGAGTAATCTCTGCTGATGTTTTTCGTAGTCTGACATTTAATGATGTTCCAAGGAAGTGATTATTTGATTCAAAGATTTGATGAACCATAGGAACAATTACTATCGGATTTTTGAAGAGGAAATACATCTTATGGGATCAGCTTGTTTATTTATTTATTTATTTATTAATCAAATTTCTATACCGCCCCTCTCCCGAAGGACTCGGGGCGGTGTACAGCCTAAAATTTAAAAAACATATAAATATACAAAATTTAAAATAATTAAAAATAAATTAAATCATTTGGCCAAAATCCCATTTAAAACCCAAAACATACAAAATTTAAAATCTTAAAAAATACTCAGTCCCCCTAAAACATTTTGACCCTATTGGAACCGAAGCTTCTATGCCAGGCCGGCCTGTCGGAAAAGGAATGTTTTTAGTTCCCGACGGAAGGTGCGTAAATCTGTTATTATACGGAGTTCGGGGGGGAGCTCGTTCCATAACGTGGGAGCTCCCACAGAGAAGGCTCTCCCCCTGGGGGTCGCCAGCCGGCACTCTCTGGCCGACGGCTCCCTGAGGAGGCCCTCTCTGTGGGAGTGTACCGGACGGCGGGAGGTGTTTGTTCAAAGAAGCAATGGAAAGAATTTGTGACTTTGTGTACTCGACTCATAGAGATCAACAAGGCTGCTCCTGTAAATGGTCTTCCTTCGAGTTTTCATTTTGTTCTCCAACACACTTAAAACATGCAGTTCTTTTGCCCACTGTCCAGATGATTAAGGAATGTTGTGTTTGCGAATTCCTCTATGAACTGACCAGATCTGCACCCCTTAGAATAATGTGCAAATTGGAACATAATTTTCCATTTGGCTTACACTTCATGACTGCTCAGGTTAAAAATATATATATATCAAAATAAGCTTAATCAATGTATGTTTTGAGAGAAAATAACACATTCACTTCTGTGCATGATTAAATGCAAATTTAACCTCGGGGAATATGAATGGAAATATTTCTGAATGTTTGAATAGAAACGGGTTATAAATAAGCCAAGAGCACGAACAGTAGAATGTAAAAGCAGCTAAAGGACCACAGGAAAAAAAATGCACAAATCAAAGATCTGTGGGAAGATACAGATTGTAAGTATTTCCTTGCAAATACTAGAAACCTCCCAGCTGTAATGTTTGGTTTTATAGGAGATCACAGTTGTAATAAAAATAATGGAAACTTGGTGGGAACAAACTGGATATCGTAGAATCAGTAGAATGTTGTTATTTCTGGATGCAGATTCTAGAGGAATAACAAGAAAAAGCTTATTGGAAGAGATATTATTCTGTGTGTAGCTTCTGAGAAACCAGAAAACCTCAGAATTCCTTCAAAGAGTTGCTGTAGATGAGAAAGTACAGTATGTCCCTAAAATATTTTATGGTTATATTAATATGTTCCTGGGCTAATTGTCCTGAGCTATCATGAGCTAAAGAGAGTCAGGAATAGGTCAGAGATGAAGAAGCTTCTTGAATGAGAAGTGAAACATCTTCAAAGAAAAACAAAGAAGTCCAGTTAGCTCGTGGAAAAGCACCTTTGGGATAACGATGGTCTGGATCAGTGGTTCTCAAACTTTTTAATGCTGCGACCCCCAACCAGTTGTAAGTCGAGGACTACGCAACCGATCGTAAGTCAAGGACCCCAACCGGTTGTAAGTCGAGGACTTTCCCTGCCCAGGAGCACTGCGCATGCGTGGTGCTGCCCCCTGCGCCGGCCGAGTGTAGCTGGCAAGGGGCATCGACAGCGCAGGGCGACCACTGGCTGGGCCACCAGCTGGCCCAGCCCAAGGGAGGTAAGGCACCCGCCGGGGCCCACGCGCACCAGCAACCTTCCCTGCTCCCGCCAGCCTCCCACCTACCACCCCTGGCCCTCTTTTACTTACATTTTTAGTAGTTGCTCAGCAGGGAGGTGTGGAAACTTCCAGACAGCTCGCCTTCACTGCAGACAACTTGCAGCACCATTTGCAGACTGGGATTTTTGGTGGGCTCAGCAGGGCAGAGACAGCCTGGACAATTCCTATTGGCTTTTGAAAGAGAGTGTATTCTATTGACTTTCAAAAGCCAATAGAATAAGAGGGAGTAGCACAGCTAAGAAAAAGGGGGGGAAATGGCGGACTGCGTTGTTTGGCAACCCCTGTGAAATGGTCGTTCGACCCCAAATGGGGTCGCGACCCACAGGTTGAGAACCGCTGGTCTGGATGATGGAGAATCTCCATAGACATTTATCAATGCACCTTGGGATGAACACCCTTCAAATGGTGTGGGAATACAGCGCTGAAGAAGCTTCTTGGATGAGAAGCGAAACATCTTCAAAGAAAAAACAAGTAAGTCCTTGTGGAAAAGCACCTTTGGGATAGCTATGGCCTGGATGACGGAGAATCTCCATAGATGAATCGGAAGACAAAACAAGCGTGACACTAATTGAAGGCCAGTTTGGTGTAGTGGTTAAAGCACCAGGCTAGGAGACAATGAGTTCTAGTCCCATTTAGGCATTTGGGTGATTTGAGCCAATCACTCAGTCTTGGTGCAAAATAATAATAATAATAATAATAATAATAATAATAATAATAATAATAATAATAATAATAATAATAATAATAATAATAATAATAATAATAATAATAATAATAATAATAATAATAAAGTGGGATTAAAAAAAATCTAAAAAAATTCGCTCATAAACTGGATATGTTCATGTTCTAATCATGACATAGCTAATCTATTTAGATCTGCCAAATGGCTGCATTTGGAGAATTTATATGGGCACTCGCCTCACGAAAAGTGACTGTTATATTTAAGAATAAAAACATCAGATCAGAAGCATGATACCAGAATTTTATTTATTTTTTTTTTAAATTAAAATAACAAGGAGGTTTTAGAAAAGGTAAGTGTTTGTGTTAATTTTTTATGGCAGAAGGTGTAGAATGGGTACACATTTGTGTCCGGATTGCCGTTTTCAAGAACAGGGAAATAACAGCAACAGGTTGTTAACTGATAGACCAGCCACCAACTGCCGTTTCCAAAGGTTTTCTGAGAATTGTAAAAGAACTGTCATGAAATTGCTAATTTTCTAACCATATATAGCCAAGAGTGAACACTGTAAGCAACATAATACCACTTTTAGAAAAGTGATCCAGTTGGCTTATTACTGGTTTTATATACAATGGCGAAAAGTAGCATATAAGCAAAATTATCAGGGCTACAGAAGAATAAGTCTTGCAGAAGAGGAATCAATACGGTTTCTGAAAAGGTGAGTCCTTTGGTATAAATCTCCAGTAATGTAATCTGTTTCTCTTGGCAATTGCTGAAGATCATATGTTGGAAAGTTCTCCCATGCTTATGTCCAGTTTTTGAGAGTCCTACCTACCTCTGATTCGTGACTGAAAGGGGGGAAAATGCAGGATCAGCTAGGATTTGACTGAAGTTGGCTTCCTATTGTAATGGTTGTTTCCATGTGCTATGTACTATTCAAAGAAAGAAGCAACCTAGAACTAAGGACAAATTTCTTAACCGTGAAAACAGTTAACCAGTGGAATGGCTTGCCTTCAGAAGTTGTGTGTGCTTAATCTCTGGAGGCTTTTAAGAAGAGACTGGACAGCTATTTGTCTGGAATGCTATATGGTCTCCTCTTGAGAAGGAGGTTGGACTAGAAGACCTCTAAGGTCCCTTCCAACTCTATTATTCTATTCTATTCTATTCTATTCTATTCTATTCTATTCTATTCTATTCTATTCTATTCTATTCTATTCTATTCTATTCTATTCTATTCTATTCTATTCTACTCTACTCTACTCTACTCTACTCTATTCTATTCTATCATTTATCATCTATCTGTTTGTCTATCATCTGTCTATCTATCTATCAATCATCTATCTGTCTGTCTGTCTCTATTCTATTCTATTCTATTCTATTCTATTCTATTCTATTCTATTCTATTCTATTCTATTCTATTCTATTCTATTCTATTCTATTCTATTCTATTCTATTCTATTCTTGCCATTCCTCCATTCCACTATTCTATTCTATTCTATTCCATTCCATTCCATTCCATTCCATTCCATTCCATTCCATTCCATTCCATTCCATTCTATTCTATTCTATTCTATTCTATTCTATTCTATTCTATTCTATTCTATTCTATTCTATTCTATTCTATTCTATTCTATTCTATTCTTCTGTTATTTTATGTATCATACTGTTTGGACCCTCTGAGTAGAAATGGTGAAAATAGCATTCCAAGCTCTCTTGATGGCTTCGGATCATGAAAAACTAAGGTAGATCTGATAATCTAATGGATCTGCACAACGATTGACGAAGGTGTTTGAAAGTATCCAGTCTGCTGCTTTGTATTTCTGTTTCCTCATCCCACTTCTACCAACATTGCCCATCCAAGCTAACCATTGATGCTGAGCTCTTTCATGGAGACTCACTTTGAATGACTGCTCAGAAACAAATCTAAGTGGTGGTCTCTCTCTCTCTATGTTCTTCAAACAGGATCATCTGGAAGCAACATATAAGCAAAGTCAAGCAAAACAGATAAAAACAAGGTTACATACAATTATGAAATGTTTGTATGTTATGACTTTCAAAGTTTTCCTTGTGAATATTTTTGATCTAGACTGTTACCTAGCAAATTCCACTTTGTAACAGTCCACCAGTTCTGTCCCATCTTTTTTAAAAATGATGAAAAATAATAAAATAAAGAACAGAGCATTGCTCTGTTCAACGCTATACAAATAGGTTTGAATTTTCTGCTATCTCTATATCCCAAATTTACCACTTATCTAAAATCCCTGTTTTTGATGTTCTATTACCGTATCACTAAATCTTAGCAGTCTCAATATATGAATCACCATCTCTTTAGATTTTCTTATCAACTTAATGAATATTCCTCCCAAAACTAATTGTGGGTTTGTTTTGATTTACTGAGAGATTATTTTATGCATTTCTTATAAATAGTAAGCTCTAGAAGTTTTTAATTCTTCGGCCTATCTGTCAGAGATGAAAATATGTGTGTTTCTTATTAATTATTCCAGCAGAGCTTTCATTTATGTTCACCAAAGGCATGTATTATTTCAATAGAATTTCCTGTACTTTGGATAGAAAATGAAAATATAACCTTAGAACCTCAAAACTTATTCTAATCCTTTCCCCAAATGTTAGTTTGTAGGTCATTTTCCAAAGCTGAGTTTCATCCATCCAATGACAAGATCTTCTGCTCTCATAAAATAACATATAATTTAGTTATTAACCCTTATGTTTGTTTACAGATAAATTGAACTTTGAATATATTAAGCTGCCTGCAAATAGCTTAGCCAGAGAAAAAGTAACCCATTTGGAGCAAATTAAACCAGGAGGATTGATAACTGAACACGTTCATTATTTTTCACCTCATTTAATGATGTGTGTGTCTCTGTGTGTGTGTGTGTGTGCGTGTGTGTATCATTACCGTTGTGATGGTTAAATATATTTCTGCTAGCTAGCTCTGGGGAGCTTTAAATATTAGCAAGCTGTACTGGGATAATTTGTTTTGCCAGACGTTGCGTTTGCAATTATATTTTTGTATTTTGAATTATAAAGGTGCCTAAGTAGTTTTAAAAAGATAAAAATCACAATAACAGCTATATGAAACAAGACAATATAAGTAAAAAAAAAAAGCTATACAGTTGAAGGAGTGGAGAAAAATAAAAAATATACAAAGCCATTCATCCAGTGTTCCCATAGTAAAGGTCTGTGAAGACAAGAAGTTTAAAAATAGTATCTAAAAGAGAGAAAGAGAAAGCTCTGGGATAGAGCAAAGATAAGGAAGGTGCTACTATAAATAACCCTCAACTTATGGCTACAATTGAGCCCAAAATTTCCGTTGCTAGGCAAGACAGTTGGTAATGTGTTTTGCCCCATTTTAGGACCTTTCTCGCCACAAACAAATCAGTGCAGTTGTTAAGTTAGTAACACAGTTGTTAAATAAATCTGGCTTCCCCATTCATGTGACTCATCAGAAAGTCGCAAAAGGTGAGCACTTGACCCTGGGACTCTGCGAGTCAGTTGTCAAGCATCCGGATTTTGCTCAAGTAACCCTGGGGATGCTGCAATGATCCTAAGTGTGAAACTGGTCATAAGTCGCTTTGTTCAGGCATATTGAAACTTTGAAGGGTCACTGTTGCAAGTCAAGGACTATCCTGTACCTCCACCAGGTAAGCTGGTATGACCACCTTTTCAAGATGGAGAGGATGAGAATTACCGGTACATGGCAGGGTCTGCTGAGCAAGACAGTTATTTTCTAAAGAGAGATTTCAAATTAAGCACTGCTGGCTTTCTTAAACTCACACCACTTAGTCCAACTCAACTTTTCTTATTAGCCTTTGGCACCTTCTAAGTATGCTAAACTACATACACAGTACTATCAGCCCAGCCAGTGTATTGACTGGATCAGAGCGATGGGAAATGCATGTGAAAGATGGCCCATAAGTCACTCTTTGAACTGTTGTAAGTCAAGCACTAGCTGTATGTAGACATCCACAAATAACCACAAGATGACAGTCCACAACTTATAATACTTGGAGTACCTCTTGTGATTAGCTCAACAATCAATTGTAGCCATCACGGTGAAGAAAGTCCAGCAGGTATCTCTAATCACGTGCATTTCTAAATAAATAAGATTGAGAAAGGTCCCCTTCGGGGAGGATTGGTGTCTGATGAGAAAAAAATAACTCTCCCACTACAGTCAACCATGCCTACAATCCAGACAGTTAATTTAGATAACTATTTGGATCCTTGCAAAACTGGGGGGTGAACACCAAGCTGATTAATTTAGCAAAGTCATAGTTTCTTGGAAGAGTGAACAGGGTTGCAATTAACAGACTTAGGGTCAGCTTTCCAAATTGTACAGTTTTGTCAGAGCCCTCCAGATTTTAGCACCCAGGTAAACTTCTCAAGAACCTGGAGAACTTCAGGGAAATCTTAATTCAGTAGAATAGGGGTCTCCAGACTTGTCTGTGCTGAGGAATTCTGGGAGTTGAAGTCCACAAATCTTAAAAGTTGCCACGTTTGGAGACCCCTGCAATAGAAGATAGTGTCTTAGGAGGTCCTTGTTTAAGATATGGTAGAGCCAAGGTGTTGCACAAATTTAAGGAGACAAAAAAAGTTTGACTCCTTGTGGTAAATAGGAAGAAATAGCTCCAAATAGCAATTTAATTCTCCTTCACAGAAAACTCTTCATGAGTAAAATGGGCTATTAATTAAGAATGGGGCATGACATTAATATTGGACACAAAAGACCTTTTGATTTCTAACCCCAGTACAAACTTTCCTGATTCATTCTTTTTCACTCCATCCACAGACCAAAACAATCATTATTCATAGTGGTACTTCTCTAAATTCTGAGATGCAGTTCCCCAGCCAAAAATTACAGAGCAATCTGCATATATTAGGAGAAAGTACACACAACAAGCGCATATTAGTGAAAATGATGTTTGAAAATGTATTACATTAGGGGAAAAAACGACTTGCAAAAATGCATACATGAGGAATGATATGTCCAAAAGTGTTTGTGTTGGGAGAAGTGTGCGCATAATTATGTTCCTCCCTTGCCAAGAGGGAAAAAAGTAATATAGCCAGATAACTTTCCAACATAATAGCTAGTAATGAATAGAGATCAAAATGACATATATGTTATTCCAGTATTTGCAGCTCACAGTTAAACTGTGGGGTCCTTGGTGCTCTCTGAGCTTAGTAATTTTCTCATTAATAACCAGGTGACATTATCCATGTTTGCACACTCCCTTCTAACACTGATGATGTTACTTAGTTGAGTAATGAAATGTCCCCCCCCCAAAAAAAAGTCTGAGAACACCAAGGACCCATATCTGTTATTCTCTACTAATTCTTATTCTTCCTTCCAAGAGCAAGGACACATATCTTTTAATGTGCTTTGGCATTTTTCTTCCATGCTGAATATTTGGATTCGTTTGCAGATTCACCTAACCACCGTGTAATTGACAACTGCAGTGATTCATCTGAGAATTCTAGCATGAAAGGTCTCCAATGTGGAAAAAGTTACTGAACAACTATCCCACTTTATGACAGAAATGTTGGGATCAATTGAGGTTGTAAGCCGAGGACTACCTTTATTTCTCATTAACTATTTACATGGATGACATCTAGAATATCAGGGGAGACCTGCAGTTCCTAATATGAGCAAACGACCCACAAGGGTATTATTTTAGAGAAATCTATTCATGTTCTTGACCTTTTTGCAAACCAGAATTGCCATCTATGGCACGGTCATGTGCATTAACACTCACAAACTATGATGATAAATAAGGTTGGTGAGGTTTTTTTTTCTTTTCATCTTGTTGTGTTCCAAAATACTGAGTCAAATCTAAATGCATGTAAGAGGAACTGTTGTTAAATACCTTTAGTTACCCAGAGCCAGCCTTTAGGCTTGTATATCCATTGTTTGTGAGCTGTATCTTCCGCGCGCGTACAATAATTCATGCTTTCTCCAAATGATTATTTTAATATTTAACTAACTTGTTAGCAAATCGTATGGTTGTCAAATCAACATTGCTTAAATATCGAAATAATGGATGGCAAAAGAGGTTTTATTACATCTGCCAGTGACAACGGACAAACACTAAACATGCAGAATTAGGAAACAGAAAACTCAGTGAAAAATTCTGATTTGGCATCCACTGTGAATTCATGAATATAAGGGTTGTTGTTTGTTTTGAGTATTCATTTTGGATTAATACAGATGACAGCCACAAGCCATAATTTAGGATTAATTATAACTTAGGATTCATTGTGTATTTTCCAAGCTGTGAAATACATTGCAACTCATCGATATTGATTGCTGAGAGCCCTTGATATCAATTTGCACCTATTCTTAGTTGGGAAAGAAAGCAGTTTGGTGGTTGCAGGAGAGTTAATCACTGGTGGAATATCTGTTTTGCAATATAGAGGATCACTGGTCTGTCCTTAGTACATAAGAACATAAGAAGAGCCATGCTGAATCAGGCCAAAGCCCATCGAGTCCAGCATTCTGTGTCACACAGTGGCCCACCAATTGTACATGGGGATCTTGAGCAGAAAGAGAAGGCAAAACCCTCCCTTTCCCTTGACCCCCAACAAATGGTACTCAAGGGAATCCTGCCTGCCTCAACCAACATAGAGGCGGCACATGGACATCCGTTTTAATAACCACAGATACACTTTGCATCCATGAATCTATCTAGCCCTGCCTTGAAGCTGTCAAGGCTGACAGCTGTCATGACCCCTTCAGGAAGTGAATTCCATAAATCAACGACCCTCTGGGTGAAGAAATATTTCCCTTTATTTGTCCTCACTTTCTTAGCTATGAGCTTTAGGGAGTGCCCCCTTGTCCTGGTATTGTGTGATAGAGAAAAGAATTTTTCTCTATCCACATTTTCTATCCCATGCATGATTTTATACACTTCGATCAAGTCACCCCTTAAACGCCGTCTTTCAAGGCTGAAGAGACCAAGGCGTTGCAATCTGGTTTCATAAGGGAGGCGCTCCATTTCCTTGATCATTCTTGTTGCCCTTTTTTGCACCTTTTCCAGTTCCATTATATCCTTCTTGAGGTGCGGTGACCAGAACTGTACACAGTACTCCAAGTGTGGTTTCACCATCGATTTGTACAGAGGCAATACAACACTTGCTGACTTATTTTCGATTCCCTTCCTAATCATGCCAAGCATGGAATTTGCTCTTTTTACTGCTGCTGCGCATTGGGTTGACATCTTCATCGAGCTGTCCACCAAAACCCCAAGATCCCTTTCTTGGGTTGTCTCAGAAAGTTTGGTCCCCATCAGTTGGTAAGTATAATTGGGGTTCTTTGCCCCGATGTGCATAACTTTGCACTTGTTTAGGTTAAAATGCATTTGCCACTTTGTTGCCCACTCACACAATTTCGAGAGATCCTTCTGGAGCTCCCGACAATCAGTTTCACTTTTCACAACCCGGAACAATTTAGTGTCATCAGCAAACTTGGCTACCTCACTATTAACTTCTACATCCAGATCATTGATGAATAAATTAAAAAGTAAAGGTCCCAAAACTGAACCTTGGGGTACACCACTTCTCACTTCTTTCCATCCGGAGAATTGTCCATTTATTGCCACCCTTTGCTTCCTACAATTTAGCCAGTTACCAATCCAGGACAAGACCTGTCCTCTAATTCCGTGGCTGGAGAGCTTTTTTAGGAGCCTTTGGTGAGGAACTTTGTCAAAAGCCTTTTGAAAGTCAAGATATACAATATCAACTGGGGCCCCTTTATCTATGTATTTATTTACACCCTCAAAGAATTCTAACAAGTTAGTAAGACATGATTTGCCTTTGCAGAAACCATGTTGATTTTCTTTCAGCAATGCCTGTTTTTCTATGTGCCCTGTAATTTTATCTTTAATAATGGTTTCCATCAGTTTGCCTGGAACTGAGGTTAGACTGACTGGTCTATAGTTTCCTGGATCACCTCTGGATCCTTTCTTGAAGATCGGGGTTATATTTGCTTCCCTCCAATCCTCCGGTACAGTGCCTGATCTTAGAGAAAGATTATATATTTTAGCTAGAAGTTCAGCAATTTCACACTTGAGTTCCTTGAGAATTCTAGGGTGGATGCCATCTGGACCCGGCGATTTGTTGACGTTTAGTTTAGAAAGGCATGCAAGAACATCTTCCTTGTTTATCTCTATCAGGTTTAATTCTTCTATTTCCCTCCCTGGGAAAACTAATTCAGTGGCAGGCAAATGTTCTCTATCCTCCTCGGTGAAAACGGAGGCAAAGAAGTGATTTAGCCTCTCAGCAATCTCTTTGTCTTCTCTGATTATCCCCTTCTGACCATTGTCATCAAGTGGCCCAACTGATTTTCTGGTTGGGTTCCTGCTTCTGATGTACTTAAAAAAGGTTTTGTTATTATTTTTAATATTCTTGGCTAGGTCCAGGTAACGTTGGGAAATATTCTGCCCTGAAATTTTGGAAAGTCAGGGTCAATGATCCTAAACTAGATGGATTAATTATGTGATTCATTGTAAAGCAATCTTTATTTTCTGATATTGTAGAGAAGGGCCATTGCTATCCACTTCTGTGTGCAAAAGACCTCAGTTGCAGTCCTTGGCTTCTCCAAGGACTCTTCAGAGACCAGGGAAAGTCAGTCAGAAGATGTACTCAAAAAAATGGTATGGGGCCAGGGCAAAGAAGAGGGCATCTCTTCATTTCAATTAAAATAAATGTTGTGAATTAAATGCAGTTAGTATAATTGCTTCCCGTGTACTTCAGAATTTCCCCCTCCTGTGTGTTGAAGAATTACAATATGGTAGCAATTTTGGAGAAACCCATGCCATCCTGTGGTCTCAATTTAAGTGTTCTTGAGTTTAGCAATAGCACTTAGACTTCTATACCACATCACAGTGCTTTAAAGCGCTCTCTAAGCAGTTTACAGAGTCAGCCTATGGCCCCCAACAGTCTGGCTCCTCATTTTATCTACTTTGGAAGGATGGAAAGCTGTGTCAACCTTGAACCTGTCAGGATCAAACTGCTGACAGTTGGCAGAGTTAGCCTGCAATATTGCATTCTAACCACTGTCCTACTATGGCTCTTGCACATTGTGTGATCCTAATAATACTTTATTCTATCTGGAGCAACTAAAACATACAATCTATTCGTTAGTGGGACTGCTGAGAAAACATCTTCCTTCAACCTATTTTTTACTAGCCATTCTTACAGCTTAGATGAGCTGCTATATACCCTTTTGCTATTTTAACCACTACTTTAGTTGTGTACTGGGAAGATGCTATCCAAGTCAAAAAATACATTGCTGATCAGAACTCTGTGTATATACTTGGGAGTGATGATAAATAATGAATGTGTTTATCCCCAAACTGCATTTGTTTACTACAACTATCAATTGATTAATTGACCAAGAGGCAGAAACCTAGGGCCTCTTGCTTGACATTTACCCATCTAAAATTAATCTGGAATATAGGGTAATGTTTGAAGGCACTCAGAAGAGGAATATGGATGATTATCAAATTCCGAAGGATGGAACCAATCTTCTGAAGATTGGAAACACTAGAAGAACGTTTTCTGAATTTGCTAACAACTTGGTAAATCTTTTAAGAAATTTGCTGCTACTGTGCAAAACAGTAATTTTGGGTTGTGAGTTTTGGAAGCCCTGTTTTTTGAGGAGGGGTGTAGAAAGGAGCTTATCAGATATTTTCCCTCAATACAAACCAGGTTATCCTAAAATCCAGGTTGATAATTTCCCTTTTGTTGTGCAACACACATCTGAATGCCTTAAATATCCTGAACGTGGTAACATTTCATTTACTTTATTTAGTTACTACATTTATAAGCTACCCAGCGTTGCTTGATAGTGAGATGGAAGGAGATACAAAATTAATAAATAAATAAATAAAATAGATACATAAAGTGTTGATATCATGCCAGCTTATTGGAGCCATGATAAGGCTTAACAGTTGCAGATCTCTTCAATGCTTGCACCCTTGCCTGGATTAATGATTTATTGCAGGGGTCTTCAAACCTGGCCCTTTTATGGCTTGTGGACTTCAACTTCCAGAATTCTGGCTGAGGAATTCTGGAAGTTGAAGTCCACAAGCCATAAAAGGGCCAAGTTTTGAAGACCCCTGATTTATTGTATATTCAGCGCTTCTATTGTGAGGGCAAGATGGACTTTGCAAGGTTTATATGAAATGCTTGAAGGAACTATCACACCAGCCAATCTGAAGAGCTAGGATTTTTTAAATTAGAGAAACAACTCATCTTGGAAGTGGAATAAAGGTTTCTACTTCTTTCATGGGGTCTGCTCTCTTAGAAAATCCATCCTTTGGAAAAGGGACTTCCGAGTTGTCCTAAGTGCTACTCACCTTTATGGATGGTCAATAGCAAAAAGTATAAGTTCACTCTAAAGCCAAGTAGAACATGGAATAACAGGATTGGAAAGGGACTGTGGAGGTCTTCTAATTTAACCCCCTACTCAAGCAGGAGACTATACCATTCCAGACAAATGGCTTCCCAGTCTCTTGTTGAAAACCTCCCGTGATGGAGCACCCCCAACATCTGGAGGTAAGCTGTTCCACTGATTAAAAAGTAAGCAAGTTCCTTCTCACAAAGACAACTCCTGAGTAAAGGTTTACTCAAAGGGTTGCAATAGCTCTGTTCACCCCATTTAATGGCTTGGAGTTAAGTTTTGAGTGGGATTCTTAGAGGTCAGGCTTTTAAAAAGCTTTGCGCTCTGGACTCCTGATTGCTACAATATCTGTTTATCAATCTTCTATGTGGTGCCTTTGTCCAAGAAGCAACCAATTTCCTTGGAGTTCCTTTCAGTGCTTGGATCTTCCTTTCTGTTGAATGGGGGTGAGCTTTGTCTGAAGCAATCTGATCTTGAATCATGGCTGCTTGATGGAAGCGGCAGGCCTGGTTAGAAAAGGGCAATTTCACTCTTGTGGCTGATATGGAGGTAAGAGAATAGTTAAGATGGACAGTTGGCTGATTTTGTTTTCCCAGACAGCCCAGGAGAGCTGGAGGTTTGAAAAGCCCACTTCCATGTCTTTGATTTCAGGAAGGCAACTCTGCTTGACAAATAGTCTGAAATGTCAAAAAATAAATGTTAAGAGTCGGGTGGGTGGGCATTCCCACAAGACCTGTCTGGCCTCAGTAGAAGGAAAGGCTGGACAGCCTGAATCACTCAGCAGGCACCTGCGATCCTTCCTACTTCTACATTCTGGCTTAGTTTTAGGTATTCTTTTGCGTCTGTGTCTAAAGAAAGATTTTTCTGTTAAAAAATAAAAAAAGAAGAGCCTATGAATCATTAATAGCCTAGAAGATGAAACTTGACATTGAAACTGGAGAAAAAGCTGAGGGACCCAAGATGGCTGCATTTCATTATTTAAACTGCTGGAATTGAACTGCAAGAAACATTACTCATTACTCCTTCCCCCATTCCTTTCCTCCCATCCCCTTAACCTTCTCGCTCTATCCCTCCCTCCCTCCCTCCCTCTCTCTCTCTCTCTCTCTTGCAATATCTCTCTCTCTCTCTCTCTCTCAATCTCTCTCTCTGTCTCTTTCTTGCAATCTCTCTCTCTCTCTCTTGCAATCTCTCTCTATCTCTCTCTCTCTTGCAATCTCTCTCTTTCTGTCTCTCTCTCTCTTGCAATCTCTCTCTCTTTCTTGCAATCTCTCTCTATCTCTCTCTCTCTTGCAATCTCTCTCTTTCTGTCTCTCTCTCTCTCTTGCAATCTCTCTCTCTTTCTTGCAATCTCTCTCTCTATCTCTCTCTTGCAATCTCTCTCTCTGTCTCTCTCTTGCAATCTCTCTGTCTCTTTCTTGCAATCTCTCTCTCTGTCTCTCTCTCTCTCTTGCAATCTCTCTCTCTCTCTCTCTCTTTCTTGCAATCTCTCTATCTCTCTCTCTCTTGCAATCTCTCTCTCTTGCAATCTCTCTGTCTGTTTCTTGCAATCTCTCTCTCTGTCTCTCTCTCTTGCAATCTCTCTCTCTGTCTCTTTCTTGCAATCTCTCTCTCTCTTGCAATCTCTCTCTCTGTCTCTCTCTCTTGCAATCTCTCTGTCTCTTTCTTGCAATCTCTCTCTCTCTGTCTCTCTCTCTCTTGCAATCTCTCTCTCTCAGTCCCTCTCTCGTAATCTCAATCTCTCTGTCCCCCCCTCTCTTGCAATCTGTCTCTGTCTCTTCTATCCATTTCCTGCAGATAATTGTAATTTCTCCTCCCTCTTTTTTTTTAAAAAAATAAGTTAATCAACATCTCTCTACTGCCTATGGTTTATTCTCTGGAACAATTGTAGCCAGTCATATTGTTTTATAGTGTTTTTTTTGTGCAATACCTGGTCTAAAATATGACAACTTAAGACTGGTTTCCCCTCTCTCTAAAAAAAGCGAACCTACTGTATACTAGCATAATGATAGGTGAAAGGAATTGGTGTTTTGGGGGAGGGAGGAGAGGGGCTTCACATTTGCAAGCATTAGTTTTCTGAGCTCTGTCATTATTGTGCCTGCTAGACAGCTCCAGATGTGCATGCATTCTCTCTCTTTCTCTTTCCCCATATACATCAATTTATGTATTCCGCAACATATGTCAACATCAGTGTAATATCCAGGAGTACACTTTGTTCACACAGAAATATTTCACACATGGCAACTTTATAAGACAGTTAAACATGAATCTGATTAGGAAGACCCAACAGGAGTCTTCTACAATACCATCATATTTATTAAGCTTTGACTAGTTCTCTTATTTGATTAGGTACATCATAACATGTTTTTATCTGTGTGCATATGAAAAGTAGAGATGGCATATAATGTTACTACATAAAAGTGAAGCATTATGAAGCCTTTGCCTTTTATCCCACAACCCTTAAAGATTTAAACTGGATTTTCAGAAGATGCAATAGAGATCCTATACCAGCCTAGGTTCTAATCCCTCCCTCCCTCCCTTTTTCTTTCTCTTTCTTTCTCTTTCTATCTCTCTCCCTCTTTCTGAATGTTCTTCATTGTGCAAAAATTACAGTAAAAAGGGCAACCAGTTTGGGAAAATAGCATTAGGAATGGGCTGGGAAATGGCAAGAAAAAGAGCAGAGCATCAATTTTGAATGAAAAAAAACCAAACAAACCACCCTTTCCCCACTCTATCGAATCTCCAGCATCTAAGGTCAGACTGAGAAAGTGCCCCTTCTGAATCTCCGAAGATCTTCCGTAATTCACTGTAGACACTGCATGTCATGTGGTTGAGAACTCTACCCTGATGGCTTGTAATCCATAATTTATGGATCACGGTACTGTTTGAGAAACCAGATATCTCTGCTTCATTTAGCAGACCACGGTTAAGCAAATCACGGCTTTAAGGTGGTGCTTGAACCCCGTGAATATTGGTTGGCTTTCCATGTTCCTCTGAAGTGTTCAAAAAATTATCTCTAAAGCTTTTTAGTTTTAAGTTCTGCATTCCAGAGGAATAAGACGCCCGAAGACCAAAGAGTGTTACAGAAGGAAATTGTTTGGGAAATTAAGAATGCACAATGGAGCTATTTAGGATTTTGAGAAAAAGCTGACATTTCTAAAAGCTTTTGAAAGTAGAGGTGGAGATACATGACGTGTCACAAATCTATGCATAAACCTCACAAGCAGTATTTTTCAAGTATTAATTTGTCAATACATACCTTAAATCGCCATTAGGAGGCAGGTGTTTATATAGATTGCTGAAGGATTTCCCTTTTGTTTTTTGTTTTTTTTCAAAGTGGCATCATCCCTCCTCCCACCAGGAAACCGAAAACTCAAAATTTATGACTCTACTAATCACATTTCCAGGAGCGAAATGTACCTCAGTTCCTCCTACACTGACCAAGCTGGGCGAGCCAAATTCTTAGTAATCACCACCCATCAATGCTTATTTGAGCAAACATCTATCTATCCATGTTCATTAAAGAAACATTTTTAAACTCTTGGAATAAAACATGCCAAAAGAAACAGGTCATTTTCCTGCCACTGTGGCTGTATTCTTCTCTGGTGTGAAAAAAAAAACACAAAAACCTGAAGGTACTCTATACAAAAGACATTCATTCTTAGCAATAAATAAATGTCAGCTTTTATGATAAAGGCTCTTTACCCACTCTTTAAAGGAATGTAAAATGAGATGCTGCAATGCTGAAATCTCTTCCTAATTTACAGTGTGCAGTTGACACTAAGGGCAGAACAGCTCTATTAAAATGCTATCCACCCATCCTTGAACTAGCTGAAAACTAGGCTGGTGCAAAATTTGCTATTCTGAGCGTTCAGAAATCATGGGCACTCCATCACGGGAGGTTTTTGTGAAGAGACAAGACAGTCACTTATCTGAAATGGTATAGGTACTGCTTGAGCAGGGGGCTGGACTAGAAGACCTCCAAAAGTCCCTTCCAGATTCTATTCTATTCTATTCTATTCTATTCTATTCTATTCTATTCTATTCTATTCTATTCTATTCTATTCTATTTGATTCGATTCGATTCGATTCAATTCGATTTTATCTGTCATAAATGTGACTGGGTCTAGTACATTTCATTACTCAGTTAGTTTATACCATCAGTGTGAGAGAGAGTGGGGTTTGATGTCTGATTACATATAGTAACTTGCCTTGCCAATGGTACCCCACCCTTAGGTAGCCAGATAATGAAATATCTGCAAGATAGCAGCTCCAATTCAAGAAACGCCAAGAAGCCAACAATTCAAGCCAGAGCTCTCTCTCTCTCTCTCTCTCTCTCTCTCTCTCTCTCTCTCTCTCTCTCTCTCTCTCTCTCTCTCTCTCTCTCTCTCTCTCTCTCTCTCTCTATATATATATATATATATATATATATATATATATATATATATATATATATATATATATATATATATTCTCTTTTATTGGAACCTTCTTAAGGACATCTTGATGAATCAATTATACAACCCTATTTTAAAGTCCTTTTCTTCCTAATCACATTACTCCTTCATCATTAAAGCATTCGTCCAACTCCTACATTCCTCTGAAAGGAAAATAATATTGAATTTAAGATTATATTCCCACCCGCTCTCTGGAACAGCTTTCTTCAGTCTTGTCTTTCTTTTGGGTAAATGCAATATAAAAATGGGATGTCCCCAGTGGTGGGATTCAGCCTGTTTGCACCACTTTGGTAGAACCGGTAGCTATTTTTTTGTTGCCCAGGCCCAGAATGGACTTCTGGAAGCGGCATCCACGCAGAGAACCGGTTGTTCACCTATTTGAATTCCACCACTGGATGTCCCTGATCCATTTGTCATGCCATGAAGAATAAGATGTTCAAATTCTGTATTAGCCTACAGCAAGTACCAATGCATGCCCTGATTTTTAACAGAATAACAGAGTTGAAGGGACCTTGGAGGTCTTCTAGTCCAACCCCTTGATCAAGAAACCTTATACCCTTTCAGACAAATACTTGTCCAATCTCTTTTTAAAACCTCCAGTGTTGGAGCACCCATAATTTCTGAAGGCAAACGGTTCCATGATTAATTGTTCCCACTGTTAGAAAATATCTCCACAGTTCTAGGTTTGTTCTCTCCATTGCTTCATGTTTTGCTTTCAGGCACTTTGGAGTAATAATTAGCACACCAGACAGAAAGGTTGAGACTACCCCATTCTTCTTACAAGTAGGTAATAATAATAATAATAATAATAATAATAATAATAATAATAATAATAATAATAATAATAATAATAATAATAAAGTTGGAAGGGACCTTGGAGGTCATCTAGTCCAACCCCCTGCTCAGGCAGGAAACCCTATACCATTTCGGACAAATGGCTGTCCAGTTAAAATAACCACATACAAAAACCCTCAAGGAGAATGCTGCCTGCAGTTCTTTGTGCAAAAGGTAGGAAAGTGATGCCTTTGTTTCTCAAAATGTTAACTCCAAAACACATTTTCATGCGTGTTTTAAACTTGAAACTGCTTAGACGATTCAGGAAGATTATGAGCTAATGGATAACCTAGATGTGAGCTCATAAGTAACCACTCAGTAAGCATTCACAAAGCTGAGTTTTGCTAGCATTCCTAAGTCTAGCTAGTTTCTTAAGAACTCTTAAGAATGTTTCTTAAGATTATCTTTTGCTGAAATGGCCGATTCCAAATTCTAAAACTGCTAGCACGTTTTTTAACCAGGTCACGGTGACGTTCTACCTTATGGACTGGTTGAAACATCTGAGCTAATCCTCTCTAGATCATCCAGAAACATGAAGTATGGGGAACATCAGGCCTCTTGTCCTCTCATTCCAAATCATACAAGTGCCCAGGTCTATGCACAAAGATCCATCAAACCTTTTTAATTTAATAGGGAGCAGCTGCTGACTCGGTATAGCTCATACCTTTGTAATTTTGCTCCCCCGTTACAGGCACTTTCCATTCTTTCCTGGTCCAAATTTTTATTATAATAACTATTGCCAAAGCAGCCAAGCCACAGTAATCTTAGATGCTGGGGTTGAAGAATGTCAGAAGGTTTATCCCCCCCCCACAAAGATTACTCATCCTTTGGGGATCTCCCTTCAGCGATGGAGCAATGAAATGGAGGAGGGTGTGCAGTAAATGATGTGAAGGTGGGGATGGGGGGGGAACCAAGAAAAGCAGAGAGAGAATGGAGCCGAAGACCCAGTTGGGACTTCACGAAAGCAGAAGACTGAAATAGCGCCTTGTCAAACCACAAGGTAAGAGATGGAACTTCCAGTTGTAAATGACACCAGAAGGGAAGAGAGGCTACAACAAGGTGAAGTGGAAACGAGCTAAGTGTGGTGAAAACATTATAAGAGCAATAGCATTTAGACTTATGGATCACCCCACAGTGCTTTACAACACTTTCTGGGCAGATTACAGGCTTAGCTTATTGCCCCCAACAATCTGGGTCCTCATTTTATACTGACCTCAGAAGGCTGGAACCACGTCAGGATCGAACTCCAGGTTGTAGGCAGAGTTTGCCTGTAATACTTCATTCTAACCACAGGGCCGCCAGGGCTCTTTTAAAAAAAACAAAAAACAAAAAACAAGTTTTATTAATTTTCCAGTTTTACACCCAAGTATTTAGGAAGCAGCGTGGTGATTGGGAAGTCAATAGTTCAGTAACAAGATCGTTCGTACGTGTCTCAGGTTACATCATCAAAAATCCCCTCTCTATTTCCCTTGATTATTATATCACATTCAAATTAATACATTTCTAATTATAACTCAAACAATTAGGGCATTGATCAATATATTTTAACTTACACATATCCGTGTCCTGTTTTTTAAATGTTTACCTAATTTCAATTACAGTATTCCAAGTTAGCCTTTAATATCCATAATGTTTAGATTTCGGGTAATCCAAATTTCCCTTATTTCATTATAAAATAGTTGTCATATCTAAAATACGCATATTGTTTACTTAAGTACATTCTTACTTTATTTCACAAATATATTCTATTTCTCATCCTAGTACCTCATCACTTACTAATAAAATATCCTTTATCGTCTCAATCCAACTTCCATATTATAATTCAAAGCTATATTCTAATGGCTAATGGAACCATAACGAGAAGGCTTTTTCAGCACCTGCGTTGTCAACATAATTCATGGGTTGATTTCTGGAGCTTTCAGTCAGCAAGGTGGACTATTCAATGGTGACATGATTTAGCAGTCCTAGAATCCTTGGGGGTGCAAAAAGAGAAATTTGGGGGACAGAGAAGCAGCTACGATTGGCAACACAAACTGCCCTGGGACTGAATTTCAGCATTAGTGATTGTGAGTACTGCTTTAACGCCACTTCTTGTTCTTCGCCCAAATTTGCAATGTTTCCTTATAACATTTTTGGTACTTCTATACCTGAGCAAAACTAGAACTTGTAGAGAAAGATTTGACAATATTAGTGTCCAACCCTGGTCACACAGTGGTTAAACTGCAGTATTGCAGGCAAACTCTGCCCAATGCTAGGAGTTCGATCCTGACCAGCTCAAGGTTGACTTAGCCTTCCAATCCTTCTGAGGTTCATAAAATTGAGGACCCAGATTGTTGGGGGCAACATGCTGACTCTGTAAACCACTTGCTATCAGTTAAACAAAAACTACAAAAAAAAAAAGCCTAGGGGATTTAAAGTTCTTCCCCTCAAGATGTTACTAGAATTTCAGGGAAATGAATGACCATGTTTAATTTTACCCAGTATATTTTTTTCCACTTTCATATAGCTACCAGAGTTCTATTTAAATAAATGTATTTGCATGTATATATGAATATCCATGTGCATGACTTACGGTTCAACAGGGCTTGTTCCTCTCTTTCATAGCATAATTCTTTTGTTCTTCCATAACTGATATTTTAAAAATTATTTAAATTACTCAATTATTTTACTCATATAAAGCAGAAGTATGATTTAATAGAATGGAGTAATGAATTTAAAACCTCGCTAATCAAGTAGTAGCACCCCTGATTAATCACATAATAGTGAATAGGGAATCAGGCATAATCTGATCTGAATACTGATTAGAGTTGGATTGAATTTGCAACTGATATTTCAATCTGATTTGATTTAGACTTCTGCAAGTAAATCAGTTCACTTCAAATATCCAAATCACATAGTTTACATGGGGAGAGGGATATTCTGCATATGGACAGAAAGAACTGAGATAGTCCAAATAAGTTTGGAGGCATCAGATTCAATTATTAAATTGATCTGGCCATCATTTTGGAAACTTGATTCTGTCTGAGATTTATTAAAATTAGGATAGAACCTCCAACTTTTTGCACGCTACTGACATGTAACAATATGCCTTCTTCAAAGTAACAGATTCCTCTGCAACTTGGTGAGATTTAATTCTACAAAGAGAAACAGAAAGATTTAACTGTTAGTCACACAGATATTAAATTGACTGGTTAATCCAAAGGTTAATTCAAATCTTTCAGGAACCAATATATTTCTGTCCAAAGCTTAACAATTGATTGGATTTTTTAAAAAAACAATTCTTTGCTTGAAGAAAAGAGAAGATTTTGGCTCATTTCTTGATAGGGGAAAACCACTTCACCACCACAACTACAAAATCTAGGCTACACACATCCAGATGAGCACTAGATGGCAAAAAAGAGGTGCAGAAAATACTTTATTCAAGTGATGCTCTCTCTTTTTTTTTTTTGCAAGTTGAAGCTCTCAACTTTCAAAAGAGTCTATATACTTAACATACCTCCATTCTCCTCCAGATTTTTTAAAAATTAAGGAGGACAAACCACAGCATATATTGTCTGCTATCTAAGTACTCATATTGTTCACATAACCTTCTTCACTTTACATTTTGGATCTTTCTCTCTCCTCCCAAAGAAACAGATAGGTGATGTTCTAAATATCTAAAGTATATTGGTGAGAGCAAAAGCAGAAATTTTCTCTGCCCTGATTGCAGTCCTCAGGCAAAGAACTAATTTGTCATTTCAGCTGTTATGCATACATTCTGTATACAATATGCATAAAACCAACACCCAAACACACATAATGATATATAATAATATTAATAAAATAATAAATAAACATGCACATTGTTGTATACTTCGTTCGCGTGCGAATGATGAAGACACATGGCGATGCTGAACAAAGACTTTATTCTCCTTCTACAACAACCAAGCAAAAGCAAAAGGCACGCAGGCCTTTTTATATGGCCAGAAACCTGGACAGTGACAACCAATAGGAACAGAATGTTTTCGCGGCTTGCGCATGCGCACAAGGCTAGCGCCGCTCTGCCTGGTCCCGGGCAGCTTTTGGAATACCCAGGACCAATGCAATGTCCCGAGCCTGCTTTTGCTGGCTCAGGACACAACACAAATATTTATACTATATCCAGTTTTGATCACCGCATTACAAAAAAAAAATATGTTGAGACTTTGGAAAAAATGCAAAGAAGAGCAACTAAGATGATTAGGGGCCTGGAGACAAATACAGGAATTGGAGAACAGTTGCAGGAATTGGAGAAAAGAAGGATTAGCGGGGACAGGATAGCAATATTCCAATATTTGAGGGGCTGCCAGAAAGAAGAGGGGGTCCATTTATTTTCCAAGAGCACCAGAAGGCAAGACAAGAAACAATGGATGGAAACTAACCAAGGAGAGAAGCAATTTGGAATTAAGGAGGACCTAACAGTGAGGACAATTAACCAGTGGAATAGCTTGACTTTAGAACTGGGGTGTCAAACTCAATTTCACTGAGGGCCACATCAGCATTGTGGTTGCCCCGGGGGGGTGGGTGTGTGTGGCCAGAGTGGGTGCAGCCTACTGGGTGGGCGTGGATGGAGTGGGTGTGGCCTACTGGGTGGGCGTGCCCAGTTATACATCATTTGCGTCAAGGGTGCCTATGGGGGCCTGGGCAGGAGTGGGACAGATCTGAGGGTCTCTGGCAGAAGGTGGGGGGACAAGGGCAAGTGCCAAGGCATGGTCCACCAGGGCAACTGCCAAGATGGCCACCATAAAATTGTACATTGGCTCCTGGCTGGCCTGGGCCAGGGCCAAGGCAGCTGGGGCCGTTCCTTCACTGTTTCCAGGATGGCTTCGCAGGCCACATGAAACCACTTCGCGGGCCGCATCCGGCCCCCGGGCCTTGTGTTTGACATGTCTGCTTTAGAAGTTGTAGGTGGTTCATCACTGGAGGTTTTTAAGAAAAGACTGGACAGCCATTTGTCTGAAATGGTATAGCGCAGGGGTAGGCAACCTTGGCTCTTGTATGACTCCTGGACTTCAACACCCAGAATTCCTGAGCCAGCATGGGTGTTGAAGTCCACGAGTCATAAAAAAGCCAAGGTTGCCTATCCCTGGTATAGGGTCTCCTGCTTGAGCAGGAAGGTGGGCTACAAGATTGCCAAGATCCCTCCCAACTCTATTCTGATTGATTGATTGATTGATTGATTGATTGATATAGAGCTCTAATCTGGGCAAATTGCAGCCACATTTTGCCAAGGTTCAAAGCCCTGCATCTTACACAACCCATTGATGGCAACAATGCTGATGGCATTCTCAATTTCTGAAGGGAAGTCCTCAGCCCTTCCGAGCTGCTATCCTGCCCTTAAAAGCTCTCAAACCTTTCAGGAATGTGCTTGATTGAGAATATCCATCTGCAATAGGATGCCGGAAGGTATCTGATTACTCCATTGTTAAAGCAGCATAGCCTGAAATCTGACCACCCCATGGGGGTCCCAGTGGGGAATCTCTCCCCCCCCCGTTATATCCATCCAGCCCACTCCTTTCTGATTCTGAAAAGAGGAGAGGAGAGAAAAGAAGGGAGGGGGTAAGTAAAGAGAACAAGGGGAAATCAACATTTTCCATTAAAAAAAATCACTGAGGACAGGCTTGGAGCAGTTGGGGGGATTTTAAAAGGGCCAGTGGGGGGAGGATCAAATCTCAGCCAGCAGATTTTGCTGTGAAGTGAAACCATATCACGTTTTGAAATCTTCCCTTCTTGGGGAGAGTGGATGGAATGACAATTGCAGATGGTGTTAAAATAAACCAAACTTTTGTCTCCTTCCAGTTAGAGCAATCTCTCTGTCTCTCTGTCTGTCTGTGTCTCTCTCCCTATCTATCTATCTATCTATCTATCTATCTATCTATCTATCTATCTATCTATCTATCTATCTATCTATCTATCTATCTATCTATCTATCTATCTCTTTCAATCTCTCTCAAAAATCTTTCAATCTCTCTCAATCCCTCTTAATCTGTCAATCTCTCTCTGTGTGTGTCTATCTATCAATCTCTTTCAATCTCTCTCAAAAACCTTTCTTTCAATCTCTCTCAATCCCTCTTAATCTTCAATCTCTCTCTCTCTCTCAATCTTTCAATCTCAAAAATATTTCAATCTCTCTCAATCCCTGTTAATCTCTCTCTCTCTCTCTCTCTCTCTCTCTCTCTCTCTCTCTCTCTCTCTCTCTCTCTCTCTCTCATATCTATCTATCTATCTATCTATCTATCTATCTATCTCTTTCAATCTCTCTCAAAAATCTTTCAATCTCTCTCAATCCCTCTTAATCTGTCAATCTCTCTGTGTGTGTGTCTATCTATCAATCTCTTTCAATCTCTCTCAAAAACCTTTCTTTCAATCTCTCTCAATCCCTCTTAATCTTCAATCTCTCTCTCTCTCTCAATCTTTCAATCTCAAAAATATTTCAATCTCTCTCAATCCCTGTTAATCTGTCAATCTCTCTCTCTCTCTCTCTCTCTCTCTCTCTCTCTCTCTCTCTCTCTCTCTCTCTCTCTCTCTCTCTCTCTCTCTCTCTCTCTCTCTCTCTCTCTCTCTCTCATTAGCCATCGTTGTTGCTGCTGCTTCTGCTAGGCACGCAAAACTGGAGGGAGCAACTAGGTTCCCAAAGGTGCTTTCCTCTGCTCAGATAAATTTGCTTTCAAATAATGTATAATTAAATGTGTGGTATCGAATTAATGTTGCAGCTGAAGTGCTTTGGCAGCACAGATTAAGGCAAGAGGCAGGGGAAGGCGGGTGGTGGGTGGAAAACTCACTGCTCACCCTTTCTCTTTCTTCCTCTCTTCTGTTCTTCTCCCTGTGAAGCCTCCAATTCTCTTTAGCCTTTCTTTCCCTCTAGGATCTGGGACATGTTCATGGAGTGCCCATTTCATGCCAGCTATAAGGTTCCCTAAAGGTGCTTTTCAGCACTTAGAAGCCAAACTGTGATGGATTTGTATAATCCAATAGAAGTGAATACTTCTACTTTTCCTATAGTTTTCAACAGAAAGTGAAGCCCATTGGGGGAAAAATAGAATTTTCAAACTTATATCAGCTGACTTCTCTTTTTTTAAAAAAAGTCTAACCTATAATTTGACTCATTTTGGTTTGGTCCCAGCATACAAAACCCTTCAATTCCACCACCCTGGTTAATTTGATTGTTATAAAAAACTGTTAAACCTCAGGGTTTCCCATGGTTGTGTTTGCTGGAAGTTCATTGACAGCAAGGCTGCTTCTGATAGATGAAATAGATGAGTTTCTAGCAGATCTGTTTATAATGAGATTAACCCAGCATGTAATTTCCTTGTAACATTTGACTCATGCTTTAAGGTTTCAAAGCAAACATTGGAATGTCAGGCATAGATATGTGTTTTGAAATTAACTAATAATAATAATAATAATAATAATAATAACAATAATAATAATAATAACAACAACAATAATAATAATAATAATAATAATAATAATAATAATAATAATAATAATAATAATGATAAATTTGGAAGGGACCTTGGAGGTCATCTAGTCCAACCCCCTGCTCAGGCAGGAAACCCTATACCATTTCGGACAAATGGCTGTCCAGTTAGAATAACCACATACAAAAACCCTCAAGGAGAATGCTGCCTGCAGTTCTTTGTGCAAAAGATAGGAAAGTGATGCCTTTGTTTCTCAAAATATGCATGTTTTAAACTTGAAACTGCTTAGACGATTCAGGAAGATTATGAGCTAATGGATAACCGAGATGTGAGCTCATAAGTAACCACTCAGTAAGCATTCACAAAGCTGAGTTTTGCTATCATTCCTAAGTCTAGCTAGTTTCTTAAGAACTCTTAAGAATGTTTCTTAAGATTATCTTTTGCTGAAATGGCCGATTCCAAATTCTAAAACTGCTAGCACGTTTTTTAACCAGGTCACGGTGACGTTCTACCTTATGGACTGGCTGAAACATCTGAGCTAATCCTCTCTAGATCATCCAGAAACATGAAGTATGGGGAACATCAGGCTTCTTGTCCTCTCATTCCAAATCATACAAGTGCCCAGGTCTATGCACAAAGATCCATCAAACCTTTTTAATTTAATAGGGAGCAGCTGCTGACTCGGTATAGCTCATACCTTTGTTCCCTCAGGTAGGGAACCCTATACCATTTCAGACAAATGACTGTCCAGTCTCTTCTTTAAAACTTCCAGTGTTGGAGCTTTCACCGCTTCCGGAGGCAGGTTGTTCCACTGGTTAATTGTTATTGCTGTCATGAAATAACAGAATAACAGAGTTGGAAGGGACCTTGGAGGTCATCTAGTCCAACCCCCTGCTCAGGCAGGGAACCCTATCCCATTTTGGACAAATGGCTGTCCAGTCTCTTCTTAAAAACTTCCAGTGTTGGAGCTTTCACCATTTCTGGAGGCAAGGAGTTCCACTGGTTAATTGTTCTCACTGTCAGGAAATTTCTCTGTACTCTTTCTAGAGTCTCGACATCTTTTTTACATCGTGGTGACCAAAACTAGATGCAGTATTCCAAGTGTGACCTTACCAAGGCCTTGTAAAGTGGTATTAATACTCCACGTGATCTAAGTATGGAGCGTAATAATGGTCGCCCTCATCTTATAACCACTCATTTAGTGAGCATTCAAAGTTAACAGTAGCACTGAAAAAATCCCCAAAGATGCTTTTTTCAAAAGACAGCTGGTCTTTGTTTTTCCTCGAAGGCATTTTGCTTCTCATCCCGGAAGCTTCTTCAGTTCTGAAGAACAGAAGCTTCTTGGTGGAGAAGCAAAACGTCTTCAAGAAAAACAAACAAAGTCCAGTTGCCTTTTGAAAAAAAGCACCTTTGGGACAACCATGGCTAGAATGCCTGAGAATCTCCGTAGACATTTAGCACTGGGAAAAAAAAGTGACTTAAAACTGGTTCTCATATTTATGGCTGTCGCAGCAAGCCCACAATCACTAAATCATAAAACAAGACTTACAAGTCACACTTACTCGATCCAAAAATCATACTCAAGCAAAACTGGACAACTTATATTACGATACAGTGTGTGTGTGTATGTGTGTGTTAACATAGTACCCATAGACCTCTTGATTATGTGCTACCACTGGATGGTGCCCAGGGACTGTCAAAACCAGACGTGTGTATATGTACGTGTGTGTGTGTGGTTCTTCGGGTTTTCTCCCACGTAGAATTTGAAGTGTCTTGGCGACGTTTCGACGAAATCCCATTCGTCATCTTCAGGCTGGTGCTTTCGGCTTCGTGCTTCTAGGAGCAATGTATGATTGTAGGTGTTTCTTCCTTTTAACTGCCAGTGGGGGTTTGAACTGATTGGCTGGGAGCTCGGCTGTGTTCTGATTGGGTGGAGGTGTGTTCTGATTGGTTAGGGACTTGGCTGTACTCTGATTGGATGGGGGTTGGCTGTGCTCTGATTGGATGGGGGAGTGTTCTGTTTGGGTGGGGGCTTTGTGCTCAGGTTAGTCTGAGTTACAGGGTTTTATATATATGTTTTCTGAGGTTTTCGCGGGTGTTTGTATGTAGGTCTTTGGTTCTTCGGGTTTTCTCCCACGTAGAATTTGAAGTGTCTTGGCGACGTTTCGACGAAGTCTCATTCGTCATCTTCAGGCTGGTGCTTTCGGCTTCTGCTTCTAGGAGCAATGTGAGATTTTAGCTGTTTCTTCCTTTTAACTGCCAGTGGGGGTTTGAACTGATTGGCTGGGAGCTCGGCTGTGTTCTGATTGGGTGGAGGTGTGTTCTGATTGGTTAGGGGCTTGGCTGTGCTCTGATTGGCTAGGGGAGTGTTCTGTTTGGGTGGGGGCTTTGATGTGCTCAGGTTAGTCTGATTTACAAGGGGATTAGAGATGGTGAACTGCATAGCTGTTTGGCTTCGCATTCGTGGTCGTGCCTCATCTTCATGGTGGGTGTCTGTTTGTTTCGTGTATGGATTGGGGGGGTTAAGGTGGCTAATGATGCAGCTGTGGTCTCGCTTCTGGTTTGTGGTCGTGCCTCCTCATCAGTGTGGGTTTGGGTTTGCTTTATGCCTGGATGTGTGGTGGTGACATCTTGTGTGGTTTTTGTGAGTGTAGGTCTGGTGTCATTCCCCGTACTATGGACTCGTCTGTCAATAAGGGTGGGTTTCCAAATGGCTGGTAGGCGGGAGGCATCATCTCGTTTGTTCATGCTGTGAGGGCGTTTTTCTATCTCGATGGCTTCTCTGATTATTCTGTTATTAAAGTGTTCAGTTTTGGCAATAGTTCTGGTCTTTTTGAAATCAATTTTATGTCCTGTGGCTTTAAGGTGTTGGACCAGGGAAGAAGTTGGTTCTTCTTTTTTGACTGAGTTTTTGTGTTCTTCAATGCGTGCACTTATTCTTCTGTTGGTTTGTCCAATGTATGTGGTGGAGCAAGCAGTACATGGGATTTCATATACTCCTTGATTTTCTAACTCAATTTTGTCTTTAGGGTTTCTTAGGATGGTGGATATTTTTCTGTTTGTGCAGAATGCTGTCTTAATGTTATGTTTGTGCAAGATTTTGCTGATCCTGTCTGTGGTGCCTTTTATGTATGGGAGGAGGGCTTTGCCATTTTCTTGTTCTCTGTCTTGTATTTTAGTGGGAGTTTCTTTTTGGATTAAGTTGGAAATCTTATTTCTTGGAAATCCGTTGGATGTTAGTACATTAGTGAGAGTGTGTTGTT
Organism: Bothrops alternatus; assembly: GCA_034064705.1. Classification (NCBI taxonomy): domain Eukaryota; kingdom Metazoa; phylum Chordata; class Lepidosauria; order Squamata; family Viperidae; genus Bothrops; species Bothrops alternatus. The sequence continues at coordinate 386,222 of JARGCV010000302.1, forward strand.
CGGTTTTTAGGTTTTATTCGTCAGCTAGGCATTTGGTTCTGGAGATGAGTGTCTTGGCTACGGAGTTGATCTGTGCTGGGTGGTGGTGTGAGAGTGCGTGCAGATAGCGGTTTGTGTGTGTTTTCTTCTGGTAGATGGTGTGTCCTAGGGAGCCATTGGATTTCTTGTAGACTAAGACATCCAGGGAAGTTGGTTATTAGCTTCTGTTTCCATGGTGAACTGTATTTTGGGGTGTAGGCTGTTGAGGTGTGTGAGGAAGTTGTCCAGTTTTTCTTTCCCATGTGGCCAGATTACGAAGGTGTCATCTATGTATCTGAGCCAGAGTTTGGGTTTGTGATCAGATTTTTCTAGGGCTTGGGTTTCAACGTGTTCCATGTAGATGTTTGCAATGACAGGTGAGAGGGGTGATCCCATGGGTGCTCCTTCTATTTGTTTGTATTTTTGTCCATTATAGATGAAGTATGTGTTGGATAGACAGTGGTTGGTCAGATCTAGGATATGTTTGGGGGGGTTATATTTGTTTTGGATAGCTGTTAAGGCTTCTTTGATTGGCACTTGGGTGAAGAGGGATATGACATCGAAGCTAACAAGTAGATCGCTGGGCTGTAAGTTTTGTTTCTTTATGATCTCTATGAACTGGAATGAGTTTTTTACGTGTGAGGTGATGGATTCTGCATAGGGCTGTAGTTGTTTGGCGAGAAATTTGGCTAGGTTTTGCAGAGGTGAGCCTATGGAGCTGACTTCACCATCTCTAATCCCCTTGTAAATCAGACTAACCTGAGCACAACAAAGCCCCCACCCAAACAGAACACTCCCCCAGCCAATCAGAGCACAGCCAAGCCCCTAACCAATCAGAACACACCTCCACCCAATCAGAACACAGCCGAGCTCCCAGCCAATCAGTTCAAACCCCCACTGGCAGTTAAAAGGAAGAAACAGCTAAAATCTCACATTGCTCCTAGAAGCAGAAGCCGAAAGCACCAGCCTGAAGATGACGAATGAGACTTCGTCGAAACGTCGCCAAGACACTTCAAATTCTACGTGGGAGAAAACCCGAAGAACCAAAGACCTACATATATATATATATATATATATATATATATATATATATATATATATATATATATATATATATATATATATATATATATATATATATATATATATATATATATATATATATATATATATATATATATATATATATATATATATATATATATGTTTTTAAAATTGTTGACAAAGAAATAAGGGATTTCTGAGATAGCTATTTCGAGTTATTTAACTCTCTTCAGTCAGAACTCACCCTTCCGGGATTCGAACCTATATATATATAGGTTCGATGAAGTCCCATTCGTCATCTTCAGGCTGGTGCTTTCGGCTTCGTGCTTCTAGGATTTTAATTAGAAATTAAAAATGGTGAGCATCTCCTAACAGTTGGCAGCTTCAAAGGAAGAATTAGCCCTTAGTGCATTAGACTGTCAATAATATTGTCACATTCGCTGTGGCCCTTCTACCTTATAATGGATTCCTAGTGCAGCATGTACAAGGATGCTTCATGAACATTGCTGTTCTGAAAACATTTGAAGAAATGGTCACATTAGGAACTTAATCAGACTTTAATTGCAAGGCCCAGTCTTGCGATCAGCTTTAGTGAGTGAAATCATTGGGGAATTGCAATTCCAATTTTCTCATCATGGTTTTTATAACTGGCCCAGGCTTTCTAATTGTGTGTCCATGTGATCCCTCTACGTTCTACAGCTGACATATTTCAACTCCTCATCAGAGTAGCTGAATGGCTGACATCTGAATTGCTAATAATGTGAAGTCATCTGTATGATTCTGATATACCTTCAGTGGCAGTTAGTTATATATCTTAATTACACAAGTGGCGGTGCATATTTGTGGATGTTACATTTGATGTTCATAATTCCTGGGGGTGTGGGTGTTTTAGTTCACATTACATTTATTGCTACAATGATTTAACAAGAAGAGATCCGTGAGTAATTTTAAGAATGAACAAATAAGACTATTTCTTCCACTTTGTTTTAAAAAAATGTTTTTAAGAAAAATGTTAACCAAATAACAAGAACTAAAGATAAAATGGAAACATAGAACCAGATCCAAGTCACAGAAAACAGCATGATATTATTCTGGACCTCCATACTTGAATGTAACTCCAAGTCAAAACAGCAGTGTCCTGCCAGAGAGAAGGGTTACAATTCCATGAAACTTATTCAGTATCTGTGACTGACCTAACAAAACAGTGTAGCATGTAGGAGGCCAGCCATGATCTCCTCAGTCACAAGATATGTTTGGTGGTATGCATGGAACAAAAATTCATTTTAATGTATGCTGATTAGTGTACATTCAAAGTGACAGTAAAGTTGTTATTCTATTCTGTTCTTCTTCTATTCTATGTTACATGGGAGGCCATCCAATGAGGAATTCTGGGAGTTGAAGTCCACAAGTCATAAAAGGGCCAAGTTTGAAGACTCCTGCTCTAATGCATCTTTTGAAGCAAAAATTAATATAAGACCCAGTCTTATGTTTGGGGAAACATGGTATTGATTGTATTGCTATTCCAACTGCATAAGTCAGTGGTGGTGAACCTATGGCACAGGTGCCAGAGGCGGCACTCAGAGCCCTCTCTCTGGGCATGTGCGCCATCGCCCCAGTCCTAGGCCTTCAGCTGGGTTTTATAAAACATTTTCGCTTTAGACCTCCGCCGCCGTGTGCAAAAAAAAAAAAAAGGTTCAATCAATCAGTCAATTTCAACTTCTCGCGGAAAAAAAAAAGATCTTGCAAAATTGGAATTGATTGATTGAACTTTTTAGTCCCACCCAGTCTGCTGTTATCACTGCAGCCACGCCCACCCAATATGCACCTGATGATGCATAAGTGGGTTTTGGGTTGCAGTTTGGGCACTCGGTCTCTAAAAGGTTCGCCATCACTGGCATAAGTACTAGGTTACCTTTGCAGTGATATCTCCCCCCCCCCTTTTACTGGCTGTGCTTGCAACCTGTTGTTGAGAATTAGGCTTGCTGTCTGTTGTCAGTGTTAATTCATGATCGGTAGAGGAGTTGGACAGTACAGGAGGTGCAGGCAGAGATGTCAGTTGGCAGATGCCTTGTTAGAAAGGCTGACTGCGATTTGATAGAGCCAAACAAGTTGGCACCAGATACCTGAACAATCACTTTGGAATAACAATCAGCAGCTATTTATCAGGAGCTCTTCTGCATGTACCAAACCGCTGTAAAAAATTTATGCAGATCAGCCTCTCTAGTGACCTTACAATTTAGCCTCTTCAGTGGCAGACTTATTATTCACAAACAGAGGAAAAAGGACTCGTAGCAAAATGACGAAAGTTAGAGCAATGACATTTGATTTTCATCTCGGATTCTGAATCTCCCTTTTGGGGCTGACAGAGGCTTAGATTTCTATTCATTGACATGCAGAACAATCCTTTTTTTGAGTCTTCGGAGAGGAGCGGCATACAAATCCGAATAAATAAATATTTCTTCATCAATAATTTTTGGGAGTTTTGAAACTCTGCTGATATTTGAATGACCAGTGTTTACTTCCCTAAAGTGAACAGTTCAGCTGAAATTAGAGAGCTGTGTTGGGGGGGGGGTGTATAGTGGCACCGAGCTAGAAACTGGGAGATCATGAGTTCTAATCCTACCTTGGGCCTGAAGCCAGCTGGATGATCTTGAAACATTCATTTTCTCTCAGCCCTAGGAAGGAGGCAAGGACAAACTACGGCTGAAAATCTTGCCAAGAAAGCAGCAGGGACAAATTCAGGCAGTTGGCAGGAGTCAACACCGACTCGAAGGCATAAGTAACTAAAATAAAAAAAAAAGAATTAATTTAGGAAAGTTACTGTTCTGGATATATGGAATATGATATATGTGTGGAATTTGATGTCCTCAAATGTTATGCTTCTTCATTTGACCTCCATTGTCAAAAAGTGACCATGTTTTCATGACACGGTGCAAAACAGGCAGTCAGATTTTAAGCTAACCTGTTATGCAAGCTCAGAAAATTAAGGCAATGTGTGGTTTAGTTAACCATGGATAAGCATGGGCAAAAAATAGCCAACCTAAAAACTACAAACCCTGATCAGTGCAACAGTGAGCAGAATATAGATGCATGAAAACATCTGGACAATTTGCTGAATATCCTGCTCCAAAATCAGCCATGAAACACAAATTGTTTAAGAAGATTTCAAGTGTGCTTAATACTATCTGCCACTTAATTGCTAAATATTATTCATAATATCGTTATTAGGGACCTTTCATTATGAAATGAAAAGGTCAATGGGAATTCTCTGATGAAGAATTTCTTCTCAGAACCGTAGTTTGTGCATCATTCTTCCCAAACAAGTGGAGATGTCTAGACTTGGTAGCTTTTATGCCAGCCCATAATCTTTTAATTAGCAGGCTTAATTGCTTAAGAGCCATTTAAATGTTTTGTGTTTCCAAAGCTTTGAGATAGATACAGTAGATGGATGGGTGGATAGATAGATAGATAGCTCACTCTGTATTTGTGTATACGCATTGTTTTTTATTATTATTTTGGTTTTCTCAAATGAAAAGCTTTGTTCATTTTGATTCAGTTGGTGTTTTGTTTTTATTTTTTGAATATTGCTTTTCTGGCCGTTTCTTGGAAGCTGACTTTTTCTTGTTCTGTTTTCTTGTCTTTACCTAGGGACATTCTTTGTCATAGCTTGTAATTAAAATCAGCCCATTTCTCGGAAACAAAGCACCCATACATGAACAATCCATGTGTGTGTGTGATGCATGCTCGTGTGTGTTTGTGTGTTTGTGTGTGTATGTGTGTTTGTGCACGCATGTTTGTTTCCTATAACTAAAACTGCACAGAAAGAATATTTTTTCAGTCATCTGATAAATCTCTCCCAACAGCCTCCTGTGCAGTAGATTTTGGCAGTTCCTTAAAGCTGCTGCATTACACCACAGGACTATTGCCATCCACATTTGCAATGTGATCCTAAGAAAAGGACATCTTTAATTTAAGAAAGTTCTGAAGTGTGGTCTATCCATAAACCCTGATGCTCCAAAGCACCTTCAGGTCTGAAGCTGGTTTTCCCATTGATTTTGCTTTGTGAGAACATTATAACCTACCGGTAGATGCACCAGGCACTTTTTCTGAAGGACACTGTTCTCTGCAGATACATTTTGAAGAAATGTATTGGGAAAGAGCACCTAGTGATAAACTTACCATTACCAACTCTCCTTTTTGTCTCCCATGCATTTTTATTGGGAATCCAATAATCTGTCTGATAAAATGATAGATACAGAAGCACTCCATAAATCTGCTAGTCATTAAGGTTTGGCAAGCTATTGTTAAAAATGAATCATTTTTAGCCTTCTAAAACGATGGCTTTGATTGATCAACTTTTTTTTAAAAAAATAATCTCTTTTCTATAGCTGCTTATAAAAATGTAAGCTGTTTAGCCTCATCTTACAAAGTATATCTCCCACGCAGAACGACCCCTTTGCAAAGGGATTTTGGCATGATAATCACCTAAACATCCAAGAATCCTTTAAAAAAAACAGAATTATGTTTTGTGGGCAACATTTCTTAAAATTATTAGTTTAGCAAGCTGTACACAATAAGGAGACTGTGCTCTATCAAAGACTAAATCTTATTTAATTCAGTGGAATTTACTGAAAGAAGGCAAATGTAGGATTGCCTGATTGTCAATCAGTTAAGACTTCAGCCCTATATATATATATATAACCTGAAAGTAAGTTTTTCAAATGTGGTGGCATCTATTTAGTAGATGTGTATTTTATTGTCTAGTGGATAGATAATGTGAGAAGTGGCGTTAATTAGATTGGCTGCAATAATCTTTATATCAATGCTCAAAATGTCTGAAACTTCAGTCAGGGGGAAAAAACAGTATATAATGGGCTATGCAATTCATATATAAAAGCATGATGAAAAGACTTCTTCATTGGGCCTCTTATTATGTCCTACCTCAATAAAAAAAATTAACAAGAGGAATGAACTAAAGTGATTCCCAGACCAGCTTTAACCCTATCAGAAATGGGTGTTATTAATTTAATTTGGGAAAGAAAAACACCTTAAATAAACACGGCTTATCAGGTACTTAGGAGCCAAGGACTTGGCAGCACAAGGAAACAACAACCAATGATTTAATAGCTGGCCATCAACACCCCAATCAATAAATATAAATACTATGCATAGAATAGCCCAAAGCATACATTACAGTAGAGAGAAGTTCCTCAAGGATGGGGAAATACATAGGAAGAACGGTTGCAGGAATTGGGTATGGCCAATCTAGAAAAAAGAAGGACTAGCAGGGACAAGATAGCAATATTCCAATATTTGACAGGTTGCCACAAAGAAGAGGGAGTCAATTTATTTTCCAAAGCACCAGGAGGCAGGACAAGAAACAGTGGATGGAAACTAATCAAGGAGAGAAGAAACCTGGAATTAAAGAGAACCTAACAGTGAGGACAATTAACCAGGTGGAACAGAAGTTGCCTTCAGAAGTTATAGGTACTTCATCACTGGAGGATGGGTTCCAGCACAAGTCCAAAAGCTCAGAAGACTAAAAACTTTGATCCCGGTGATTGACTCAGATTGGGTCTTGCAACATTATCCTGGGCCACATGTATTTGCCTTCATTCATTCATAAAAAAAAAACAACCTTTCAAATTGCTTCCATTCTAGATATTTTTTTCATTCATTGCACTTTTGTAACAGCCCATGGTAGTTGTATATCATTTGGCCAGCAATAGGTATATTCCTATTTGGAAATTACGTTCGGTAGATTTAGCTATTTTCTCATATCGGAATGGAAATAGTTTGAAAATAGTTTCCATTCTGACAAGCTCATTTCCAAAATCTAGATGGACTCCATTGCATGGCCAATGAAATGTCTGAGAGATAGTGAGATTGTCAGACCTCCCCTTATGAAATTGGTCTTCACACTCTGCCAGTTTTTCTCCATCTGCTTTCATGGTAGCATCAATTGTAATAAGGAAATTATATCTGAATTGCTTGTGTTTCTTTGCCTCTGGGATGCTAACTCCTGCATGATGGAACTGTTGCGAACCAGAGAAATGTTGTGTTGCCATTGTCCTTGGAATATATATCCCAAATATTTCTGAGCTAGAATGTAATTCTACCACCCACCCATCCAAAACTACTGATTTGTTTCTGGAAGAAATAGATAGCATTGATTTCAGTGCATACATGTTTTTTTTTTTTAAAAAATGCAACAATAATGTAGATAAATATTATATATAAGCAAACTCATACTCTTGGTTTGTCTGAAGCATAATCTCCTGCCACAAAATAAATAAATAAATGGGGAGGGGGGAGAGAATTTTGGAAAGAGAACCATCAATCAAATGGTGGGAAAAAAACATGACACAAGATGCCCCCCCTCTCCTTGAGCAAAGCTTCTGAAGGCAGCACTTCTTAACAAGATGAAATGTTCTAAACTCCTGCTGCCTTCTCAAAGATTATGGATTTATTATGAGTAAACATAATAAAGGTGCTTTTTCCAAAAGACAACTGGACTTCCTTTGTTTTTCCTTGAAGATGTTTTGCTTCTCATCCAAGAAGTTTCTTCAATTCTGAAGAAGCTTCTTGGATGAGAAGCGAAACATCTTCAAGGAAAAACAAAGGAAGTCCAACTGTCTTTTGGAAAAAGCACTTTTGGGACTACCATGATGTGGATGACTGAGAGTCTCCATAAATTCTCATTTTGCAAATTGTTCTAGAGTGAGTAAGAAGAACAAACTGTGAACTGTTGCTTGTATTAACATTAATTCATGCTTTCCTCCTGTCCTGCCCCTTGCCCTTTGCAGATGTACAGTATATTAAGAGAAGAGACATCATCCTAAAGAGAGAACTGGGCGAAGGTGCTTTTGGGAAGGTGTTCCTGGCTGAGTGCTATAACCTCAGTCCCACCAAGGACAAGATGCTGGTAGCTGTGAAGGTAAAACATGAAAGCTCATGCTCATCTTCCAGAAATGGCAGCTCATATCAGATTCTGAAGTTCTTCCTATGGTTTCCTTTGAAGCCAAAGTAGCTGTCAAGGTTCCGACTAATGAAACCAAATAAATCAGAACTCCGAGGTTTGAAGTTTCCTCAAAGCACATGTTTTTTATTGGTTTTTATTGGTTCCCCCCCTAAATGCAAATTTTTCCAATCAACAAGTTGTCTGGAATTTGCTAAACTAATACATATTCAATTCCTAATTCTTGTTTCTTTTTTCTAACCAAATATAGAATAAGTTCCAAGTTTGATAATGGTCTGTATCTTCTTTGTCTTTTAGCCTCATGGTTAATCTGTCCATTTCTGCACAGTCCAAAATCTTCCTGATTATTTCTTCTTCTTGTGGAGCACATGTTTGTTGGATACATAATATTGGCACGGTCAAAAGTGAAACCAATGCTAAACTTCCCCTTAAAGATTCAATGGATCTAAATCTAACAATTCCCTCCCCTTTTGCTATGTGATAGATCACACTACCCAATCAAAGTAATTGGCGGGCTCCATTAACTTCTTTTCTCCATCTTCCAGCTTCTGTGGGAATGATCTTGGTTCCCATGGGACCACTCTATGTTTAGTCTAGCAGCGCTGTCATTTTCCTTCCCCCCTTCCCCCCAACCTGTGGCAACTTAGAACGACGAAGATGTCTTCAGCCGGTTCATTTCAGAAGTTGATACTAGCAACATCGGTCACTTCAGAATGCTTGTGGCTACTTTTCTGACAAGGGTAGACCACTTGGTGGTATTAGGCAAAGGAATTCTGTATTTATTCAATATGATAACTCTGTAAACCGCTTAGAAGGGGCTGCAAAGCACTGTGAAGCGGCTTATAAGTCTAAGGGCTATTGCTATTGCTAACAATTCCTCCTAAGCATCATTTCAACAGATAAAGCAAATATTTCCAACAAATGACTTGGGAGGTTTTGTCCTAAGCTCTAAAAAAAATGGTTTTTGTCTAGCTCTAGTAGTAGAAAATATGTCTATTTGTTTGGATGGGGTGAAGATAAAGTAAAGGGCGAAAGAAAAGAGTTCTGTTGCTCTCAGGGCTTCATGTTAACCTCAGGAAGATAGTAGAAAGCTAAAAATAATCAAGAGCCTAGGATGAAGACAGATGTTTTTAGGTCTGAACAGAATACCGTCATCTATCTAAATATTTGTGGTCAGCTTCTGCACTGATAGAAAAAATATGAAATAAAATTATGTGATACCTTGAAGAGATGGGGGTAAAATGTAAGATATTAAATCTGTTTTTTTAATGTATTTTCTGTTTTTGGAAGGGAAAAAAAACCCAACTTTCAAGAGCAGTTTCTTAGCACCGTGTAATAAATTTTGAGAAAGGATGACAGTTAGATGTAACTGAATTTTCTTTTGGATCCCTCCACAGTAGATCAAGATTTTTAAGAGACATTAAATAAATTGAATTGACTGAATTGGAGAATTCCTCCACCCCCCGCCCCAAGCTTGAAAACACTTTGTGAAGTTCCTTCCAAGCTGTATTCTTATAGCAAATATCTCAGAGGCTGCCACAAAGAAGAGGGGGGTCAAGCTATTCTCCAAAGCACCCGAAGGTAGAATAAGAAGCAATGGATGGAAAGTAATCAAGGAGAGAAGCAATCTAGAACTAAGGAGAAATTTCCTGACAGTTAGGATAATTCATCAGTTGAACAACTTACCTCCAGAAGTTGTGGGCGCTCCATCACTGGAGGTTTTTAAGAAGAGATTGGACAACCATTTGTCTGGAATGGTAGAGGGTTTCCTGCCTGAGCAGGGGGTTGGACTAGATGACCTCCACTGTCCCTTCCAACTTTTTTTATTCTGTTATTACTGAGCAAATAGATACACATTGATATTAAGCAGTGACCTTCCATCCATTGTCCATAAGGTCAATGGGGGACCCAGAGCAAGTCTGGACAACCAAGAAACTTGAACCTGGTGCTTTTGTTTGTAGCTTGCAAAGTGTCTTTTTAAAAAAAATAAATAATAAAGGGGAGCTGGAACCCTGGCAGGTGGCTTGTGAGGAGCCCAGAGATTCATTGGTATAAACACGCCTTTCCTTGCCTGCCCGTGAGCCAAGCCACAGGAATCTGAATATATCCAATTTGTGTTGGACTCTGTTGGATTCCTTTACCTTATCAGAAGAATTGTGAGCAAGCAGGTATTCTTTTAAGCTCCCGGAATCTGACATTGATGATTTAAAAGGTTAGAATCAGTGGGAGACATAACCATTTGAAATTGCAGATGGAAACTCATCCGAGTGATTTCCCGCCCCCCCACACACATTTAAATAAGAGCATGCAAGGCATAGAAATACAGAAAATCAAGGGCAATGTTTCTTGCCTCTCATCCCCTCTTAAACTGTATAGATAATATTTTGTAAGAAAACAGCAACGTGCATTTGGTTTAATATTCCGTCACTCCCACTCTGGTTCAATGACTGACATCTGTTATGCACATTCTGTGGAGGATAAAAATGCTAAATAAATATAATTATGTACTCCCAGTTTATTGGATAGGGGTGATAAAATTTCAAAAAGCCTTGCCTATGGATAACAAAATAGGTCTGGAGTCTCAATTTTGACTTCAGCATTCGTAACTAATTTTGAGAACAAATTGTTTCATCTTTAGTTCAAAACCCTCATGAGGAAATATACAGAATTCAGGCACACCGGCCCCAGTAACAATTCCATACATGCACTAGGCAAAATTACCTAATCATAACAAACCAGAATTTGGTTGAGAAGCCACTTTCAGTACAAATAGGAGATTGATTCTCCCAGGAAATTATTATGAAGCGCAAAGAATGGAAACAAGGTTTTGGGAAATGAAGAGTGAAATGCTTTGCTTTTATTACTGCAGTTTTTTTTTTCAAGTATCCACAATTCCCACCCACCCATAAGAAAAACCTTACCATGAGCACATCCTTCTTCAGAATAAAGGCAGCAAAATGATTTTCTTCAAACAAAAGGCTTCACTGGTTCAGAAGAATCATAATAATGAGATATGGAGTCTTTGCCTTTAAGGTTATAAGACTTGGATTCTTATTGGGCTAGAAATAAGTGGAAGCTATTATTTTTGAGATTATTTACTGCTTTCTCTCTGTGTCTCTCTCCCTCCCTCCCCCCTATTGCAAGACAGACAGACAGACAAACAAACAAACAGAGTAGAGAGAAATTTCAAGTGTGATGAGTGGTCAGCTGGTATCCAGAGAAATTATTTCATAATTGCTGGCATTGTTTGTGTTTCTATAATGTATGGACCCCAGAAACCCCCATTTCTTTCCTCAATGTTTTACTTAGGCACTAGTTTTAGTAGACATATCATCTAATAGATGCCATTAGCAATCTGGGTCTACTCTAGATATGACAAATAGAAGAGAACATGTGTAGCTCATGGTTGAACTGTGGAGGTCTTGATGCTTTCTCAGCTTGGCTGTTTTCTTTCAGATATTTCATCAGTGCACTGATGATGTTACCTAGTTGGGTAATAAAACAACTGCAAGAAAGCAACCATGCTCAGAGGTCACCAATAACCCCACAGATATGAAAAGGCTAACCAGAGAAGTTCCACTGAATTTCCTGAATACATTTCCTAGAAAATAACATAAAAGATGGCTCAAAGATGGATCTTAGAGAGTTCCTCCTTAACACTTGCTCCAGGTTATTAATTTCTTTTTTAAAGGAAAAAGAAGTAACTGTTCCCAATCTTGGGAGAAATAAGAATCAATCCAATTGAAAAAAATGTCATTCTCTGATCACATTACCTTGTGTTCCTTCACAATTGTTTGGGTACATTGTCTGAGAATAGAATAGAATAGAATAGAATAGAATAGAATAGAATAGAATAGAATAGAATAGAATAGAATAGAATAGAATAGAATAGAATAGAATAGAATGGGACCTTGGAAGTCTTCTAGTCCAGCCCCCTGGTCAAGCAGGAGAACTTATACCATCTCAGACAAGTGATTGTCTAGCCTCTTCTTAAAAACCTCCAGGGATGGAGCTCCCACAATTTCTGAAGGCAACCTGTTCCACTGGTTAATTGTTCTCACTGTCAGGAAGTTTCTCCTTAATTCCAGGTTGCTTCTCTCTGAGAATACATTTGTCCCAAATGTCATGGAAGTTGCATGTACCCAGTGCAAAGAAATTGTGTATCATGTTCAAAAGACAAAGCAATATTCCATTGGGTAAGCAGGGATGGAGAAACTGCAGCCTGCATATTGCATATTGCACATGACTCTACATCTCCTTTTTGGTTTTTCCATTTTGCTGCCAAGATTAAGCAGCAATATGATGCAATTTTGGCAGCACAATTGCAAGTTCTTTGGGAGGGGGGAGGATTAAGGTTGGGGATGGAAATGACTTGCCTCCTAGAGGCTGTGTTTTCCAGAATGACTCTTAATGCAAGACGAATTCATATCACATTATTTCTCAAAGACAAATGCCTACAACAGCCTAAAGACTATTGAAAATTGTGGGATCTTTCAATTCTCATTTTCCTAAGCAAATTTTCCCTCACTGCTTTGATCTCTTATCTGCATTGGCAGGGGAGAAACTTGATGCCAGGACATTTTATATCCCAATATCATCTTGGGATCAGGACCTTTGGGAACTGTAATTTCCTAAAACTCCTAATTGAACTCCTCAAAGGTATTCTGTCATTGGTGCCTCTGCGGAGCAAATAGCTGTCTATATTAATTCATCCCAACATGCTTCTAAGTAATAAAGAACTTTGGATGTAAAATCATTGTCCTTGACACTTACTGGAAGCAAAGCAAAATAGAAGAACAACTTACCTAAAACAAAGCAGTGAAGCATCTGGTGACTCATTAAAGACACACGTATTCTTCATCCAATGAGCTGGGTTTATAATTCCAAGGTATTTTGTTGCTTTCGCCTTAGCTAACTAATCTATATGCTCCTCTAGAAAATAGCCAAGGAATCCTCTGTGACAGCCAGAATCACGTAGTGGCTGGGCACAAGATTTTCATGCAAAAGTTGCCAGCTCATTTCTTTCAAGTTATCATTGGAAGCATAGCACAGTGACATAGCTCATACCTTGAATGGAATGGAAAACTTCAATCTTAGACATTTCCAAATAGGATTGAATATCCATTGGAAGCATCTGCCAGTCGATCTCAGCCAATGATGTGACTGACTATAAGCCAGCTTCTCATATTCCAAAGTATTCATCTGTATTTGCTCAATGGACAAAGGTTAGTTCATATGACCCAAAATCTGGTTAACAAAGCAGAATAGGAAGGAACATGCTTGTGTTCACATAACGTCCTATGCCCAAGCAAATAAAATATATATCCAATGATTTGTTTCATATAACATGCTAAAACATTGGCTGGGTTCCTACAATATGCTGAATCATTGGAAGAATCTTCTCCAAACTCAACAACTAGCCACTTCATGAACATATCCATGCAGATTTCTTGGTAACAATGTTGAAGTACCATAGTTTACCGCTATGTGGGAGAATTAAAAAAAATACACCTTTACCTTATGTCCTTGGCATTTCCTGATATTTTCCCTCCAGTTACTAAATAGGGCTGACCCTGCTTAGTTTCCCTTCTAACCCATATTCAGAACTCATATTTTAGTCTAATGTAGCACATTGTGTAAACCAATTCTAATTCTTTTTAATCTATCTCTATCTAGAACAGTGGGTCTCAACCTATGGGTCGTGACCCCATTTGGGGTCGAACGACCGTTTCGCAGGGGTCGCCGGACACCGCGGTCCGCCATTTTGTTTTGGTTTTTTTTAATTTTTTTTATTTTTTTTTATTTTTTTATTTTTTTGGGTGTGCGCGCGCTGCGCATGCGCGGATCGGCCCCTCGTGTGCGCGCGCCGCACATGCGCGGATCCGCCCGTCGCGGTCCGTCATTTTGTTTTTGTTTTTTTTTTATTTTTTTTAATTTTTTTATTTTTTTTATTTTTTTTTTGGCGTGCGTGCGCCACGCAAGCTTGGATTGGCCCGTCGTGGTCCACCATTTTGTTTTGTTTTTTTGAATTTTTTGAATTTTTTTAATTTTTTTATTTTTTTCTTGCGTGCGCGCGCCGTGCATGCGTGGATCGGCCTATCGCATGCGTGCGCCGCGCATGTGCAGATCCACCCGTCGTGGTCCGCCATTTTGTTTTGTTTTTTTTTTTTAATTTTTTTGAATTTTTTTTTATTTATTTTTTTCAGCGCGAGCGCGCACGCGCCCGGGTCGGGTTTCGCGGCGCGCATGGGCGGGGCAAGTCCGGTCTCAACCTAAAAAAGGTTGAGAACCACTGATCTAGAATGATACGGGGGGAATGATAGACAATGAGTTTAGAAGTTTTAAGCAAGTTATTTTTCATGACCTTCACCATCTTCCCTACCCATCCATCCATCTATCTTTCTTCTTTTTGTTTTTTTTAAGGCTCTTAAGGACCCAACTTTGGCTGCCCGAAAGGACTTCCAGAGAGAGGCAGAGCTGCTCACCAACCTGCAACATGACCATATTGTAAAGTTTTATGGTGTCTGTGGCGAAGGAGATCCACTCATCATGGTCTTCGAATACATGAAGCACGGGGACTTGAATAAGTTTCTGAGGTAAAGGCTAAATATACTACTGAGTTATAGAAAGGGAAGAATAAAAATTGATATGAGGGATAGGGCATGACTGCAAATATCTTGACTTCATCGAACTGGGTATGGCTAGTCTAGAGACAAGAAGGACATGATAGCAGTATTCCAGTATTTGAGGGGCTGCCACAAAGAAGAGGGAGTCAAGTTATTCTCCAAAGCACCAGAAGGCAAGACAAGAAACGATGGAAACTAATCAAGGAGAGAAGCAACCTGGAATTAAGGAGAAACTTCCTAACAGCAACAACAATCAACCAGTGGAACAGCTTGCCTTTATAGGTTCTGGGTGCTCTATCACTGGAGGTTTTTAAGAAGAAACTGGATATCCACTTGTCCCAGATTGTATAGGTTCTCTTGCTTGAGCAGGGAATTGAACTAGAAGACCTCCAAGATTCCTTCCTGCTCTATTCTGATTGATTGATCTTCCCACTGTCCAACCAAGCTTTAGAAACCGTGAAACTGCTTTTCTTCTCCTTGAACCCTCTGTGGTACTATGGCTACTGTGCAAATATGGGACTAATTTAACACAAATAGTGGTGTCCTTCACCATTACAGACATTACAAGAAAGTCTGTGGCACTGTCACACTAAGCCATGGGAAGCTATATGGGACTAGCTAGAGATTAGGATTTAAGTCAGGGAAACTGACCAAAAGGCTCAAACTAGGGACGAAAACCAAGGAGAACTCCGCTGTAATTCGGGGAACATTTCAGACAAAGAAACTCATATCACCCTCACTGCCAAGAAATCATATGAAAAAACTGGATAATTCATTATCAAGAAATTTCTCCACGCTGTGTTTTTGGCAGTATCAATTTATGGCAGCTCTTCACTAAATCTGAGATTTTCAGTCCTAGCACTGATCTTTCCTTCCAGTTTTGTCCTCCTGCTTCCTCAGCCACTTCAAGACATATGGATCCACATAAGGATTTTAGCATGAACTGGGGCTTTCTTATACTCTGGTTTTTAGTTGGTAATTAATTTGCCAAGAAAGTCCAGCTTCTCCCCTGGACTGGATGGTTTACCTTTTCCAGTTCTACAAAAATTCTGCAAAAAAAAAAAAAAAAAATCCTAGCCACTCTATCTTTCCAGCATTTCCATCAGCATGGAACAGCCAATAGCCGTACACAAAAATGGATGGAGATGCTGTTCTTCTGTCATATTGAAATCAAGGGCTAATGTTCAGTCATGATTATTTGTTATTTCCTAGTATTTAGTTAATTGGACTTTTGCGATACATATTGCGTGTGTTTCCTCTCCTGCTGCATTGATTAAGTGGGATTGTAAAGTAATTGTGTCAATAATTTAGATAGCAGCTCCACTTGTAGGTTTGAGGTTTTGCCAAGGCAATTATTCTGTTGTCAAAGCTGACACATGACTGGGGTGGGGGTGGGGGGGAAAGCAAATCTCTTTCCTCTAGATTTCATTTATTTCAGCTGGCATCCAGAGGACAAGAAATATTGGGATGCTTCCAAAGACAGTCTTGCCCTCTTCGAAGAGATAGCCATACACAGACTACAGTTGCAGGATGAGTGGAAGAGTTGTCAGTCTTGACATATCTTTTCGGTTTCCATTTCCCCTGTAGTCCTGTTGTCTAAATGTGGGCAACTCAGAGAGATTAAATGCATTTTCCAAGTCAATCTGACAAGCTAGCAAAAAGCCAACAGCTTTGTTCCAGTAGATTTAACAAAGGAATACTGACATATTTCCCCATGCAAGCAAGGTCAGCAGGGCCGTTTGTTCCAGGAGCAGGATTTCTCTCCCTTCTTGTGAGAATTGAAGAAACTGAGTGAGATCACAGTGGGGGCCAACGTTTAAGGCCCCTCCAATCCCTTTCCTCCATTATATAGAAAATCCCAGCTTGGGACATCAATACTCGCTACTTGTCTGAAGGAAAGGCTAACCGGGTTTTCTTTCCCCGTGAAAATGTTGTTGACTCTGTAGTGCATTTATAGCACAATGTGGGGTGGATTATCCATTTGATAAGGTTGTTACATCTTAAAAGAGCCAAAGTAGCATCCTCCATTTAGTCTACACACTGTCATAAAAAGCTTGTTCAAATAAAATAGTTTTTCAGTGTTCCAATAAGATTCTGGGTAAATGGCTAGTTTCTAGGAGACATGAAGTGTCGTGCTTTCTCCATGCTATTTTGTAAGCATTCAGGCACAAGTAAGGATTGATAGTTCTTTCTGTTTCTTTCAGTGAATCAAGGGAACGATTTATTGAAGGAAAGGGATATAGACTAGACAGATCACTTAACATAATAACTCCCTTTTATGACCATGTAATCAATTTGGGGTAGAATTGGGGCAACTGGAGGGAGCTGGGCATTTATTGGCTGGATGCCCTTCCTGATGCCATGCAGAGTTCACAGCAGGATTTTTTTTTCTTTGTGCCCTAGGAGAGAAACATCTGCCACTACCAAGGATTGAACTCCCAACCTTCCTAGTGGAAGGCAAGCATCTTCACCTCTAGGCCACCACGTAACTCTATTACTTAATGTACCAATGTTCATTTCATATTAAATGAGAAGTTGTGTAACCATGGTTTGCTGAGTAAGCCTCAGTGGCCAAGTTAAGCCATAAACATTGGTTTACCCTTAACGTACACAAACCAAACAAACATGATGCAAAATGTGATTCCTGCCAATATTTTGTTTAGCAAACAAACCTCCAAAACTGCCATTCATTCTTAGAAGGCTATCTAAATTCTTTAGAGATAGAGATGTTTATGGGGATTCTCATTTGTCCAGGTCATGGTTATCCCAAGGGTGCTTTTTCCAAAAGGCAACTGAATTTTCTTGGTTTTTTTTTTCCCTTTGAAAACATTTTGCTTCTCATCCAACAAGCTTCTTCCGTTCTAACTGACTGGTGGGGAATGATTGGTGAGAATTGATTCCCCAGCAGTCAATTAGAACTGAAGAAGCTTCTGGGATGAAGTTTTCAAAGACAAAAAAAAAAAAAAACCAAGAAAGTCCACATCTTTTGGAAAAAGCATCTTTGGGACTAAAGGGAGCATCTGAGTCCTGGCTAGGAAAAGACAGAAGTTTAAAAATCTCTTTCAGATAAAACTGAAAACCCAGTAAGAAAATAAAATGTTGAGTTTTCCAACAGAAAAACTTCCACTGCAATATGTAAAGTGAAAAAAAACCCCACCTTTCAGTCATATGATTATTGCTTTGTTTCCTTTCAAAAGTGAGGGTTTCCCATAACTTGCAGAAAAAATCCTTGAATTATGAAGACAACTAATGCATCAGGTGGCATCATTTTTTTTTTAAGGAGGAGCGATGTAAAAGTGCGACATTTTCACTTGAAATCCAATATTTCCCTCCCTGTGTCTCTTATAACAGGGGTCTTCAAACTTGGCCCTTTTATGACACCTGACTGAGGAATTCTGGGAGTTGAAGTCCACAAGTTATAAAAGGGCCAAGTTTGAAGACCCCTGCTTATACAATTCCCAGGAAGGTAGGTTAGCCTTTTCTGTGGTTGCCTTCCAGAAGTTGTCAAACATAAAGCTCTTGCAGTGGAGAAACTGAAGCTAAGACGATACACCCCACCTGTGTTTGCATTTGCCTTTTTCACTCTTGCTGCCTGCTGTTTCTACCTTGGGCATTTCAATTTATTACTAGGGTACAGTTTTATTATTGTTAGCTGTTGGGAACCTTAGACGTATGCAGTGGCATACAAACCTAATCATATATCCTTCATATCGTATCTCATCAACCCTGGGAAGGTTGAAAATCAAGACTCGTATTTTCAAGCCAGAAGGAGCTTAGGTCTCAGAAGAGAAAGAGCTAGCAGACAGAAATTTTCAATTTGCTAGCTAGGCTGCTATTGCTGCTGCTGTTGACAAAGGTAAAAATGCCAGCAGCTGTTTTAAAGGAAAAGGAAATGAGCCACAAAAGGGACATTGCTGCATGCTAGCAGAAAATCACAGCACACTGTTCTTATTAATGATCTCTGGGGCACTACTTCTAGCTGACGGAATGCTGCTATGGATGATAAGCCAGGCAATTGATCAAATGGCAAAAGTGTAATTCCAGAGTTGGATGAGAAGACCTCCTTCACATGTTCAGGGTCCAATTCATGAAGCATACTGCTTTTCCGTGTGGTTAGCTCATGGCCCTGATACACAATTATAAGGCATTTTGGTGACACCTGCCTGCACTTTGAAGGGATAATGAAAATAGGGCAGTATTCACCAATACTGTTGTGAATCGAATCGGTTTCTTAATACAATTTTGGCAGCAGAAGCAAAGTATGCTACCAAGAGGTGACTTTATTTTTGTCAGTCAGGTTATCCATCATTCTAAAATGTTTTTTTTTTGGGGGGATACCTTCTCTTTCTACCTGATCTTGCAAAACAGATAGTTTGGAATTCATACGTTATTACTCAGAGACCGAGAGGTCTTTGCATTTATACTGCATGCATGTTTTCTCCAAGTACTGTGTTTGCTTAAAATATGAGACTATACTGCAAGCTTCAGATTATACTCCAATTAAATATTAGCCAATATTTCTCAAGAGGTATTTGAGATACTGTTTGTATATCCTTCTCCTCCTCCTTTCACCCCCCCCCACTTCCCAAACAAGTCACTTTCATCTTCATGGTGGGTGTCAGTTTATTTCATGTATGGATTGGAGGGGTTTAAAGTGGTTAATGATGCCTCCCGCCTACCAGCCATTTGGAAACCCACCCTTATTGACAAACGAGTCCCTAACACAAAGAATGACACCAGACCCACACTCACGAAAACCACACAGGATGTCACCACCACACATCCACGCAAAAAGCAAACCCAAACCCACACCGATGATGAGGCACGACCACAAACCAGAAGCCAGACCACAACTGCTTCATTAGCCACTTTAAACCCCTCCAGTCCATACATGAAGCAAACCGACACCCACCATAAAGATGAGGCACGACCACGAATGCGAAGCCAAACAACAGCAACGCAGCTCTCCATCTCAAATCCCCCTGCAACTCAGACTAACCTGAGCACAACAAAGTCCCCACCCAAACAGAACTTGTATTATATTGTATTATATACAAATTTGTATTACATACAAATATATAAAAGGATATATATTTATTGTAAAATAAAATAGAAAGATATATATATATATATATATATATTAAGAAATAAAATTTAAAAAAGGAGAGGTGTTGGTTGTTCTGTAATCTGCTCTGTTGGACCTGACCCCTGTCTTACTTTCCCCAGGGCACATGGGCCGGATGCAATGATCCTCGTGGATGGACAGCCTCGGCAAGTAAAAGGGGAATTGGGACTTTCTCAAATGCTGCACATTGCTAGCCAGATTGCCTCGGGGATGGTCTATCTTGCCTCCCAGCATTTTGTACACAGAGACCTGGCCACGAGGAACTGCTTGGTGGGAGTTAATCTACTGGTGAAGATTGGAGACTTTGGAATGTCCAGAGATGTCTACAGCACTGATTATTACAGGGTAAGGCAGACTCGTGAGGATCTGTTGGCGCGAGTGGCACAGACGGAGGTTGAAGAAAAGAAACCGGGTTAACAGCTTTGTTCCAGCCTGACTCACTGAGTCAGGATGGAGCAATTTTTTTTAGGAGGGATGGTTCTGTCGCAGCAATTAACCAATGAAATGCGCAAATTCTGATGTTATATACCTTGGGATTTTATCTACTGGGTTTAAATAGCAGAAGAAGGGTGATACCTTTTACATCAAGTCACATAAATAGGAGAGATGTCCACTATTAAAAAACCAAGTTCTGGCCTAGATAGTCACATCTAGGGAAAAAAGAGACACATAAATGTTCAAATTCTTCTGAAATAATTAAATGTTAGGTTCTGGCTAATGGTTACTGGACCATTCTGAGAACAGAGGTCCACAAAACCCTACAGTTCCTACTATAGTTTATATACTTCAGATGTAAAGAAGCTGAAGGTCAAATAGGGGTACCCCCCACCCCCATTATTGCATCAAAAACTGGGATTCCTGCATATTTACGTCTTGCTCTTAACGGCAGAATAAAAGCCTCCTTCAAAGCCGAGAGAATTATATCAGGCAGAAAAGTTCAGGAAAATCAACTCTTTGGCATGCTGTTGCTCTCCTTTTGTTCATGAACATTTTAATTGTGCAGCACTGGAACATGGCAGGGCTGAATAAAAATGCATGTTCATTCATGAGCGGCAAATTAGACAAGACGTTTTGGCAAGTATTGAGATGAGATGGCATGCATCGGGTGACTGCTTAGCCTCCCAGCGCCTAGATGCTATGTGAATCTGGGACAGTTGGGGGCAGAACAGGGTGTCACTGTGTTCAAATTATTCCAAGGAAAGGGGGGAAAAAATCACCATTCTTAACGATTATTAGCAGGTGCATCTGAATAAAGCTGGTGGAGCCCACCAAGGGACAGAATTCCACGAATGTGATTCAGTACAAACAAGCTTGATTCTATCTATAGCAATACTACAGCAGGGCCAATCAAGCTGCACTTCAAACTATAGAATCTACTATATCTAAGAAACCAAAGCTAAGAAGCAAAAGACTTTAGTTTCATGTGCTTCCCAGTAGGCATGGACCCAAGCTGCAAATTAATTAAGCAGCACTTAAAATTTGAAGGACAATTGAACTACTAGTTGCTGCTTCTTTCCTCTTCTTCCTCCCCTCCTCCTCTTCTGTTGGGACTATTCAACATCAACTGAAGCCCATTAATGCCCTCTCTTGAATATCAAGAGCCATTGTTTCCATCCAGAATCCATTCCACATTTCTATTTCCTTGCTGTTTCCCCCATATCTGTGAACTAAAAATTCAACCGTGTAAAGTATTGTCGTTTCCTTCTGCTCTATGCTTAAGTTGCTCTGCAGTTGTGAAAGATTTCCATAATGATGTAAACCTGGAGCACAATGGAAACCTTTATTTTTGCATGATGCTCAGAGAATATCTAGGTCTGGGGGAATCTGAGGGCTCATAAACTAGTTCTGAGGATGGATCAGGCCAATTCTATTCCGCACAAGAGTGGGGGGAAGACTTATTAATGACAACATCACTTTGGCAACAAAGCATTGGCCTTACTGCAGTCAGTTCGATATTTATGAGCATTCCTCATTTTAAGTGGAACCTCTAGAGCAGTGTTTCTCAACCTTGACAATTTTAAGGCATGTGGACTTCAACTCCCAGAATTCCACAGCCAACATTGCTGGCTGTGGAATTCTGGGAGTTGAAGTCCACCTGCCTTAAAATTGTCAAGGTTGAGAAACACTGCTCTAGAACCTCATTAGAAATGCGACCTCTTGATTAGCTCAAACTTTAGGTTAAGGTTTCCACATATGCACATCATGCACTGCATAAATTATGCCTGGAGACAATGGATTGTCTTCAGAAGTTTTGGGTCCTCCATCACAGGAGGTTTCTAAGAAGAAGTTGGATGGCCATTTGTCTGAAATGGCATAGGGTCTCCTGGCTTGAGTAGGGAGAGTGTGTGGGTTGGACTAGAAGACCTCCAAAGTCCCTTCCAACTTTTCTATTATTCTCCTATTTATTTGGCTCACCCTCAACCTGTAGAAGCCTTCTGTGACTGTCGTAAAAAAAATGGCAATGGGACGGGGAGAATGCTTTCAAACACATGTAAAGATATGTAATTGACTCATAAGAAGCATTCCTTAAAACAAACAAAGAAACAAGCATAATAATTGATTTATTTAATGCATGTGTCGCCCATCTCACTATTGAAGACTCTCGATAGAAGGGTCCAGATTTCCTAGAAAAGCCATACAGTTATTTCTCTTTTTTTCCCCTTGCTGTTCCATCTGCATTCACAACACCCTCATTTACCCACATTTCACTACAGTCATTCTTTCTTCACCCCAGCACATGCTTTCAACGGCCCCTCTCTCTTTCCCAGAAATGTGCATAATTTGGGAACAAGCCGCTCCTTGCGTTTCGCCAGGTCTTTCATTAAAGAAAAGACATTGATCAATTAAAGAGAATCCAGTAGAGGGCAACAAAGATGATTAAAGGATTGGAGGCCACGAAGAAGATTAGGCAAACTTAATACAGGAGGCTTGTGGAAAAAGCAACAGGAAGGGTAACTGATAAGTGTGTGTAAATGATGAAAATAGAAATAATAGGCAATTTAGGCTCAGTTATTGTGCTCTCTGGCTGGTGCAAACACAGTTTAGACAAGCAAATAATTTGTTGGGGTAAAGGATTGGATGATTAGGTGAAGAACAATTGCAGGAATTGGGTATGTCTAGTCTAGTGAAGAGAAGAGAAGGACTACGGGTGATATGATAGCAGTGTTCCAGTATTTGAGAGGCTGCCACAATGAAGATGGGGGTCACCCTATTTTCCAAAGCACCAGAAGGCAAGATAAGAAACAATGGATAGACACTAAACGAAAGGAGAGAAGCAACTTAGAACTAAGGAGAAATTTCTTAACAGTGAGAACAATTAACCTGTGGATCAGCTTGCCTTCAGATGTTGTGGGTACTTCATCACTGCAGGTTTTTAAGAAGAGATTTGTCTGAAATGGTATAGGGTCTCCTGCTTGAGCAGGGGGTTGGACTAGATGATCTCCAAGGTCCCTTCCAACTCTGTTATTCTGTTCATTTGAAATTTGTCAAAGGACGCAGGTAAACTCATCTAGTTTGGGATCAAGGGCAAAAGAGGTTCTCTTTACAGTAAATGAGCTGACAATTACAGCAATTTAACCCCTGCTTTACAAAGCAGATATATGCTAAGCGATGAGGAGAAATACATTTCTGATTGTATAATATTATCTTTCCATCCTGAGCAGGGAGCAGCCTCCCTAAGCACTGACTAGAGCAGTGGTTCTCAACCTTTTTAATGCCGCGACCCCCAACCGGTCGTAAGTCGAGGACTACCCAACCGTTCGTAAGTTGAGGACCCCCCAACTGGTCGTAAGTCAAGGACTTTCCCTGCCCGGGAGTCACCCCCTGCGCTGGCCGAGGCATAGCTGGCAAGGGGCAGCGACGGCGCAGGGCGACCACGGGCTGGGCCACCAGCTGGCCCAGCCCAAGGGAGGTAAGCTACCTGCCGGGCCCCACGCGCGCCAAAAATCCTCCCTGTGCCCGCCGGCCTCCCACCTCCCACCCCTGGCCCTCTTTTACTTACATTTTTAGTAGTTGTTCAGCAGGGAGGGGTGGAAACTTCCGGAGAGCTCGCCTTCGCTGCAGACAACTTGCAGCACCGTTTGCAGACTGGGACTTTTGGCGGGCTCAGCAGGGCAGAGACAGCCTGGACAATTCCTATTGGCTTTTGAAAGCCAATAGAATTAGACTCTATTCAAGAGAGTCTATTCTATTGGCTTTCAAAAGCCAATAGAATAAGAGGGAGTAGCACAGCTAAGGAAAAGGGGGAAAAATGGCGGACTGTGTTGTTTGGCGACCCCCATGAAATGGTCGTTCGACCCCAAATGGGGTCACGACCCACAGGTTGAGAACTGCTGGACTAGAGATTTTGGTCTCCATAAAAACTAAAAAGCAGGGACATCTTAAGCTCTGATCTGAATATTTCTACAATACTTTTTTTTTTGACATTGTATTGAACAAAGCCATGCTAATTGAGGTCACTGTTGGGTATGTCGAGTTTCCGAATTAAATCAGAGCAGATCACAAAAGGAAAATCCAGATTGAGAAAAATCTACTTCAGATTCTCAGTCATCCAGATCAGGATTGTCCCAAAGGTGCTTTTTCAAAAAGCAACTGGACTTTACTTTGTTGTGGTTTTTTTTTGGTCTCCATTGTGTTCGTAAGTCAAGGACTACCTGTGTCAGGAGGTTCCCTAGATTCCCCTGAAGAAGAACTGCCCAGCCAGGAAATAGGAAAATAGAAATAGAATTCTTGATTGGCCAAGTGTGATTAGACATGCAAGGAATTGGTCTCTGGTGCATAAACTCTCAGTGTACTTACAAACAACAAAGGGATAAGTCATAGATCATAAATCATAAGATAAGAGACAACAATTGGTAAGTGATAGGAAGTTGTCTTCTTAAGTTTATTGGGGCCTCCTCTGTTTTGGGGAGCAAGGTATTATACAATGCTCTTTAGAAGGCCAGATCCTGAAGTTGAAACTCAAGTCCTTTGGCCACCTAATGAGAAGGAAGGACTCAATGGAGAAGAGCCTAATGCTGGGAAAGATGGAGGGCAAGAGAAGAAGGAGACGACGGAGAATGAGGTGGCTGGATGGAGTCACTGAAGTAGTAGGTGTGAGCTTAAATGGACTCCAGAAGATGGGACAGGACAAGAAGACCTGGAGGAACGTTGTCCATGGGGTCGTGATGGGTTGGACATGACTTCGCAACTAACAACAACAAGGAAGTTGTCTTCTTAAGTTTATTGGGGCTTCCTCTGTTTTAATCCTCGGGGAGCAAGGTTTTATACAATGCTCTTTAGAAGGCCAGATCCTGAAGTTGAAACTCAAGTACTTTGACCACCTAATGAGAAGTAAGGACTCCCTGGAGAAGAGCCTAATGCTGGGAAAGATTGAGGGCAAGAGAAGGAGACGACAGAGAATGAGGTGGCTGGATGGAGTCACTGAAGCAGTAGGTGTGAGCTTAAATGGACTCCAGAAGATGGGACAGGACAAGAAGACCTGGAGGAACGTTGTCCATGGGGTTGCAATGGGTTGGACATGACTTCGCAACTAACAACAACAAGGAAGTTGTCTTCTTAAGTTTATTGGGGCTTCCTCTGTTTTAATCCTTGGGGAGCAAGGTGTTTATACAATGCCCATTCCTTTCAAGTTTTTAATATCTTTTTTGAGACATACAGTATAAGAAAAAGTCACCAATCCCTAATTAGATCTCACGTAGAACATCATGCAAACAATTCACCTGTGAGGTCAGGTCAGCATTGCCAAGAATCAAACTGAACATGGGGAAGCTTCGGGGAATGGCACCCCTCTCCATCTCTTCTCTGCCCTTCCTAAGCCGGAATACAAAATCAACTTTGGGTTTTGATAGAAATAAATTGATAGTGCAGTGGAGCTTTGGAAACCACATACATTTGAATGGTCCTCACTCCTGCTTGTGAGCGCGTACTCTGTGAGTGGTCTCTCTGCTCCCCCCCCCCAAAAGCCTGTTTTGGGAAATATATTCAGAGTTTCACTTTCTGAGTCCAAAACTCACTGCCAAACTTTCATTTCAGCTGATTTTAGCTAAATGTTATTGTAAATTCTCCTACCAATGTCCCCTGGAGATTGCAGCATTTTATCATTCTCTGGAGGGAAAGCTATGTAAGATTCCATCAGAAGGTTAATATTGACACGACAGGTCCAAAGCTTTCTGCAGGCTAACAACTTCATTAAAATGTATCAGCGCTCCCTATCGCCCAGTGTGTGTCTCTGTGTGTGTGTGTGTGTGTGTGTGTGTGTGTGTGTGCAGGTGCATACGTTTTGTTATTTTCATTAAATTCAAACTATGGGATGCTTGACTGTTTTTTCTGATTCAGGATTCACTTCTGGCTTTTTGGGGGGGGTCCTCCTCTTTTCTTCCTCTTTTTAATCAAAGGAAGAAAAAGAAAGCACCATCTGGCTGGAGCCAAAATAAGATGCAAAGCAGTTACGAAAAGGTGAACTGCTTAATTTCCCAGTTACATGTCT
>JARGCV010000302.1:415000-499988 GCA_034064705.1 Bothrops alternatus
GTGATGTTCCCCAGTGATTTCTATTCTGCTGTCTCCAGTTACTGCCATGTCTGCTGTCCAGATTTTTTTGCCTTTCTCATTGACAGTTGTGAAGTCTGGATATATTAATAATAATAATAATACGGCAGCTTCTTGCCAGTTTGAATGCTAAAGTCCCAGATCACTTTACTTCTCCATTTTCTATTACATTGTTTATTTCATGGTTTATACCAATTCTGGCTTTCAGGCAAATGGTATTTCTTGCAAATATTCCAACACACTATTGTTGCTACTTTTATCATGCAGTTTGATGTCTGGGCAATTTTGCAGCAGCTAATCAGGTGCCCCACTCTTTTTTTCATCTTCTTTGCAGAGGCGACACTTGCTGTCTGTTGCTATATTCTTAATTCTGACTTTGTATAGATTTCTTCCTAAGGTTTGGTCTTGTGCAGCCAGAATTGTCTCTTTCTTCAACTTTACTGCTCTTAGCCATTGATAGGTCATCTTGTTATCTGCTTTACTTGCTAGATTTTTTTATGTACTAGGCATGTAATCCCTTGTCTTCCCATATTCCTTTTCCATTCATTTGATCTTTTTTGTAGACTAGGTTGATCTCTCTGGTATTCAGTTAGCTTTCATGATGTTCTAACTTCATTGTCCTTATTATCCTCATCTGACCTAGAATAACCGTCAACTGCAGAAAAATTCATTAAGTGTTTGTCCACCTCCCATGTACATCTCATGTTTTGCTTTAGCTTGCAAGAGAGCTAATAGACAACAGTGTTTTTAAAGAAAACCCATAGGTCAATACTTTCTCTGCTGGTCCCATGAGGAATCTAAATCTAGTAATGGAAATGTCAAATCCACAGCAGCTGATTTCTGTGAGAACAAATTTGTACGTTCCACTAGGACAAATTTTTAATGGTTGCAGAAACTAGGGCCAAAAATAAGAACTATAAGTTGCAGCTATCTAGATTTAATTTTAAAAAAATAGAACAGAATTCTTTATTGGCCAAGTGTGATTGGAAACACAAGGAATTTGTCTCTAGTGCATAAGCTGTCAGTGTACAGATTAAACAACAAAGTGGTAGGTCACGGATCATAAATATCTACAGACGTCTCACATCCTGGACATGAACTGTTTCAACTCCTCTCCTCAGGACACTGCTATAGGTAAGGTGACCAACAGTCCTCCTTTTGGAAGTTCTGTCCTCCCTCGAAAAGTGTCCTCCTACATGTCCTCCTTTTCGATATTTGAAGACTAATCTGCAGGGCTTTTTTTTCCTCATAGAATGCTCAGAACTGCGTTCTGGCACCCTTTTGGGGGGGGGGGTTTCAACTTTTGCATGAGCTGTGCTACTCCCCCTATTGGCTTTTGAAAGCCAATAGGAATTGCTGCTGAATGCAATTTTATTTACAATATTTTTTCTTCAATTTATTTGTGTCCTCCTTTTCATTGTAAAAAAGTTGGTCACCTTAGCTATAGGACACTGCATGCCAAAACAAACAGACATATGGTCCCCTCCCCCCCCCGTGCCATCACTTCACTGAACACCTAATTCCCAAGCAATATTTTATGCCTAAAGATATTTACCCATGTAGTAGGCTGTATTGCTATTATCCTTGTCATCTTCTCATCTTTCCTACTACCTTCCCCTATTGGTATCTTATGATTTATCACTTGTTGTTTGTATCTTATGATTAATAAAGCTATGATTTATGATCGATGACCTGTCACTTTGTTGTTTGTCAGGTCAAACTTCCCAGTGGTAAGATTTGTAGAATAATGGAAAAATCTACCTATTATGAGTTCTCCATGGAGTTTTTTTAAGAAGCTGGACAGCCAAATCTTGAAAGCTGATTTAACTGGTTACACATTCTTTAGTGGCAAACTGGATGGTGCTTGTGGCCCTGTCTAATTCTACAGTTCTAAGATTCTGTGCATGACTGAAATACATTTTTTCTTTCCTCAAAAATACCATGTGAAGCAACTTGTTTTGTCAAGAATCAATTCTGAAAGTTACCTAGAGAATAATTTTATTCTTCTAAAAAAAAAAAAAAAAAAGGCAGCCGGGAAATTTACTAGCATAGAAACTTGCATAAAGCAAAAAATAAAAATAAAGTTAATCTGCATTAAGAATTCTATATCCAAAGGAGTCTTTCCCACAGAAATTCGTTTTTGCTTAGCAAAGTTGCAAATGCAAGAGGGTGCAAATTGTCGTTCAGATCTCTTTAAAATCTTGTTGGAAGATGATACTATATTCTGTGGTATTGGAGTGAAGTTCTATTGATCCAGACATCCCAACATGATAATAACATGATGATGGAGGAGCATTCTGAATGTCTGGAATGGCACCAGGGCTGTCTTAAATATCCGATACAAGTCTTTTCAACAGAAACCACCGCCCGAACATTTCTGCATTTCAGCCTCTCTCTCTCTCTCTCTCTCTCTCATCTGTTCCAAGGTAGGGAGGGGAGAAGTATTTAACAATTCATCTCTTCTCTTCCACTCTGAAACATGAAGAGCCCTTCATAGCAAAGTATTGTGAGCACAGAGGAATTAATCAGGGCTATTAGGCTGTGTTAAATTGCATGGCATTATCTCGGGGATGGTAATTATCCTAATTTCACCGAATTCGCCAACCTACAGCACCTGATCCACAGATCTCCTTTCTCCACTTCACCTTCCCACCAGGCTCCATCTGGATGAATGAGGTCTTTGGATATTCTTTTTTATTAATTTCATCACTAGTCATGAAAATGAGGTTAGCAGAGAAAAAGGCTGACTAGGGTGGAAACTCGGGTGAAGACCACACTGGCTGCTGGAGTATTTAATGGGTACAGTCTGATCCTTTCCTAATGTACCTCAATAAGAGGATCTAGTTTTGAAGAGAGGAAAGATACAGGTGTAATTGAAGTGTGTCCAATATATAGCAAACATAGACTCTCTATATTGTGACACTTTATATATATAGGGATTACATAGGTGTATTGTGATTATAAAAGGTAAAGGTTTCCCCATCAGTCATATCCAACTTTAAGACACAGTGGTCATCTCTGCTTCTTGGCCAAGGGAGCCAGCGTTGTCCAAAGATAATTTCTGTGGTCCTGTGGCCAGCATGACTGTATGCCAAAGCTCACAAAATGCTGTTTCCTTCCCACCAAAGTGGTACCTATTAATCTGCTTTCATTTGCATGCTTTTGAACTGCTAGGTGGGCAGAATTTGAGGCAAGGAACGGGAGCTCACCCTGTTGTGAGGAGCTTAGGTCTCAAACCTGGGCTGACAAACTCAGCTTCTTTAAGCGCTGAACCATTGCACCCCACTGTGATATTGTGTGTGTGTGTGTGTGTTTGCTTGTGCATGCATGTGCCACTAGAGGAGGGGTGTCAAACTGCTGGCCCATGGGCCAGACGTGTCATCCGGAAGCCGCACCCACCCCATTGCTGGCAATGGCAAAATTGTCCTGATATGTTGCGCAATGTCACGTGACATCACAAGTTTGACATGTCTGCACTAGAGTAAACTATAGATAGATAGATAGATAGATGAAGAAAGAGAAAGAAAGAAAGAAAGAAAGAAAGAAAGAAAGAAAGAAAGAAAAAGAAAGAAAGAAAGAAAGAAAGAAAGAAAGAAAGAAAGAAAGAAAGAAAGAAAGAAAGAAAGAAAGAAAGAAAGAAAGAGGGGAAAAATTGGTCTAGTGGTTTAGACACCAGGCGAGAAATGAGAGACCATGAGTTCAAATCACACCTCGGCCACAAAAGCCAGGGTAATTGTTGTCAGGAAAATAGGAGGAAAGTGTGTTGGAGATGGTCAATGCCTTAAGTTATTTGTAAAAATAACTCTTTTACTTAGCTAAGTTGTACAATGTGCAGCAAACTATTTTCATCTTTCACCTTTGAGCAATTCTTGTTTTCCTGCATATCATTTGTCATTGATGTATTTTTCCATTTCTCTTTTCACAATTGCCACCCTCTGTTCTAATGGCACTCAATTTACCACAATCCTTGGGGGGGTGGGCAATAAGGATGTAGGCCTTTCTATCTTAAATTATTTTTTTCCCCCAAAATACCTGGAAGGTTCGTGATAGCACCAATCCCCCCCTCCTTCTTTTGACTGTGGTTGGCCCTCGTGATCTAAGTTTGCTCTTGTAAGTGATAGTGACCAAGATATGTTCCTTTCCACATGCAAAGTGTCCAAATACGCCCCTGTGTAAGATGCCTAAATGTTGTTTAATTCCCATTAATGCTTTAAGACTTCAAAAAAGGACCTTGCTAGTGGACTGCATAGCTGATATTTGACAGTAGCATTTTTATCAACCCACCATTATAATTAGATTCTCTTGGTGACGTGCACTCAGGATATAATTGGCAAGCAGCGGTTCACAAAATTGCCCAGGCATAGAAAACAGGAATTGTGACACAGTGACTCTTACCTTCTCTTCTTCCACTTTTCAAAAACATAAATAAAATGTACCCATCACCTCAGCTGGAACATTTTTGCAATGCGCCGTGCAAACCAGTTCATCGTCCGGCTTGTGAAATAGTCTAAGTAAGTTTGCTGAGGTGTGTCACTGCAACGCTTCCATTTACGCCTGTTACAAACTTGAACTGGGAACCTCAGTAGAAATTTAGATTAGGAAGCATTGTGATCAGCATATGCTCAGGTCTCAGGGTACATTCCAGGAAAGAAAGCAATGCTGGGATTCAGCCGGTTTGCACCACTTCAGCAGAACCAGTAGCTAATTTTTTTGTTGCCCAGGCCCAGAATGGAAGCAGCATCCAAACAGAGAACCGGTTGTTCACATATTTGAATCCCACCACTGAACGAAAGATAACACAAGGTGTATACAATTGACAATTTCCTGTCAGAACAAACCTCCTGGAGAAGGGATGAACTAGCATTAAAAGGCAAAGGGTTCTGATTTTCTGGTCTGTCTTGGTGGCCAGTCTCACATTCTGAGTCCCACAGAACCACACCTATATTTAGGTGTCATAAATACAAGCCAGTTGCCAAACATCTAAATTTTGACCTGTAACCACAGGGATACTGCAACGGTCATAAGTGTGCAAAACGGTCATAGGTTACTTTTTTTTTCAGTGCCTTTGTAACGTCCAATGCTCACTAAACAAATGGTTGCAAGTCAAGGACCGTCTATAATTACTTTTCTAAATTCTCCATTCCAAATTGAGATAGGGCAATTGAGTGGACAACAGATTTCCAAATATTTCACTGGCCAACGAGGCTGGCATCTTCAGAGGCAAGGTGGACTCTTAAGCAAACCAGAGGAACTGAGCAGAGACTGACTGGACTCCTCAGGTATCTTGATTTCTGATTAGTCTTTAGCTGACTGGGGGCCGCGGTGGATCATGAGGTTAGGATGCTAAGTCAGAAGACGATGGAAAGATTGAGAGCTCAGCAGTTCAAAACTGAGAGCATGAGCCATGTGACAGAATGAGCTCCCATCAATTTGTACCGGCTCCTGCCAACTTAACTTTGAAAACATGCAGATGTGAGTAGATAAATAGGTAGCACTTCAGTGGGAAAATACTAAGGACATCCCCTTGGGTGTTTCCTGGCAACGGTGATGTCACCATCTAATTCTTTCAACCTGGTAGCCTTGGTAGCTACTTCCAACGTGAATGTAATAGTACGGTAGTAGCTGACTGGGATGCAAGTCTTAGAGACCAGCTCTTTCCAACTTATAGCAGGCCACCTTGTCTCTGTTGTTTAGGTCATGGTTATTAAATCCTGAAGCCCAACACTGCCCAACAAGCTGTAAAGATTACACCAATTGCCCAGTTGTCTCTTAAGGTCAGACCTTTGCTTAGCAGAGAGAGGGACATCACAACTGAAAACACCACCGTTATGCCATGAGGTCTTCTCTGCATTTATTGTGGAAAGCCAGGGAGGATTCAGGCATATGGACAGAGGATCCCATCATGAAAAGCAAGACAACTTACACACACTTGACTACTGGCTAATTAAATAGTTGTAAGAATGAGAATTCCTTTGTAGTTTTCCTCCCCTTAGAATGAAATCAGAAAGCAAGATCTCTTTCCTCAAAAGCTGGTATTAAAAACATAGCTTACTGGTTTTTGCAGAGCTACCAGTTCAGCCACAAAGTTTGTGCAGTAACATTGTGCCAACTGCTCTCTCCTGACTTAAATCTATTGCACAAGCTTG
Source organism: Bothrops alternatus (assembly GCA_034064705.1). NCBI lineage: Eukaryota > Metazoa > Chordata > Lepidosauria > Squamata > Viperidae > Bothrops > Bothrops alternatus. Next base: position 421,165 of record JARGCV010000302.1, read on the forward strand.
TTAAAAGGACAGAAGGGAGAGAGAAGATCTTTAGGTAGGGCCTAAAAGCAATAAACAATAAACATTTAAAAATCATAGTCTCTTTGTTGAGGAACAACTGACCTAAACACATTATTTCCCCTGCTCTCTAATTCTTTCCAATTGATCCAACATTGCAAAAACCTTAAACTTTGGATTGATTTGTTAAACCCTACAGGACAATGTTTTGCCTCCCAGAGAATGAAGAAGTCAAAAATAAATAAATAAATCTACTCTCCCTCTGCTTCTATTTTCCCTCCCCTACCTGTTAAAAAAAAAAGTATAAGATCATTGACTTTCATATAGTCAAAAGCTATCCTTGTTTCTTCGTATTTACTCAAAGTGAGCTGTAAATCAAACCCTGGATTGCCATCTCCCTAAGCTATTTGCATGGGGACAAAGTGGGTGCCGAGGGAGAAATCATTCTTTCATCTCAACGTGTTAGATTAGATTAGCATTATTCTTTATTACGTTGGTATTCTCCCCACCTTGGCTTTCAAGTCTGTGATTGCTTTTCTTGCTTGGGATTTGTTGCTACATAATGCCCTATTACCAGCTGTGAGATTTTTCATATTGGACAGTCTGGAACTAGAATACGAGGAAATACATTTGAAAAGTAGAGCGATCATTTTTTCTAGAGTTAAAATACCAGCTGTCACTGACATGCCGTTCTCAGAATCAGTGTTCCTGCACCAGGTTCCAAAATTGGGAAGAATAGCCACTATTTTTTTTTAAAAAAAAGGTTATAGGTAATCCTCAATGTACAATCATTTGCTTAGCAACTATTCGAAGTTATGATGGCAGTGGAGAAAATGGCTTAGTACTTTCACTTACGAGCTGTGAGGGCACAGTGGTTACAATGTGATATTGCAGGCAAATATTGCAGACTGCCAGCAGTTCAATCCTGACAGGGCTCAAGGTTGACTCAGCCTTCTATCCTTCTGAGGTCGGTAAAAAGGAGGACCCAGATTGTTGGGGGCAAGAGGCTGACTCTGTAAACTGCTTAGAGAGAGGGCTGTAAAGCACTAGGAAGCAATATATAAGTCTAACTGCTATTGTTATTACTATTGCAGGCTAACTCAGCTCACTGCCAGCAGTTCGATCCTGACCGGCTCAAAGTTGACTTAGCCTTCCATCCTTCCAGGGTCGGTAAAATGAGGACCCAGATTGTTGGGAGCGTTTCAAGGTGTTAGTGACCACCTTTAAAGCGCTCCATGGCATCGGACCCGGATACTTACAGGACCAACTACTGCTAGCTAATACCTCCTGCCGTCCGGTACGCTCCCACAGAGAGGGCCTCCTCAGGGTGCCGTCGGCCAGACAATGTCGGCTGGCGTCCCCCAGGGGGAGAGCCTTCTCTGTGGGAGTTCCCACGTTATGGAACGAGCTCCCCCCCGAACTCCATACGATGACGGATTTACGTACCTTCCGTCGGGAATTGAAAACATTCCTTTTTCGACAGGCCGTCCTGGCATAGAAGCTCCGGTTCCAGCAAGGTTAAAATTGTTTTAGGGGATTGAGTTATTTTTAAGATCTATAATGTATTGGGTTTTAAATGGGATTTATGGCCAAATTGTTTAATTTATTTTTAATTATTTTAATTTTGTATATTTATATGTTTTTAATTTTCGGCTGTACACCGCCCCAAGTCCTTCGGGAGAGGGGCGGTATAGAAATCGGAAAATAAATAAATACAATAAATAAATATATGCTGACTCTGTAAACCAGCGGTTCTCAACCTATGGGTCGCGACCCCATTTGGGGTCGAACGACCATTTCGCGGGGGTCGCCAGACACCGCGGTCCGCCATTTTGTTTGTTTGTTTTTTGTTTTTGTTTTTTTCGTCGCGCGCGCACTGCACATGCGCGGTTTGGGCCGTCGCACACGCACTGCGCATGCGCGGATCAGCCCGTTGTGGTCCGCCATTTTGGTTTTTTTGCAAACGCTGCACATGCGTGGATCGGGCTGTCGCGCGCACGCCACGCATGCGCGGATTGGCCCGTTGCGGTCCGCCATTTTGTTTGTTTTTTGTTTTTTTGGTTTTTTTCGTCACGCGCACACCACGCATGCGCGGTTTGGGCTGTCTCGTGCGCACCGCACATGTGCGGATCGGCCCGTCGCGGTCCGCCATTTTGTTTTGTTTTGTTTTTTTGTCGCGCGTGCGCCTTGGTCACACCGCGCATGGGCGGGGCAAGTGGGGTCTCAACCTGAAAAAGGTTGAGAACCACTGCTGTAAACCGTTTAGAGAGAGGGCTGTAAAGCACCATGAAGAGGTATATAAGTCTAAGGGCTATTGCTGTTGCTGTTATAACCATCACAGCATCCTCAACCTCTGTTGTACAGAGAGTAAAGGATGGGCAGTGTAGTCAGGACTTAAAGGTTTCAGAAAGCTAGGTTGTCCTGCTCTCCACCTCCCTTCAGGAAAAAAAGAGAAGGGGCATCCCCATAGTTTTGTGATCCAAATCTGGGTGCTTGGCAAGGGGCATGCATGGTGTTTGTGATGGTCGCAGTGTCCTGGGGTTACGCAATCACCATTTGCGACTGTTCCAGGTTGCTTCTGTCCTGCAAAGTCAATGGGAGAAGCTCGATTCATTTAATAACCATGTTATTGATTTTAGCAACTGCAAGATATTCATTTAACAGCCATGGCAAACAAAAAGTGGTAAAATTGGGTACGACTCACTGGCTGCCTTGCCTAATGATGAAAATTCTGTTGTCAGTAGAGCCTGTAAGTTGAGGAGCACCTCCATTGTCTTTGGGCAGCATCTCGAAGCATCTCCAAATAACCTTGAGTAATTACCCCAAAATGATTACTGTCTTGAGTTCTGCCTCTCATTGAACAAGAAATCAAGTCACCATCAGAAACCACCAGATTTTTTCTTTCCTTTTTCCTTTTCTCCCATGGGATCCTTACAATTTCCCACAACGGCTGCAGCTGGTAGTGATGTTAAAGCAGGGGTCCCCAACCTCCGGTCCGTGGACCAATACCGGGCCGCAGCGTGCCAGCAACTGGGATGCACAAAAAAAGCAAAGCCCCATATGTGGGATGCAGGCAGCACACAAAACCACGCACTCTCTGGTCTGTGGAAAAACCTTTCTCCACGGAAACGGACCCTGGTGCCCAAAATATTTGGGACCTCTGTGTTAAAGAAATCCAGCACAGCTTTCAATGGGAGGAGGTTTATGAGACTCACCAAAACAGACTTTGCAGCTTTAGCGAACGTTGCACTGAACAAGCTTTTTTTTAAAATTTTTAACATTTTTTATTATTAGATATCCATTTGTACATGTAAACAAAGAGAAAAAAAATTCAAGTTAAAGCCATTCAGCTTAATACAATCATTTTAAATTTGTAGACCTTCTTCACTCCATATATCCAAGTTTAACTATAAACCAACTAAAGTGTCCTTTATGAGAAACGGGTTTGGGAAAGAGCGGGTTGTTGAAATTTGCATGCGGAAAAGGGTAGTTTTATTTTAAAGAAGCCTGATGCTGAGAACATTTATATGACAAAGGATGGAAGCAGTGAAAGTTGCCTTTCAAAAATGTTTCTCCCGGGGTATTTCCATTAACAATATTGAGGGGAAGGTTGTATGCATCTCCTCCTTTTGTTAGGGAAAACTTTCAGCAAGCATTGGGTAAAGAACAGGAAATTGTCACTTGCAATTTTTAGATTGCAGAGTTCTGAAAGCCTTGATTTATTTACTTCCAGACGGGACCAATTGTTACAATTCCCCTATTCCTTTTTTGTCATTTCCAGATTTAATACATTGCTTCCTTTTGTATCTTTCCTGAGTGTTACAGGTAGTGTCAACAAAGCAATCTCAATATGACTGTAGATACTGTCACTCAAAAGTGTGTGTGTGTGTGGTGTTTTACTGATGTGGAAACATGCATTAGAGAAAATGTGGAGTGATCTTTGGGAGGAAGAGTTTTATCAAGAATTCACAAAGAAAAGGTGCAAAGAAATTGAAACGTTTGAAAGGGGTGGCCTGTGCGCATGATCAATTGTGCATAGAAAGCCAATTTGGTGTAGTGGTTAAGGCAGCAGGCTAGAAATCATGAGACTGTGAGTGTCAGGACTGCCATTCTGCTATTCTATGCATTGCCTGTTGACAGCCTGACAAACACAATGGGAGAGGGAGATTGGTGGGGTGGGATAAGGGAAGGGTTAGCATGAGCAATCAAAACTTTGCATCATGTCATCCTATGAGAATTGCTGGCCATTCCAAGGTCACACAAAACAATGCAGAACCATCCAGCCCATGAAGACAGGAACTGTTACCCAAACAATTTATTAGTACCTAATTGGACACTCTTTGATAACCAGGGGGGTTGGATGGGAACAAGGGAAGGTTAACCGTATGCTTTAGGTGTGAAAACCCCAGATCTAGCTTTGCTTCTTCTGTAACCACTTGATTTTAGTAAAGTATATGTTTGGCTAACTGTGGGCCAAGAGTCTTTCTGTTCTAGCTGACCAAGTTGGGATGGTTGACAGTGAGCTCAAGTTCTGCCTTAGCCATGAAAGCCAGCTGAGTGACCTTGGGCCAGTCCCTCTTTCTCAGCCCAGCCCATCTCACTGGGTTGTCATTGTAAGAACCATAGGAGGAAGAAGGTGTGTTGAACATGTTTGTCACCTTAAAGTTATTTGTAAAAATAATAAAGGTGGGATTCAAAAAGAAAAACAAAATTGTGCATTTTAGAATTTTAGAAATTCCTCTAGTTCAGTTAAAGTTCATGAAATAATAAAAGCTCAGAGCAGGGAGGGAAAATGTGCATATAAAGCATAAATATGAATGTATGAAGCCTTTATTTTCAGGGTGACAAAAATGGCAAAGTTTTCAGATGCCTTTTCTTGGTAGGACACTGGATGAAGAAGACTATTTCAGAAGGAAACCTGTTGAGCATGGATCCTGACCACAAATAATACCATGCTAGTCTATACACTCACAAAATGTGTATTATTAGCCTAACAGTTTGTGCTTGTAGGTTCAATAACCCAGAAGGAAGGGGCAAATGATACTAGTATAGTGAAAAGAAGGACCAGGGGTGACATGATAGCAGTCTTCCAATACTAGAAGGGCTGCCCCAAAGAAGAGGGAGTCAAGCTACTCTCCAAAGCACCTGTAGACAGAACAAGAAACAATGGATGGAAACTAACCAAGGAAAGAAACAACCTTGAACTAAGGAGAAACTTCCTAACAGGGAGAACAATTAACCAGTGGAACAAACTGGCTTTGGAAGTTGTGGGTGCCCCATTACTGGAAGCTTTTAAGAAGAGCCTTTATTTATCAGAAATTGTATAGGTCTCCTATGAGAGCATCTAGATGACCCCCCCAAAGTCTCTTCCAACTCTGTTACTGTTATTGTTACTGGATTTTGTAAAGGTTTCCATACAGGTTGGTCTACCTGGAATTAATATCATACTCGCCATAGGCGACTCTATACAAACCTGAAAAAAAATGCATTAAGCTGTTGGAATGTTGCAGCCAGACAAACGATGGAGTTAAAGATACACCCTTTCCCTTCTTGTCCCCTGCTTCATCCCTTCACGTCCCCCTCATCCTCCCTCCCTGCTTTTCTTCTCTGTTTTTTATTTCCCCCCTCCCCAATTTCTCCTTGTCTTTACCCATTCACTGTCAGGAAGTGACACATCCGAAGGGCTATTACAGCAGAACGTGGCAGCAGCAGAGACTAACAGCCATGGCAGCTACAACAGTGAGTGGATTTTGACTCGGGGAGTGGATGGGAGGGGGGGGAGGAATAGATATGTGGTGAGAACAGAGTGGCCGGGAGTTGGGATGGATTAACAGTGAGGCTCAGCATGGTCCAGATTAGGTCCTTGGATACACGGAGAATCCAACGGACTGCATTTATTTAGACATGCTGCTAGGGTCTGTCTATACACCTCCACCTCCGTTAAAGAGAACGTTGCTTTCATCTCTGAAACATTATCTGTGTCATTTTGCTCAATCTAAAGGATTACATCCAGAAAAAAATGAGTAGATGCATTTCAGGATTCAGAGTAGTTCTCTCTCTCTCTCTCAATCTCTCTCTCTCTCTCTCTCTTCTCTCTCTCTCTCTCTCTTTCTCTCTCTCTTTCTCTCTCCCTCTCTCTCTCTCTCTCTTTCTCTCTCCCTCTCTCTCTCTTTCTCTCTCTCTCTCTCTCTCTCTTCTCTCTCTCTCTTCTCTCTCTCTCTTCTCTCTCTCTCTCTCTCTTTCTCTCTCTCTCTCTCTCTCTCTCTTCTCTCTCTCTCTCTCTCTCTCTCTCTCTCTCTCTCTCTCTCTCTCTCTTTCTCTCTCTCTCTCTCTCTCTCTCTCACACACACACACACACACACATCTCAGCCTTTTTCTCTTCCTGGCCTGCTCTCTCCGATTCCTTTTCCTTTTGTAGACCACATTTTTGTGACATTGACCAAGCCACACCATCGAGTATTTCACGATGTCCATTAGAGAAAGTATCAGAAACCACTTGAACAGTTGGATTCAATTCTTGGCATCTCTACTTAAGTGAAAATACGAAATCGAGTTAAAGTCTTGTCCAGTCATACCTGACTTTAGGGGTTGGTGCTAAATCTCTGTTTCCTAGCCAAGGGAGCCAGCATTGTCCGAAAATACTTCCATGGTCATGTGGCCAGCGTGACTATACACCCAGGCACACAGAACGCTGCTACTTTCCCACCAAAGTGGTACCTATTTATCTACTCACATTTTGCATGCTTTCATACTGCTAGGTGGGTAAGAGCTGGGGCAAGTGGTGGGAGCTCACCCTGGTGGGCAGTGCTCGGGGCTCAAACCCAGCTTTGCAACTGACAAGGTTAGCACCTCTAGTCACTGAGACCTTGTGTCCCCTTTAAACATACAAATCTGGTAGGAATTTGGGAAGACAGACCTATGCTTGGGAGTCTTACCGGTCAAAATAGATAGGTCTATCCTGCTTAAAGGCAAGTTTATTTTATTCTTAGCCAAACTCTTAACTGTTCTGTGGTTCTTAGGTTAGTCCTTCTCAGTTTGACCTTGACTAAATGAATTTCTTGTTTCAAGTCTCTTGTTTGTTTAAGGCCCTTTCCACAATGCAGCCACTTTCCAGATGCTTTGATTCATCAAATGTCCACTTCTTTTTTTGTTTAAAAAAACAAACAAAAACACCTGTCTTTTTCCTCAAGTCTATAAAATCCCTAAGTACATTTTGTACAATTTACTTTAAAAATATAGCAATCAAATAATGTTAACTTCCTGGAATGATGGCAATTAAAGCATTTATGCTGCTCTGGGGAAGGAACAGAAAATTCTCCAAGATACCCATCCATTCTTGTGGGTGAATCACTCAGACTGCACTGCCATGCGATCAGAGACCGAGATCTTAATATTTTGGAGCAAAGATGTACAGTTTCCAATAACTCAAAGGGAACGTGGAATTTCTCGAGACAGGTTGAAGGCCATAATGGAAAAGTGCAGCTTGTTTGTGCCAAAATTGCCTGTATGATTGGACAATTTGCACAACTCAAGGCACATGATTTTTCCACTTGAAATCCATTCCCCAACTTCTTTCTGAAAATTGAAGAGGTTCAATTGCTTGATTCCACCAACGTGGATGAACTTCAGAAGTGAGAAAAAAAAGTGTGCTGGTAGAAATGACTTCTCAACTAGTCATTTGTAGACACATACATACATACATACATACATACATACATACATACATACATACATATAAACATACTTGCATGCATACATACATACAGACAGACAGGCAGACAGATAGCAAGCCAGTAAACCATTATTGCAATAAACCTGGTTGTATTACCAGGTCTGACTTTTCTTAATTCATTATTTGTTGCTAATTTTGCAACACTCAGCATATTTATGGAGATTCTTAATCATCCAAGTCATGGTTGGAAAAAGGTGCTTTTTTCAAAAGGAAACTGGACTTTTTAGTTTTTTTTTTCTTTGTAAACATTTTGCTTTTCTTTTTTGGATGAGAAATGAAATCTTTTCAAAAAAAAAAAAACCCAAGAAAGTCCAGTGGTCTTCTGGAAAAAGCACCTTTGGGACAAACTCAAAATGCTTACATGTTATGACTCGAAATGTTTACATTTTATGTCTATATTTTCCGTACTTTTTAAATCAAACCTATATTTATTCCAACATGTTTCTTCTCTATAAGGTTTCCCAAATTATGAGGTGTAGCTCCATTGGGGAGGTGTTGACAGGATCCAGAAAGGAGTGACAAAGCTTTTAATTACATTGTTATACTAAATCCACCTTTCCCAACATTTTTACTAAATCATTTTCATTCTTCATTTGTTTGGATTTCTAAGGGAGGTATGTGTATTAAAATTTCACTAAAGGCAGGTTGATGGCAAAAATATTAGGAACTCCTGCTTTAATGTACTTTTGGGCAATGACAATCACAAACTGCATCTCAGATTTTCAGTAAATTTCATTCTGGGGATAGATTGAGATAAATTTGTAGCAAAATTTGGACCCAGCTGATTTTTTTTCCCTCCATTTCTTATTCATACCGGGAAGAAGAAAATAAATTTTCTTGTATTGCTCAGAGAATAATTGAACAGAGGAAAAAATGCCATCCTTTTTATTTGGGCTCAGCGATGCCCATTGTTTTAATATTCTGATTTAACTGCTAACTGGGAAAAAAAGTACAGTGGGAAAACCACAAGGGTGGGTTGGCAAAGATGTATTTCCAAGTGATACCCTTGGAGGACCTTAGCATCTGTTTTCTTGGCTTTCTCATTATTTGATTATCAGTTCTTGCTCTCTAACTAGGCTGCTCTGTCACTCAATAAATAAACACTTCAGTTTTTATTAATTCTTTTGGAGATACGATGTAAAATGTACGCTTTGTCAAACTTCCATTCCTTTGCTGTCTTGCGAATCGCTGTCTACAACTAAGCAGCAATTTTGAAATCAGGTGACCCAAGAGACACATCTATCAGTGTGCATTTTTTTCCTCCCGGGGAGAGGAGAAAAAAAAATGGAGATTTTTACATATTTGCAAAGAAGTGACTGGAACAGAGATGTATAATGATCTCCGCTATAACTTTTGATTTAAAAAATGGGACATGTCGAATGTATCTGGTCTGCTAACTTGGCACTCATCTGTATCAAACGAGACATTTTTCTAGATTAAGTGCCTGTTTGCATTGTGGAGTGCTGTAGCAAGTCATCCTTTGACAGCACCCAAGCTTGGAAAATGGACTATGAATTGTTATTTTAAATGTCAGAGAGCTGTATAATACCCTCATGAATATTTTCTAATAAATTATCAGAATATTATTAGACTATAATCTGAAAGTAATTGCAGCATTGGCTTCATATATTACAAGTATTATGGGGAAAGCCACACGAGTGGACTTAATGTGCATAAAAATGCAGTCATCATACCAAGAACTCTTATCTTAGAAAAGATTAGCCCCTACAAGAAGATTAGTGGAAACCAGAGAGGTACAATAGAAAGAATAACAGAATGGCAGAGTTGGAAGGGACTTTGGAGATCTTCTAGTCCAACCCCCTGCTCAAGAATTTTGGATAAGATCTGGGCTCAAATCCTCACTAAGTCTGGAAGCTAATTTGGTGCTCTTGGGATGATCTTCCTAATAGAGTGGTTGAAAGAGAAAATGTTGATCTTCTCCATGGGAGAAATGGGTCCCAAAAGGCAAGATGATACCAATTGCAATGCAACCATGACCCTTTCCTCTTTGTGCATTTTGATACCATTACCATTCTCTTGAGTTTTTGGATGCCCAGTGCAAATGCCACTGAATGGATGAGGGAAATCTTTCAGAGCTACCTTGAATTATTGATTTGATTTGGTCATTTTAATCTCAATGGTCTTGAGAGGAATAAACATGTCGCTGGGAAATGGTTATTTGGTTTATTTTAAAATGAGATGAGCCAGCATGGTGGCCTAGTGGTGAAGATGCTTGCTTCCCACTAGGAAAGTTGAGAGTTCAATCCTAGGTAGTAGCAGATGTTTCTCTCCTAGGGTCCAAAGGAAAAAAAAAACTGCTGTGAACTCCATGGGGTGTCAGGAAGGGCATCCAGCCAGTAAATGCTCAGCTCCATCCAGCTGCTTTGACTCTACCCCAAATTAAGGGATTAGAAGGATTGTAGAAAGTGTGTGTGAGAGACCTGTTCTGTGTTTGGGGGGCTTTTGCTGATTCTACTGAGGGGGAGTCCTGGAAGTCCTCTCCAGATACCACTATCTTGGGTAAAGCTGTAAAGACTCTGAAAATGAACACTTAGATGCTAACTTATCATTAGAATCCTGTACTTCAGGTCTTAGCATTGAAAATGTCAATATCCCCATTACTTTTCCTCCTACTTTTTTTCTCCTTAAAATTTCAATAAAAGGAAATGTTGTCAGAATTGGACGTGTAAGAACAGATTCCGTTTCTGTAGCTGGAACTCTGTAGAGGGAAGGAAGGGCTTATGCAACCCTATTCAGAATGGGGAGGGACATTTTTTAAAAAGAGGGAACAGTGGAGTTGTTCCCTCTTTTGCAAGCCCAACTAAAAAATTGCCTCTTTCTTGGAATGAGGATGGGATAGATAAAGGTAAAAGTCTCCCCTGTTTGTTGTGTCCAACTCTAGCGGGTGGCGTTCATCTCTGTTTCTTAGCCAAGGGAACCAGCATTGTCTGAAGATGCTTCCATGGCCATGTGGCCAGCTTGACTATATGCCAAGGTGCATGGAATGCTATTACCTTCCTACCAGAGTGGTACCTATTTATCTATTTGCATTGCATGGCTTTTGAACTGCTAGCTTGGCAGGAGCTGGGGAAAATAATGAGAATCAACCCATCATGCGTGGTTCAGGTCTGTAACTGGGGCTGTCAGGTTTCCACTGACATGTTCAATATCATTAACCGCTGAGCCATCACATCCCCTGAGGATGGGATAATAGTTTAATTATTTGCCAGATAGTTAAACAATCTGTATAACCAGCTCTGGAGTTACTTTCGTTCCAAATAGTGGCAGGCTGTATCAAAATAGCTTAGTTAACTAGGCTAAGCATGTTGTGTAAGAATAACTACAGGCAGCTTCGTGTACTGCTCCTATCTTTGGGCTTTATAAGATGGCATTAGCCTTAAAAAAAAAAAAGCTCTGTCTCTAGGTTTAATGTTGATTGCAAAGGAGCCTGTTCTCTGATACTCCAGAGAGATGTCATGGCCCTTGAAGATTATTAAAATGTCCAAGTGTTGAGCATGTTAAGAACTTAATTACCACTTCTGCTGCTGTGCTTCAACGCCTAGCTGAAGCTATAGTGGTGCAGTCAGAAATATTCAGATATTTACCCTGGAACCATTCGTGGCATTTACCAGGTCACCAGCTACCGTTTAATTAGAGCATTACAAGTTTGCCCCTGACAGACTTTGGGAATATCAAAGTACAGCTCTTATTTCCCATAATATGGGAGAATGAAAATAGGAGAGAAACAAGGAGCTAAGAGAAGTACAATATCTATTGAGACTTGGAAATGTAGTATCTGAAGGAACAACACGTTTATAAAATAGTCTTTAGGATCCTGGCTCCTAAAGGTGGGATTCCTTGCTGAGCTATGGCAGTTGAGCATCAGTCTGAAGTTCCTCCTCCAGTGAAGTTAATATTTGTCCGAGTTTGCATAATATGTTGAATAATAAACAAGCAAGCTTGTCGCAAAGGTGCTTTTTAAGATATTTCGCTTCTCATCGAAAAAGCTTCTTCAGTTCGCTTCTTGGATGACAAACGAAACGTCTTCAAGGAAAAACAAATCCAGCTACCTTTTGAAAAAGCACTTTCAGGACAACCATGAACTGGATGACTGAGGATCTCCATAGACAACCAAACAAGCTGTGTTTATACAGCATAAATCACAGAAAAGACGGTTCCTTCAAGTTATTCTTCTCAATATTTTCAGAAGCGATTTGCCAATGCCTTCTTTCTAGGACTGAGGTTAAAGCTAATCAAACTTTGGAAATGGTGCAAAAGCCCCCCTAAACATTGAATTAAGCAAATTAAGTGTGTTAAGGAAATGTACCTGCGTGTCAACTGGATAATTGGCCCATAAGTCAACTAGTAAAATGTATCTTTTTTCTCTCTTACGTTTTACAAAGGAGAAACACGGCAGGGGGAAGTGTAATCTGTATTATCCATGTTAGACAATGAATCAATTTTGCTTTGCAGTTAGAAGCGGCAGCGTCTCTGTTTTTTTGTTGTTGTTTTTTCCTAGCTAAACCATCTCAGATGCAGGAAGTAGGAACGTGCAAATAGTAATAATGGTTGGATAATAATAGACAGGTTTGTCCATTTGAGGCAAACTCAGCAGAATGATTTCCCAGTCCAGCTGCAAATTGGAGGGAAGGTTTTGCTGGCTGTCTCACACACATTGCAGTAGCTTCACTCAAACCACTAAATGGAATGGCAGTAGATAAGGCTGCTGCAGGGGTTTTGACCTAGAGTCATTTACTAAATCTATGACATTACAAGAATGTTTTTCTGGCTGGAAATTACTCTCATTGATGAGGTATCCTGCTCATAACTTTCATAGCACCAGTCATTCCTACCACCAGCCGCAGCTGAAATTAGTGTGTCTCTTCTCTCTCCCCCACTCACTTTCCCCTGTCTCCTTCCAGCCTCCATTTGTGGCTAACCCCTAATGGAGACAAGGGCATCTGCAGACACATCTGGGGAAGCTTAGCTGGTTAAGTCATCTAGCTGACTGGGGGCTAATGAAGTCATACGGCAAAAGCTTTCAGTGCGTGGCACCTGGTACACAATTTTAGCAAAATGCTCTCCTTGAGAGCTAGGTGGTGAGGAGCTCCAATTGCTTTCAGGAAGAGAAGAATGGAAGGATGCAGGAATAATCAGAGGCTGAGCTTTCAAGATACTTACTTTCTCCCTCTTAATGGCCTTTGTGGCTCAGACGTCTATTGACATTTATGTCCTCCTTGTCCTCTTTCTTCATCCTTTCTGCTTCCCTAATGTGAAGCTCCATTATGAGCAATTAGCAGTAGCCGATTGCTAGCTCCGTGTTTCTTTCTGTCGCGGAGATCTACATTTCACAATTGAAGAGTGATGGCAAAGTCCAACAGTTGAAGCTGGACACGATAACAGAAAAGACCCCATCATCAACAGCAGACGGGTTGACCTATGGTCATAGGCAGTCCCTCAACAACTTTTAGGCCCTTGAAGATCTGCTGCTGAACTAATGGCTTTGTGATTGCTTTAAAAGAAAAAAAGAAGGATCAGAAATAAAACAGGTGTGCAAAACCTGCTTAGCACAGTTTTGCTTTTTAATTTTAAACTCAGAAATGAAGCTTTACATCTCTCTGGACATGTCACCGTATCCCTGCCCCATGGTCCTTATTGCTGCCTGAAACAAATCAAGCAGCTTTACTGTGCCCCAAAGGTGCTTTTTCAAAAGGCTACTGGACTTCAGTTTTTCCTTGAAGACCTTTTCATCTTATCTTTGAACTTATTATTTGCTTTGCGTTGATTAATGGCTGTGCTAAATGGATTTAATTTGAAAGAAACAAACATGGTCCCTGATTGTAAAAACCTTTCCCGTTTACAGTATATAACCTCCAAATAGGAGCAGATATTATTCTTATTCTATTTGCCAGGCAGATCTAGATCATCTTTTCCCCAGTTTTAACATCAAAGGCCTGCCAATCCATTACTTTCATTTCAGTTATACTTTGCAAGGACAGATGTCCCCTTGTGACCAGGTTGCAATTCTTCTAAGGAGGACTTTGAGCCCTTAAAAAAAAGACCATATTTTAGTATTCTTTTCTCTATCACACAATACCAGGACAAGGGGGCACTCCCTAAAGCTCATAGCTAAGAAAGTGAGGACAAATAAAGGGAAATATTTCTTCACCCAGAGGGTCGTTGATTTATGGAATTCACTTCCAGAAGGGGTCGTGACAGCTGTCAGCCTTGACAGCTTCAAGGCAGGGCTAGACAGATTCATGGAGGCCAAGTGTATCGGTGGTTATTAAAACGGATGTCCATGTGCCGCCTCTATGTTGGTTGAGGCAGGCAGGATTCCCTTGAGTCCCATTTGTTGGGGGTCAAGGGAAAGGGAGGGTTTTGCCTTCTCTTTCTGCTCAAGATCCCCATGTACAATTGGTGGGCCACTGTGTGACACAGAATGCTGGACTCGATGGGCTTTGGCCTGATTCAGCATGGCTCTTCTTATGTCCTTATGTTCTTAGTAGTACATTCCAAGATCTTCCGCAAATAATACCAGGAATCAGCAAAATGCATGTTTAAACCTTGGGAACTGCAGCAAATAAAGCTCAGACCAGATGTGTAACCTGTTTGGACCAAGGACTACATGATCTTTGAGAGGAACAGCAGGGGCTACCATCTAAAAAATAAGCAGAAGTGGGTGGGACGAGTTCAAAAATTAAATTTGTCATCATTTAATTTGAAGTTAATTGTAATGCAATTAACAAAGCACCATTCCTGTTATTCTTCCTTGTATTTATTTCCCTTGAGCAGAAGCAGGCAAAAGAAGTAAGACAAAGATTAATTCAAATTGAAATTGAATTAAAATGACATTAAATGAATCAGAAACAGTTAAGAGGGTGGACCTTGGCTGAATTGACATAACATGCCAAACTCAAGTCACAATCAGTTTATCCTATTCTCATATCGCATGATGAAGTGTCTAAATAAGTCATGCTTTGCCTAATGACCTGCTTCACATAGCACACTAAGACACTGGCTGGGTACCCAACACCTTTTAGCACATCCCAAGACAGCAGCACTGATGATGTTACCTAGTTTGGGAATGAAACGTCTGCAAGAAAACAACTAAATTCAGAGAGCACCAAGGATCCCTCTGGTTTTTATTTAAACATTTCTATTGGGAGGGCAACATTTGGAGGCATGGAAATGACACCAAAGCTTGGGGAAATGCGTGTTTAGATGGTACATCTATGATATGGGTAGATTGTCTTAGACGGGTAAATAATCTGACTCAATTTAAAGCAGTTCAAATTCAATGTTCCTTGCTGACTCCATGATTCCCAAAAAAAAAAAAAAATGGCTCTCATAGCTCAGCTTTAGAGCCAGCTTGGTTTAAAGTCACTCTGTGTGTTTTGTGGGTTTTTTTTTTTTTTTGACATTTCCAAAATGATAACCTGCTTGCCATCCTAATTCAGGAATGAAAGCCCACTCATCTCCTGGGAACCAGCAGAAATGGCATTGAATAGAATATTGAAGCAGACTAGACAAAGCCCTTGGAAATATACAGTTGAGGAACAATTCCATTTTATTTCACAAGAGATTGACTAAATGCCATTGAGTAAGCTTTGATGAGACTGGGGTGATTTAATGAGGGCAAGATATCAATCCATCATAAGGAGACTTTCACCTTGTCAAACAGTGGGAAGCAGAGTGGACTGGTGAAACTGGCAGAACAGTATGCAGCAAGTTCTGGAGAATAAGTGCTATTGATTTTTCTGGCACACACAAGCCAGACTCATGGAATTTGTTTTTAAATATTATTTTTTAAAATAGGGATATTACCCTGAACCCTTTTCAAAAATCTCCTTGAATTAGAATTTTAGATGAACTTCAGGAATAAATGGATGGCTCAGTGAAACCATCTTTGGAAACAGATGGAAACCACATGGAAACAGATATGAGAAAGAAAGAAAGAAAGAAAGAAAGAAAGAAAGAAAGAAAGAAAGAAAGAAAGAAAGAAAGAAAGAAAGAAAGAAAGAAAGAACAGTTGAGGGAGCTAGGTATGTCTAGCCCAGTGTTTCTCAACCTTGGCAACTTTACAATGTGTGGACTTCAACTCCCAAAATTCTGGGAGTTGAAGTCCACCCATCGTAAAGTTGCCAAGGTTGAGAAACACTGGGCTAGACTATCGAAGAGAAGGCTTAGGGGAAATCTGTCTTTCAGTACTTGAGGGGTTGTCACAGAGAAGAGTGGGTTGACTTGTTCTCCAAAACACCAGAAAGTAGGATAAGATCCAACCTAGAATTAAGGAGAAATTTCCTTTACAGTGAGAACAATTAATCAATGGAACAACTTGCCTCCTGAAGTTGTAGGTGCTCCATCATTGGAGGTTTTCAAAATTAGACTGGGCAACCATTTGACTGGAATGTTAGGGTCTCATGTCTTGAGCAGGGTGTTGGACTAGAAGACCCCTTAGATCACTTCCAGCCCTATGATTCTATGTTCAATGTTCTAACTTTCCTATGAAATATTCATATTTGGGTACCAGCAAGAAAAAGGGTCTTATCAGAATACTCATATTTTAGGTAACCCATAGAAAGATATTGGAAATGAGCTATTACTGTGTACAGTTCTGGTCACCGCACCTCAAGAAGGATATAATGGAACTGGAAAAGGTGCAAAAAAAGGGCAACAAGAATGATCAAGGAAATGGAGCGCCTCCCTTATGAAACCAGGTTGCAACACCTTGGTCTCTTCAGCCTTGAAAGACGGCGTTTAAGGGGTGACTTGATCGAAGTGTATAAAATCATGCATGGGATAGAAAAGGTGGATAGAGAAAAATTCTTTTCTCTATCACACAATACCAGGACAAGGGGGGACTCCCTAAAGCTCATAGCTAAGAAAGTGAGGACAAATAAAGGGAAATATTTCTTCACCCAGAGGGTCGTTGATTTATGGAATTCACTTCCAGAAGGGGTCGTGACAGCTGTCAGCCTTGACAGCTTCAAGGCAGGGTTAGACAGATTCATGGATGCCAAGTGTATCAGTGGTTATTAAAACGTATGTCCATGTGCCGCCTCTATGTTGGTTGAGGCAGGCAGGATTCCCTTGAGCACCATTTGTTGGGGGTCAAGGGAAAGGGAGGGTTTTGCCTTCTCTTTCTGCTCAAGATCCCCATGTACAATTGGTGGGCCACTGTGTGACACAGAATGCTGGACTCGATGGGCTTTGGCCTGATTCAGCATGGCTCTTCTGATGTTCTTATAGACATATCTAAGCTATTCCATGTAGAAAGTAATTGTCTGTACCCATAATTCAGCACTGCTACACTCTATTTATAAGACCCACATGACCCCCTGCCTTTTAAAGCAGGATGTTAGATGAAATGAACCTTGAACAAATCCATCAAAGAAGATATTTATGTCCTTGTTTTGTCATTCTGAAGTGGTCACTGTTTTCAAGCTTTATATGACCCTGTAGGTGTCAACTGGATAGTCTTCAGGACTTATCAGCCTACAAAGACCAAGGTTAATACAGCAGAACCAAGTATGTTCCTTGCATGCTGTTCCCCAGTTCTTCTTTTGAATTCCAATCCACGCTTTTTGCATCTGAAAGAAATGAGATTTCAACACAATTAAGCCCAATAATATTTGAGTATTATGATAATGAATGCCAAGGCAGAACTGCTTTTATGTAACATCCAGAGGGCTTTATGCTTCTCTCTGGGTGTATATGTGCATTGAATGGAAAATTTATTTAATTCAACATCATACTAATCTCATATAGAAACTGGTTGACAATAATATGGTCCAGAATCAATCTGGGAGAAAGACAATGAGTGTTAAGAAGAGTGAAGATTGTAGCTCAAAAAGGACAGTGAGATCAATCTGAACAATAATACAACAGAAAATATTTTGTGATTTCTAAAGGGTGACGCTAGCAAGTTGTGGCACAATATAGGGTGTACTTATTTTGCATTTGGTTATTTCCCCTCTATATCTTTATTTAATTACTGATCTCTACACCTCCTCATTTGCGTAGGTAATTGGCAGTTTCTTATATATATATATATATATATATATATATATATATATATATATATATATATATATATATATATATATATATATATATATATATATATATATATATATATATATATATATATATATATATATATATATATATATATATATATATATATATATATATATATATATATATATATATATATATTCCTTTATTAAAACAATCAGCATTGTACATAAAATCTTTGTATGCATCAAACATCATAGCATCTGATATACAACACTATGTATTATTCTTTGTAGACGTCTGGTTTGGTAAACATTTTTCACTCCTCACTTCAATCCTCTATTATACACCTGTTACATTTTTTTTCTCTATGATCCCTAACCATAGGTCCTGAGGTAGTAGTTAAACATTAAATGTAAGGTCATATTAATAATCAATCATCATAGAACACAACATATAACACTAGGTATTAATCTTTGTACACGTCTGGTTTGGTAAATATTCTTTACTCCTCACTTCCAGCCTCAACTATATGTCTGTTATATTTTATCTTTTATCTTTTATGATCCCTAGCAAAAGATCCTGAGGTAGAGATCATTAAGATTACTCAGAACTGTAGAATAAAAGCAAACCTAACCCATGAATGGGACAGAAAAAGAAATATTGGAGAGTGGGCTATATCTCATCTTGTAAATTAATTCAGTTATATTTAAACTGATTTCAGCATTATGGGGCCATAATCCAACTGAACCAAAAAAGACTTTTGTCTTTTGTTGTTTTGTTTTTTAGGAAATGCAGGCCTTAGCTTTATGCTTAGAATAGTTCACAATATCTCTACTTTGAGCTTACATGCATGGCTTTCTTCCTCTTAATTATTGCATAGTTTCTGCTGATTTTGTTATCTGTTTAGTTTATAGCCATTCAGCAACTTAATGCATCTATCTATTATCTATCTGGATCAATGCTGTTTTCTAGTGGTATTGCATTTTCCTTAAACACATGCATCTCACAATTTCAGCCTGCACTATTAATTTTTACCTCCTCCCTGAAATCTATGAACTTGTGACATGTTATCATAAGTTTTAAATATACCCAGAGGGAAATTTTAGTTATTTAGTGTTCCTGTGGCCAGACTCTGTTTTTCATTCTCTGTTCCTCTCTACAACAGCTTGCTATTATTAATTTCATTCAAGCCAAATAAGACATCAAGGGACAACTCCTCCTATGGAGCTTTTGTTGGTGCAGAATATTCCCAATAAGTAATTGGGGAAAAAAAATTTAGTCCACAAATTTGGCCAAGAATTTTAAAAAGCGATTTGTACCTACTGCTGATTTTAATACATATATATATTTATTCAATTTCTATGCCGCCCTATTCGGGAGAACTCAGGGCGGCTCACAACACATGCTAGCATTATCTTCAAGGAACTACTGACTTGATCCATAGTGCTTCTTGCAATAGCAATATAGATTTATATACTGCTTCACAATACCTTACAGCTCTAGGTGGTTTACAAAGCACCAATCAACAATCTGGCTCCTCATTTTACTGACCTCAGAAAGATGGAAGGCTGAGTCAACCTTGAGCTGGTCAGGATCAAACTCCCTGGCAGTGGGCAGAGTCAGCTTGCAATACTGCATTCTAACCACTGCATCACCACACCACAAAGGTATTCAGAGTAGTCTAAAAAAAATCACTGAAAAGCTGAAAAGTGTCTATACCTATATGCTTATAGATGCTAATTTTAATAGCAATAGCAGTAGCACTTAGACTTATATACCACTTCACAGTGCTGTTTTAGTACGTGCTTGGCCAACAATCTTAGTAGCTGTGAGATTGAACGTATATCTTTGTTCACTGCAATGTGTACAACACAGATAAACCAAACAAACGTACACAATAAGAAAAATTAAAAAAATAACGGCATTCAAAAATAAACCCCATCAAAGAAAAGGCAAACACATGGTGAAGGACTAATTATATGTTCATTTTCCCCCTCCCCTGGAGTAGACAGCTTGCTTCTAGCATGTTTTATTTCTTCAGCCTTTCCACAAGAGTAATTTGACCAGTTTCTTTCTCATTTTATGAGAAACAACTATATAACTATATTTTACGTTTTGCATTGTTCCAGATGGATGCGCTTAATGCTGCTTTTCAAATACAGTACGCTTCCTTCTAATATTTTTTTTCTCTGCTGGTTCCAGCATGCTATCGTATGCCTGACATTTAACTACTCAGCTTTTTGTCTTCTAGTGTTATATTAATATCATGAAAAGATTACAGGTTTCTGTTTTATCTGTCAGATTAGTTCTTCTCCTGTAATTCTACATTATTTAATTTAAATGTTCTCTGTGTGAATCTTTTTTCCTTTTAATGGTCCATAAAGCAATAAACTGCAAAAATCCTATATAAATCTAGCAGCAGATCTTATTGATCTCTGTGGGACTTATATATGAATAAGGATATTTAAGTGTATACTGTCATCCTATTATCTGAAGTTGTTATATTTTTCCCCTATAGTATGGCACATTTCTTCTATATCTGGAAGTGAATCCTACTGAATCCCATAGCAATTATCAGGAATAAATTTATTTGGGAGTAAGCTTCCTTAAGATCAATTGGATTTTTAAAAACAACATTGATAGAAATGGGACGTTCTCAGTAAATATCATTTCAATCTCCCTGTTTCATGCTGTTCTTTCAGCTACACCTGTGTTTATAATTTCTTGCACTGAAAGAAAATGTTTTTTTTACTTCTTAAATAATAGTATCTCAGTATAGAGCATACTTTTTAAATAAGCTAGTGAAATACAGATTCTGTGAATCTCATGCCTTACATTTAAGATCTAATAAAGTCCACCTAATAACCTTATAAGATATCTTATTAGGTAGCTTTACCTTATTTTCTCACGTGGGTTGTTTTTCAAGGAATTTTTTTTTTCAGAAGAAGAAAGAACTAGTGAAACGTTGGCAGGATATGATGCTTTTTCATTTACTTAATCACTAAGTGACTAAGGCATGTTTATGCATATGGCAGGTCTACCTTTTTCAACTTTCTAACTTTTTCATCTCTCTGTGATACAGCCTCCATCTCCGATTGTGATGAGTTTCCTAATCTTTGACCTCCATTTATGTTTATGTTCACCGAACCATGTTAATCTTCATTAACCTTAAATTAGTCGAAGTAATAAATTTACAGTAACACACCAGAATCTGCCACCTCTGGATGAGTCTGCGAGAGTGCCATTTTCCCCCCATCTGTTTCTAAGATGCTGAATCAACTTGATTTATAAGCTGAAGACCAACCAGAGGGGCATTGGTCAGCCAGAGGTCTCTGGAAAAGTTGATTTTTTTTTTCATTTTCATTATATTTTATTAAAGTTTCATCAAATGAATCCAATCTCTGTAACAGATACACAATAAAAAACACAATACAATCACTTTAATCACAATATAAGCATTCAAAGAGGACCACATAATTATATGAAAAAGGCATTGAGTTAAATAATTAAATCATGTGTTTTACAGAATGCCTTGTGCCTTGGCTTATATAGGTAAAAAATTCATTCAGCAAGCTCTAGTGCAGGGGTTCTCAACCTTGGCAACTTTAAGACTTGTGGACTTCAACTCCCAGAATTCCTCAGCCAGCTTTGCTGGCTGTGGAATTCTGGGAGTTGAAGTCCACATGCCTTAAAATTGTCAAGGTTGAGAAACACTGCTCTAGTGGGTTGTTTAAGCCAAGGGCTTTCTGTCTCTCTCTTACCCTGCATTTTCATTATTTTTTGGGTTTGCTCAGTATACCATGCTAGTAGCTTTCAGATCCTAAACGTAAACACATCTGTTCCACATCTGCTCATACTAGAAGGAATAGTGTGTGTGATATGGGAGGGCAAAGGACAACATATATATATATATATATGGAGTCATCATACAAATGTAATTTATTCCCGACTATGTTGGGCTGGAATTATTGCTCAAACATCTTCCTACTTTGACCTGACAGGTTTATTTATTTACTTATTTAGAAATTTATAAAGCTGTGCAACTCTACCATGACTCAATAAAAACACTCATAAAAAATTATATATTTCTTAAAAGAGGCAAATATTAGAAGAAAGACCAGAATTTTTTTATTATTATTATTATTTTAAATCAGACGCTTCTACTGTAATCTGAGACCTGGAAAACAGCCAGGTTTCCAAGTTTTTTTAAAAAAAACATAACCAGGATAGGAGTCAAACATATCAGGGAAGATGACAAGGGTTGTGACAGAGGAGGCACACCACACACATTCCATTGTGATCATTTTGCCAGCTGAATTATATCTCTAGGTAAGAAGTGAAAAAAAAAAAGCAGTCAGGGAACCATTTGTGCAACTGTGAAGTGGTTGAAGAATCAGAGCATCCTAGTGTCATGTAGAAAGAAATCATATTGCTTTTCTGCCAGTACTCATTCCGCCTGAAGACAGAAAATATGGTTGAAATTATCGTGGGTGGTGCAAGGTGTTGTGTGAGTGTGTTTCACTGTACAATTCTTTCTGTCTAATAGTCTGCAGCCACCCTGGCTTTCCATTTCACATTTCCATTCAATCCCAAGGGTTGATTATTATGAATATAATTATGATAATTATTATCAATAATAATAATAATAATAATTGCTAATGATTATATATCATGATCAATTATTATCATTGTCAACTTGATAAGGAGCGATTTTTCAGATTGGGAACTATGGCTAATCTGGTAAGCTTCAGAGTGATGGAAATGGGAACTTAAAGAAAACACAGCCTTGACAGTGGATAATACAATCAGATCAGGGACAAAACTGAAAATAACTTCTCAAAAATTCTTGAAATTGAAAGGCTCTCACATAGGGAAAATGTGGTAGACCTGAAAGCTGGATTTTGACATCACATTAACATGTGGAGATGGCGAGGGGGCTTGGTTCCTCGTCCATCTGCTGATTGTACTTAGAATCACCCACAAACCACACATGAGTCCTTTTAATTAAGTACAGGATGCCCTGTTCTGTCTAAAATGTTGATGACTGTAGGATTCATTTGCAAACAAAATCATGCTAAACTGTGAAAAGTAGACCATGGCTCTAGCGAGAAAAAAGATGCATTAAAGAAGGTTACAGACATTGTTCCAGTTCTCTTTATGGAATTAATCAGCTATGGTTATAATGGGTTTTCAAAGACATGTACATATACATCATTTTCCACCTGCTGTTGGCTATAGCCCTGCTCAGAGTTTGTGCCTAATCTAGAACTGTCTAACAAAGAACTGTATAAATGTTTCCTTCTGTACACACAGACAGTTCTTAATTAATCAATGCATCGGTTTGTTATAAAACCAGTGTAAAACTCCAAACTTCATCAGCAATGTTGTGTAGGCAGAAGCCAGCCAAGACAGAGAAAAACAGACCTGCTCCCTTTAAAAAAAAAAAAATCCCACTCAGCCAGGAAACATGAGCACTTTCACTAAGCCCACGCTACTTTAGTTATTTCTGTTTGATTCTGCAATATTCCTTCGAATTACTGTTTAAAACTCAGTAGTCTCCCCCCCCTTTACCCTCAACCTTCAGTATTTCTTGTCTAATGGATCCACCTGGTGTACAGAAACAACCTAAAGAGAGAGAAACTAATTACAAAAATGTTCCTCTTTCCAAGTGTCCTCTGGGGTTAGGGATTGATGCAGATGTTTCAAGAGCTGTGTAAGCCTTGATGCTTCTGAGGCATACAACAAATCTTTAATCTTGCTGGCTATACTGTCATCACTGCAAGGCACATAAAAGCCATCTTCTAAGGGCTGTAGCTGCAAGTTGCTCATCATTTTGCAAGAGAGCTTCAAATGGATTGACCCTGCTTTACCCATTTTACATTCAGAAAAATCTGCCTGGAAAAAAAAAAAGCAAGAGTAAGAATCAAAATATGTTCAATAGAAATGGATGAATTAATAGAAAAGGGAATTAGACTCTGGAGAAAGTTGTACCTGTAGAACCTGCATCAAATGAGATCAACATGACTTAAAACAATTTGCAACCAATCTTTCTATGTTCATCTAAAGTGATTTTTCTCATTTGGGTTACTGATCTTGGAAAGCTAGCCCAGATAACTTTTTCTGGGTGTGCTGATTTTCTATGGTGCTGGAGATCTCTGGATCAAAATTTCTAGTACTGAAATTAGTACTGAAAGAGTCCTGATGGCACAGTGGTTAAAATGCAATATTGCAGGCTAATTCTGCCAACTGCCAGCAGTTCGATTCTGACTCAGCTTTCCATTCTTCTGAGGTCAACAAAATGGAAGGTGCTGGGATTGTATTTATTATTTATTTATTATTTTGACTTATATGTCGCCCTTCTCCTCAGACTCAGGGCGGCTCACAGCAGATAATACAAGTACAAAATATAAATGAATTAAAATAATAGTATACAATATAAAAAACTATAAAACTATACCCACTGTATGCAAGTGGATTCTTTTCTAAATCACCTGAACAGTTTTCCTTTATGTTTGCCAATGCAGGTTGGGGGACATACCATGCTACCAATCCGTTGGATGCCTCCTGAAAGCATTATGTACCGGAAGTTCACCACAGAGAGCGATGTCTGGAGTTTTGGAGTAATTCTCTGGGAGATCTTCACATATGGAAAACAGCCCTGGTTCCAGTTGTCAAATACAGAGGTATTGTGCATATAGGTTTTAACTAAAAGAAACATTAATGTGACTGGCTCAAGGTTGATTCAATCTTCCATCTTTCCAAGGTCGGTAAAATGAGGTTGTTGGGGGCAAAAGACTGACTCTTAGAGAGGGCTGCAAAGCACTGTGAAGTGGTATATAAGTCTAAGTGCTATTGCTATTGCTACTGCTTCAATTTTCCCAAGTGATTAAATAATTTTGGAAAATGAGAAATGGGCAGTTTGATGGAAGAATGCTCTCTATTCCTGGGCCTAATTTTTTTTTTTATCCTGCCTTTATTACTTTCACAAACAATTCAAGACAGTGAACATATCCAATGCACCTTTCTCCTCCTATTTTCCCCAGGCTAAGAAAGAATGACTGGCCCGAGGTCATCCATCTGGTTTTCATGGCTAATGTGGGACTTGAACTCATAAGTGTTGACAAGCATGGTGCCTTACCCACTAGACCAAACTGGATGCCTTGTATTAAATACATAT
Organism: Bothrops alternatus; assembly: GCA_034064705.1. Lineage (NCBI taxonomy): Eukaryota > Metazoa > Chordata > Lepidosauria > Squamata > Viperidae > Bothrops > Bothrops alternatus. The sequence goes on from JARGCV010000302.1 coordinate 446,094, forward strand.
TTAGATAGATATATAACACACATTTAAACATACTATATACAACATATGTATAGACCTACACCCTTACATATAAATAACATATAAATATTAATCACTGTCCATCTTGAATGCATAACAGAAGGAGGAAGCTTGAGAGTTCACAAGATTAATACTGTATGTAACAAAACTCTGACCGAATCTGGATGTTCTGCTTTGGATACCATGGAGCCCCTTCCTCCCAGAAGGGAACAAGGAAAACAGGCCGTGAAGAGGATGTGTAGTTTTTCCAGACCCTGTTCAAGCAACACTTATGTGCTATGTCCTGAATGGATGAACTGCCAATGATCTTTTCGGCCATCCTCACCATCTCTGAACTGCCTTCCTGTCTGAAGCAGTGATGCTTCCAAACCATGCTGTATGGCAGGATGCTCTCGACCGTCCCTCTGTAAAAAGTAGTCAGGACAAGGGAAGGAAGATGTGCTTTTCTCATGCGATGCAGAAAATATATTGTATCTAATGTATGGTTCCCTCATGTTTTTGAGATAGCCCGGCATCACTATTTAAAATACTATATGCAGACACACACACACGCAAGTACACACCCACAAATGTAGCGAATGGTAGAATGCCCATGAATAATTTGAGGGGAAAGAGAACGCAGCCCCCAATTTAACAATACAGATCTGAAAAAATTCGGGAAGTATGTCTTTTGATAAAAGTCGACGTGTTGAGTTTGTTTGTGCTAATTTCTGAAGAGCACAGGAAAGATACAGAAGATTTTAAACCCACAGTCCAGAATAAGGCCCTTAAAAAAATGGACTAAAACAAATAGAAATTCTATACTTCTAATGCAAGTCAGTCCCCTGCTACGTTTGTTTTTAACATTCCACAAGAGTAGAAGCAGATAAGCCTTTGGGTTGTGTGCAGAATGTTTTTTGGGAGGCCAAGGGCTACAATAAATGAAATAAAGATGCAGCATGTAGGGTTGACATGAGTATGTGGGAATGGGCAGGATTCCTTGTTTTACTTCCTTCTCTTTTTTACATTGGGAAGGAGGCTATTTTTGATTGGTTTAATAATTACATGAAGCCTATCTTATGTTTACATTGAAAATAGCAGGAAACTGAAATTCACAGCTTGGTTTGAAGAGTTCTAGAAAAGTAATGGTGGCTTTCTATTTATAGAACCCTGGGGTATAAATTGGGACATTTCTGGGTTAGGTCTGTTGTGGTCAGCTTCAAATGTTGGGAGTTGCCATTCTATGTTTTAGATTGGAACCAAAAATAAAAACAAGAGAAAGACTGTGTAGCTAGGACATGGTTTGAGTTGTGATACTGTGATAGCTTTAATTAACGCTTATGGGAGAAAGAACAGCTGGAGTGTAAGACATAAAATCTGGTAAACACACACTGTATTGAGCCATAATGTTTATTGTTTTCTTTACCAGTGGTAATTGAGGTTTAATGTGATACATGGGTTCTTGGGAGATTCCTGATTTGATTTTTCTCCTAGGCTTCTAACCAAGGCATGCATGGGTAAGACAAAAACACAAGAGCAAATAAGTCACAAATTAGCCCAGAAAGCCTTGATAATTGTTCTTGTCTGCAAAAATAAAAATAAAAATAAATGATTTAAATAAACCATGTAGGAATGCACAGCTTTTTCTCCAAAACCAAAAGTCATCATGCAATTATGAATTTTCCAAGTCTGTTCAAGGAATTGTTGGTACATATTTGATGATTGAAACCTAGAAGTGTATTCTTTAGCTCAGGGGTCTCTGCCCTTGACAACCTTAAGACTTGTGGACTTCAACTCCCAGAATTCTGGGAGTTGAAGTCCAAAGTCTTAAAGTGTCAGACCTGCGGGCACTTAAACCTCTAAATAGAAATGATCCTTGACTCCATTTGTTGAGAAAGATATCATTTTATTAGAAGTCAAGTGTGTTGCAGTAATACAAAGCCAGAACTCATAATCGCACACCAAAACCCCTAAGTTCAACTTTTCCCTCCCTTAACTGCCTCTGATCACTGACCCCTCCATGACCAATTGGGTTCAAGCAAGATGTTTTCAGAACGGTCTTTTCAAGCTTAGGTTGGTACGTGGCTGCCTTCTTCTCCCAGCCAGGTGACCTTGAAGCATCATCTTGGAGAAATACGGCAGTTACTTTCGCTTTCCCCCAAGCATTCCCTCTCCCATCCACCCTCCATCTGAGTTCACGGCAGACTGTCACTGCATGGTAGTGAAGCACACAAGCAAGTATAAAGTTGCCAAGGTTGGAGACCTCTGTGTTTAGCTCATGCAGACGGGGGAAGGAGTTTGGTTTTAAAAAGTAAGAGATCAGTAAATTTATAAGAGAGACATGACACAAAATTAATCCTCTGTGTTACCTGTTGCAGGTCATTGAGTGCATCACCCAAGGCCGTGTCCTGGAGAGGCCCCGGGTTTGCCCCAAGGAAATTTATGATATCATGCTGGGATGCTGGCAGAGAGAACCTCAGCAGAGGCTGAACATTAAGGAAATCTACAAGCTTCTCCATGCTCTGGGCAAAGCCACCCCAATCTACTTAGACATCCTCGGCTAGCAGCAACCAAGCTTTGAAGTTGTTGCTGTGTCTTTTTTCTCCCCACCCTACCTCTCCCTTGACCTCAAGCCAACATATTCATATAAACTCAAGTGCCTGCTATACATACAACACTGAAACAAACAAAACAGAAAGAGACAAGTTAAAGGGAAATGTGGAAAGCCTCAATCGTATGTAAGGCAGTTGGGGCTATATACAAAGAGAGAAAGAGAGAGAGAGAGGGAGAGCCTTTGCTCCCGTAGCTGCTGCTATTAAAAATATAACATCCCAGAAGCAGAAGGAAAATATGAGAGGGATTGAAAGATTTCTACAGTATTAAAAAGAACATGAGGGGAAAAAACAATATTTAACAAGATATGGAATTGCAAATCCCACAGTGTCCTTTAGATTCTGGCTATTGGGTAGAGTTCAATTCACTTGGAAACATTGCATAACAACAACAAAAGAAAAGTTGAAGAAAGTGTGCCTAATCGGGCACCGAACTGGCAATGGTCCTGTTATTCCAGGACGATTCTCCCCTGGAGTAACTTCCTTTTAAGAGATCTCATCTGCCATCTTAATACCATCAACCCCACCTTGCCCTTCTGCTTTAACAATTCTGAAACCTCCGTTGTCTCCAGCGTATCTCATTCTACTCCAAGGTTTCTGATTCTCTCCTGTGTGCAAATGTTTCAGTTTTGGAATATATACCATTCAGAAGATTCACTTCACTTACTGGTCAAATGAAGCATCAGAGGAACGTCCACCTGGCTGCAAAGAAACAAGAATGGATCTAGTATTGTTTACCTGATTGTTTTCATCTTTCCCTTCCTTTTCAAATGAGAGTCCTGGAAATAATCTCAAGGACCCAAACAAATCTCTGCAACAGCCATATGTGAAGAAAGCTTATGAAGTGGATATCTTGGAGACAAAATCCCAGCAAGTCTCCCTGGAATAATTCTAGATATGCAAAACACAGATACAGCAATTACAACTATTGCATTGACAACTATTGACCCAGTGTCAATTCCAACGAAGTGGCTTGAAAGCCATGATCTCAGTGGAGGCGGTCCCCCTAATTCTTTCTATATATATTTATATATATATATATGTGTGTGTGTGTATATATATATATATATACACATATATACATATATATATATATATATATATATAAAATTCATGGTGATTTTTTGCTGCACTTTCCCCCCTGCTTTTTGTAAAGAATATTTTACAGTTCTGATCTAATCCAACTTCTCATCAATCCTGTGTCTGGTAGGTAATCTGTCCCTATTCTGGACATACTGGTGGTCTTAAAGGCAAGGAAAGAGAGAGGTATGTCTGAAGGCTCCCCAGAGAGTTTACGATGAAGCACAAAGTAGAATCCAAATATTCTCTATGTTTACTTCCTCTACTGTGACCTGGGTCAATCTGTATCTCTTACCACTTCAGTGAAGAGTGGATGTTCTCCATGGTTGTAGCTTAGAATCCAGCTGAAATATTAACTGAAGGGGGCTGGGTCCCCTCTGATCAACCCACAATGATTCCTCCTATCCCACCTCCCTCCGTGTTTCTCCATCCTCCCCATCCTTTCTGCCTTGGCTTGCCAACCGATTTTTACCCAATAAACTTACCAAAAAGAAAACCCAGGGTTGGAATCTGTTCAGCAGCTAAAAAAGGCATAAACAGCTGCATCTCCCCTCTACCTCTTCCTTTCTAGTCAATATTCCTCTCACATTAGCAACCTCCTGAAAAAAAAACAACTGTTGATCTTCTCTCTCAAGACACTGTGAATGGAGCTCCATAGGCAGCTTGGCAGCAAGGTGGGGAAGAAGGTAAGGAAGGGGCTTTAGGAGATGGCAAGCTGTGACGGACAACGGAAAGCAAATTTGGGATGGAAGGAGAGAATAATAAAAAGGGCCTTCCTGATCGTGTTTTGTTGGGGGGGGGTTGAAAGTTAATGGAGAGCAATCAAATCATTGGCTTATGCAGTTGGGAGATACATGAAATATCTTTGGTTTGTTTTGCTCATGTCAAATTGGGAGGAGAGCATTTCTTCTCTGCAGAATTTGGCTGTGGTCAAGTTAACCTCTTGAGACAAGTCTCCCACAAGGACTAAACTAATAGTGGGGGGCTCAGGGTATCAAGGGGTATCAGACCACGTTGCTAAGTGAAATGAATACACTTTGCACTTTCTGGATGATGGGGCAGAACAGAACACCGCTACTCTTCTGATTCTGCACTTCTCTGGAATTTGTGATGCTGTTGTTAACCCAAAACGTGCGTGCAAAAGGAAAGAAAAGGAAAGGGGAGAAAAAAAGCATGTGTCGGGGAAGGGTTGTGTACAAAAACTATGTATATCAGGGAAATAAAGCATACAAAATGAATATACTAGGGAATTTGCGTACAAAAATAAATGCCTTCAGGGGAGGTTTACCTGCAGAAATGACATGGACTTCTGATGGAATGGACTTTCAAAGGAGTATGTGAAAAACAGAAAAAAAAACCCATCTGATCTTTACATTCCTGGGTAAAAAATGTCCAAGAGAGAAAAATACTGCCAGAAGAAGCCTCTTCTCCAGCCTCTTGACGGAGCTATCTGGGTAGCTGACCCAATGTTTGTGCCTCAGTGGAAATTTAGACGTGGCCGAAGCTTGCACTCGTGGTGATAGTGAATGTTTTCTTTTGAAATGAGAGGGTTCAGGGCAAAGAGTGGGGAGACCAATACAGAACAGAGGTTTGTCGAGTTAGAATCAAGGACTGCAAAAATTGGCTTAAAGTGGACTCACCCCAAGTTGCAGCACCTAATTCACTTGGCTGATCTCCAAAACGCTAAGCACATTTGGATTAGATTAGTAATTGAATGGGAGACCACCAGGAAATGTTAGGGGTGTGTGGTCCATGAAGTCAACTGGAGCTGAGTTTGACCCCAGAGAGTCTTTATATCTACACTGCAGATATACATATGTATTTATCCATCTATCCCTCTCTCTAGGGACTCATAATCACTGCATATCTAAGAAATGGGTTTGGAGAAGTGAAATTTCTTAATACGTTGTTATTGCACTCTCACCAAAACACAGTTCTCAGGATTCTTTAGGAGAAGCTGCAACATTTTTAAAAAATTGTATTGAAATATCTATGTTTGTAGTGAGTCGGTGTCCTTAATATATCTAATAGCTTTGACATCAGTGTTGAAGGCTTAGTCTCTCCCACGTTATGCACATTGCATAACTGAACTGAGAATGCATTTGGATATTATTTGTTCCTGGGCCAAAGGGGACCTAAATGATGAACCCCCGTTATGTAGTTATTTTGGAAATTAAAGTTACAAAAGGGTTGTGCACATCTGGGAGAAGACCAAGAAATCCTTGAGAGAAACCATGTGCAACTTTCATTTAATCTTCCTTACAGATTATTTTGTCTGCAATACCTGTATGTTTGACCAGCTTTAACGAATGGTGTTATTGGCTGAATATGTGAAAAGCTTGGGTTTATGAAATATTCCAGGTCACCACCATTTTCATCATCGTCATGATCATCACCATCATCACCACTACTACCACACTACCAATTTCCATAATATTATGCAGAGCAAGAAACTTAAAAAGGCAGAAATACCTAAGAATCCTGCAGTCTCAAATTTGAGAAAAAGAAAGGAAGGAAGGAAGGAAGGAAGAAGAAGAAGAAGAAGAAGAAGAAGAAGAAGAAGAAGAAGAAGAAGAAGAAGAAGAAGAAGAAGAAGAAGAAGAAGAAGAAGAAGAAGACGACAATAACAATGAATAGATGGACTTTGCATTCATTTGGCATTATCAAAAATTGTATCAAATTGGGAAAAAAATCAAGAATATGTTTAGGCTTTACCTTTTGTCAGTTTCTTATAAGGATATAAGAAGATCATTTTGTGGGCATCCAAAACACAAAGATGTGCAATTTATGCCACTTGTTGGATTTTAAATCAGGTCCTTCCATGAGTCTCCTGTCTGACTTATCTTGCTCTTTGGGAGATAGGAGGAAATGGCACGTGGGGAAAGGAGCATCTGGGAAGTAATATAGCCTCTGTCTAAATCATGTCTAGAGAAATTAGTGGTGGAGTGGTGGGAAAGAGTGAAGGATTCGTTCCCCTCCCCCAATTATTCCATTGACACATTAGGACTGAATTCAGTTTTCCAGTTTTAAACTAAGGTCTACATTGAGGGAAAAAAAGAACAATTCTGACTCGGGAAACCACTTGAAGCTGTAACCCATTCATTTTTTCATGAACATATTTATACACCTATGAACACATGCTTTCTAAGAATCATCGTGGAACACGATGAAGTTGATTCCCTCCTTGCCTCAATGTTCTTTCTTGGGTGCTATTAGTAGCGATGAAACAGTAAATTTGATAAAGAGTTACTGATGAGAAGGATAAAGTTAGAGCATCTCCCCTGACACAATCTTGATCAAGATTGCTGTTTCTTAGCAGCTAATGACAGTGGACAAAGAACAATCATGATAAGGTTCATTGGGCGAAAGGATGGGGTTAAAGTCCCTTCTCTGCTTGCCTCTCACCAGTCATATTTACCACAAAGGATGGTTTTGGGTTTTTTTTTTTCTGTTAACAGTATTGAGGAGGTTTGTTGCCTGCTCAATAGATGATTAGCTGTTTTTGCAAGGAAAATAGTGTAGGGTTTGTGTGTACATGCATACGTGCACGTGCACACTTTCCTAACGTCACCCTCTCTCCAAAACTTCTATACATTCCCCATCTGTTATCCTCTTTTTTTTAAAAAAAATCTCAATTCTACTATTATGCCATCTGTCATCACTTGTCTGGAGTTTTTATTTCATATTGGAACAGTCCATCTTCAAATACTGCTTGGGATGTAAAGGTTATAATATGTGCAATGCATGAAATGGAAATGACAGCAACATATTTTGGATGTGTGGGAGGCAAAAGGCAGTGTTTTAAAAATTTGGTTATTTAAAAAAAGTGAAGCCAAAGGGTCTGTATTAGGAGAAAAAGAGCTGCCAAGATGGAAATTATCTTATTGGGGGCCGTTGCGACCATAAATAATAAAAGCAAACATAAATGACCAATGAGAACTTCTTTTGAAGGAAGAATTGTTAAGAAGTCCATGACACCATCCATGTGTCTTGTATTTCGCGTCATTTATAAAATCTTAGTTAGGTGGAAGAAGACTTATGGAAGGGGTGTTTTTTTTTTTGTTTTGTTTTTTTGAATTCTCCGAAGTGGCTTAATACAGTTTCACCATTTTCCAAACATAAAGTTTAAATGCTGCGAAATCTCCAATATCTTCCCCGCTGCCAACACCGACTCACAACTAAGGTGCTCAAGCACCAACTTGGTGAACTTTGCGACTGCAGTGAAACTTGAATACATTTCTGGGAAAGCAAACAGTAAGGATCTCAGCAGGAATATCATAAGGTGGTCTCTAACTCCCAGAGCTTGCGCGATGAGCCAAGTTCTGAGTAAGCAGAAAACTGCCATCCCCTGAATGAGTTTTACTTGATGCTCTGCCATTTGGCAGTTCCAGAAGCCTTGCAAATTTGACTAACTCACATCTCTCAAGAATACGCAGATTTCAGCAGAGTTTCTTGTGCTTAGAGGCAACCCAGATTTTCGTCACTTCATCTGCTTTTCCCCTTCACCGCTTGCTGCTGAAAACAGAAAGATGCTATTATTATTATAAAATATATTTATAAAATAATAAAGTTGGAAGAGACCTTGGAGATCATCTAATCCAACCCCCTGCTCAGGCAGGAAACCCTATACCATTTCAGACAAATGGCTGTCCAGTCTCTTCTTAAAAACTTCCAGTGTTGGAGCTTTCACCACTTCTGGAGGCAGGTTGTTCCACTGATTAATTGCTCTGTCAGGAAATTTCTCTTTAGTTCTAGGTTGCTTCTCTCCTTGATGAGTCTCCATCCGTTGCTTCTTGTCCTGCCTTCAGGCGCTTTGGAAAATAGCTTGACTCCCTCTTCTTTGGGGCAGCCCCTGAGATATTGGAGCACCGCTATCATGTCCCCCCTCATCCTTCTCTTCATTAAACTAGACATACCCAATTCCAGCAGCCGTTCCTTATATGCTTTAGCCTCCAGTCCCCTAATCATCTTTGTTGCTCTTCTCTGTACTCTTTCTAGAGTCTCAACATCTTTTTTACATCATGGTGACCAAAACTGGATGCGGTATTCCAAGTGTGGCCTTACCAAGGCATTGTAAAGTGGTATTAATACTTCACGTGATCTTGATTCTATCCTTCTGTTAATGCAGCCTAGCACTGAGTTGGCCTTTTTGGCAGCTGCAGCACACGGCTGGCTCCTGTTTAAGTGATTGTCCACTAGGATGGGGATTCGTTTGTTGTATGGCCCGTTTTCTGGCATTCTGTGGGCTGGGGCTGGTTCATGGACCAGTTGTTGGGGACCCTGCTTTAACACCCCCATTTTGCTCTTTATGTTTTTTTTTTTAAAAAATATGAAAATGTCACGCGGACGATCTGCAACTTTCAAGAGTGTGCAACAAGGCCCCCAGTTTGCTCCCCACTGCAGTTAAGTGTCTGTCACGGCAGGACCGCCTTTTGGATGTTCTGCTGTCATGGTGGAACTTCTGCCAAATTGTGCCACCTCACACCTGTTGTGTTGCAGCCCAAGAAAGCTTTTGAGATGCCCATTTGCTCCGTAGCCAAGCACCAAGTTTGAGCAGGAAGGAGGAGGGGCAGGAGAGAACCCATGAGAGCAAAGATGCCATTTGCCTTTCGCACAGTTGTGCTCAATTGGAGTTTCTCAAAACTCCTGAGTTCACATGAAAGGGAAGAAAGGCTAGAAGTGGGAAGCAGCAATCAAAGAGGAGGAGATTTCATTCTGGGAGGGAAAACAGAAGAAGAAAGGCAGGGCACAAATGTCAGCTTTTCTGGTACAAAGTACAAACTGCAGTAATACACTTTCTTCCTTCTTCCCTTCCTTCCTCCCTCCCTCCCTTCCTCCCTCCCTTCCTCCCTCCCTTCTTTCTTTCTTCTTTCTTCCTTCCTTCCTTCCTCCCTCCTTCCCTCCCTTTCTCCCTTCCTTCCTTTCTTCCTCCCTTTCTTGACTTTTTCTTTCTTTCTTTCTTTCTTTCTTTCTTTCTTTCTTTCTTCTTTCTTCCTCCCTCCCTCACTCCTTCCCTTCCTTCCTTTCTGTCTTTCTTGACTTCCTTCCTTCTTCCTTCCTTCCTTCCTTCCTTCTTTCTTTCTTTCTTTCTTTCTTTCTTTCTTTCTTTCTTTCTTTCTTTCTCTGTCTTGCTTTTCTTTCTCCCTTCTCCTTCCCCGTTTTCATCCAATTGCCAGTTGTAGAAAACAAGCAAACAGAACCTCACAACTCCTAAATTCCAGGCATAACAAAAGAGAAAGAGAGGTGCTCAGTATTAAATGCAGGGTGTTATCAAACGAATATACTTGCTATTTCTTTATGTTTAGTCTCGTCCGCAGTTAAGGGTAGATTTACAGCTACTAGTTTTGTGCTTGTTTTGTTTTAGTAAAAAGGCATTCTACATCCTGTTCTGTTCTAGGCATGGCGGAGATCTCTTGTTTCTGATGTAGATGGCCAACTTTGTGCCATTTACTAGATAGCCTGGCTGGGTTATCTATTAGATTGTGTTAAAAATCTGTTGAATCTGAGACATTTTAGATGCCACTGCATCTGTGGTCCTCTGAACCATTAACCAGCCAGCCACAGAGTTGTGTTTGTACATGTGTCAGTTAATCATTTCATTTGCTGTGCAAATCCAGTAAACCAGAGTTAAGCTAACCATGGCAAACACGTCATGCCAACACAGGGACAAAACATGAGTTGGTGGCTGAGAATGTGTTGAAGGTAGAGCTTCTGAAATTGGCTTTCTGTGATTGTTTGATTTCTTGGATCAAATGGACACTGCTCGTAGCCCAACAATTCAGGAATTGTAGCTTATCCACAGGGCTTTCTTCGTGGCACTGCCTTCTGTATGTATCAGGCAAATGGAAAGCATTCTTCTACAATGCCCTCGGGTTTGTAAATGTTCTCTCAATCTTCTCCATCCAACAGAGATCTGTTTTCCTGACACAAGAGGCAGCAGTCTCACTGCCTCCTGTTTCCATAACATCAGACAAATGCAGGGCTAGGAAACACACAGAGCAGAGAACAATTTCTTGCTACCTGTGGGAGTCAGGCTGGGTTATCTAATAGATCATTCTCATCTGTGCCATCTTCGCCGCCCTGTTGGCCCCAATTTCAAAGCCTTCTTTCTCCCATCAGACATTCATCCCACTCTTCTTGATTCCTCCCCCCCTTTTTTTTCTTCCATGAAAAAAGGAGACTGGCGAAGCATAAATAGCATCTGACTCAGGAAGGGCGATCCCAGCCTGAGACAAATAAGATTTCCTGACACAGTCCATTCTGCCAAGCACATTAGAGGTAGTCCTCGGCTTTACGCCCAATTTTTTTCGTTAAGCGAGACATTTGTTAAGTGACTTTTGCCCCATTTCACAGCCTTTCTTGCCACAGTGGTTAGTGAATCCCTGCGGTTGATAAGTTAGTAACCCAGTCACAAAAGGTGATCATGTGATCATGCAAGGGTGATAAACATGAATCAGTTACCAAGCATCTGAATTTTGATCTCGTGATCGTGGGGATGCTGCAAAGGTCGTAACTGTGAAAAACGGTCATAAGTCCCATTTTTCAGGGCCGTTGTAACTTTGAACAGTCACTAAAGAAACTGTTTTAGGTCAAGGACAGATAGTAATCTGTGTCCTGAGCAGAAAATATGCTGAAGGATGGAGGTCTGTGGTTGTTTCATGCATTTTCACAAACTACGTTCAAGTGATGCAGCTTTGACTGGGCTGTGTGGATATAGGAAAGTGTGTGTGTGTGTATGTTTTTTCATGACATGTATAACAACAACAACAACAACAACAACAACAATAATAATAATAATAATAATAATAATAATAATAATAATAATAATAATAATAATGTTGGAGGGAACCTTGGAGGTCATCAAGTCCAACCCCCTGCTCAGGCAGGAAACCCTATCTACCATTTCAAACAAATGGTTGTCCAGTCTCTTCTTAAAAACTTCCAGGGTTGGAGCATTCACCGCTTCTGGAGGCAGGTTGTTCCACTGGTTAATTGTTCTAATGGTCAGGACGTTTCTCCTTAGTTCTAGGTTGCTTCTCTCTTTGGTTAGTTTCCATCCGTTGCTTCTTGTCCTGCCCGCAGGGGCTTTGGAGAATAGCTTGACTCCCTCTTCTTTGGGGCAGCCCCTGAGATATTGGAACACAGCTATCATGTCCCCCCTCATCCTTCTCTTCATTAAACTAGACATACCCAATTCCAGCAACCGTTCCTTATATGCATAACTACTACTTCAGTTGAGTTTACTGACATATATCTATAAATTGCATCTCTACTCCATTCTGAAGTTGTTTAGTGAATGCAGTTATTTGGAGGGTTGTATGATCTGTACCATTATTTGCCGACGTATGAAATTAAGGATATTTTTCAATAGTTTGGACACTCTGTTAAGATTACTTTATGTCTATAGAGAGTCTCAATCATCCAAATCATGGCTGTCTCAAAGTTGTTTTTTTCCAAAAGGCAACTGGATTTTCTTGGGGTTTTTTCTTTGAAAACAGTTCCCTTCTCATCCAAAAAGCTTACTTGATGAGAAGAGAAATGCTCTCAAAGAAAAAAAACCAAGAAAATCCAGTTGCCTTTTGGAAAAGCACCTTTAGGTCTCTTTTCTTTAGTATTGGCTAACTAGACCCTACTGCTCACCCCTAAAAATAGCAGCCAGATATACCATACATACATACATACATACATACATACATACATACATACATACATACATACAACTAGCTCCAATATTGAATTTATAGATAAAACTATTGCTCGCTTCTCTTTCATGTCCTCTTTCAGGGCGTCATTGTGCCCCACGATCAAACTTTTCAAAAAAAAAAAAAAAGCCCAAAGTCTTAATAAGAGGTGAATCTCTAGAGCACAAACAGTTTGGATTTCAAACGGTGAGAAAATTGCTGCTGAATGAATCCACAGACAAAGCAGAACCACGTTCATTTCCTGTAGCCTGGATGGAAATGGCCATTCTATTAAGACTTCAGAAGGCGCACTAGGCCTGGAGTAATTTCACAACTGTCAGGCAGAGCTGACATCTAGATTAACCCCTGTGCACTGAACGTTATAACTCATTGAGATACTGGGGAAATGAGAGGGAAACGATCCCTTGTAAATCCCACCTGGAGAAAGGGCAGTGCCCCCCACTTCATCCCCTCTAGGATGAAAAAACTGTCGTAAGGTGCCCCAAGGATGTGCAGAGTGGACCTTATCAACAGAGGTTTTTGCTGAGCAAGGCATTTTGGTTCACCAAAGGCAAGAATTTTCTCCTGCTTCCTTTATTATGTATTTAATTCCCTCTCCTCATACCCTTAAGGTGTTTTTATGTCATACATAGAAATGAAATATTCTTTGCTGGTGGCAAAGGCTTCTGCTTGTTTATGTATCAAGAATCCAAATGGCTCTTAAAAAGAGCAAGTCAGCTATTTGATTGGCAATTTAGTTCACTCTCTTGAGTAGCTGTGGATGACTTGGTCTCCAAAACCTGGAGCTTGCATAAAACATGTTAATTTAATTCAGGTGACCTGGCAGCCTACCTCCCCAGCTGGTGCCACACACATTACATACTGCACACCTGCAGTTTTGTGATGGAGCTAGGTTTCATTTCGTGCATGCATGCTATCATATGGGTGTAATAGAACACATCAGCCTGTCATTCAAAATAAAAACTATTTATGATTTCTCTAAGCCAGATTTCAATCATGGTAATTTAGCCCAAAGGTGTTTATGGACTCTGCTTATTCAAGCACCTTGTTTTTTGAAATGTGTGGTTCCCAGGAGAAAGTTTTGAAATGTCACTCATCTTACCCTTGATAAGAAAATGTATCAGCGTTAACCTTCTGAGTCGAATTTTTCACACCATTTTTCAAAGGTGGATGTTTTCTCCTAACAAGAATGATTCCTGATTAACCAGGAACCAGATGGTAAATGTACTGATGGTATGATGTTGCATAGTCAATCAGATGTATCTAGATGCTGTAGGATTTGCTGCAAGTTATCTTGTGGTGGGTTGGCCCTGGGGGATTGGCCCAAGCAAGTCGGCCACTACGAGTTATCCTGTTCCACATCTGTTGAGTTAAACCACTACAACATAGTTTAAATGCAGAATTCCGTAGGCACCTAGATGTATAATCGATCCAAAGCTGATATCTCAAAGCCTCAAAATTTAATAAATACGCACACACAAACATTGAAGATCATACTCTTATTGTTACACTTTTATGCCACGTTTTTCAATAGGGACTCCCATTCTCCATTTGTGGCTTTTTTCCACCAAAGAAAAAACTTTTATTCTGTGATTTCTTTGGGCGGGGCAGTCATTTCCAGAGCAAGACGACTGGAGAAGTCTTGCAAATTATATGAAGCTTAAAGTTAAAGAATACCAAGCTGACAAGTTTATTAATAATGGATGCCGCCATCAACCAGAATTCACCCTCTTCTGTAACTGAGAGATGTAGCAAATTCTGTGTGATGTACAGTATATTGCTCTGTTACCTAACAACTATGATGGGACAATGTGAAGGAATGACTGGAGTGGTGAGCTGCCCCCTGTTTCCTTCTGCAGCATCTGATTCTTGATATGGTTGCTTTTCACTCTGCTTTATCCCTTGTTGCAAAGTTGCAATTCTCAAAGTTGGATAGTTTGTCTGAAGTGCAGGTAATAGGAGTTGAAATAATGCATGCTGTGATCGAGCAGGGCAAGAAGACCCAACTAGCTTAGAAAAATGTTTCCCAATAAAACAAGCCAGATATGTTACCGGATAAAGTCTGATACCTTTTATTTATTTATTTTTTAATAATTAATGCTTGGTTTTTCTGTGATCTTTTTCCGGAAGTATTTCCCCTATTTCTATTTTTATTTTATTTTATTTTTTAATTTTACATCATCAGCAGGGAAGTCTGTTCATCCTAGTTCATTTTATTTACTGTATTTTATTTTGTTTATTGGAAGATGCATGGTATTTTTCCTCCTACACTGAGATATAATCAGAATACGTTGCTTTCATATTGTTTTCATTTCAACATCTGTTGTTTAGATCCAAGAGCTCCGTAATGTATTCTAATTCCTTTGCAGAGTTTTTGCTGCGTTTTAAAATCCCCTCTGTACTTTCAGAAGTCGATCTAGTTGTCCATAAACTGAATGTTTCTCTCTGTCGTGAGCTTTTCTTTCTTTTGAGATAATTCTTTTCCACTTAAGCTACTGTTTTATTCATTCTTTCCCCTTGCCGTTCTTAGCAGTGACAAGTGTTGGATGTGGTATTTATACACCTTGCTTCAGTGCTTGCCAAGAACAGTGTGTGTGTGTGTGTGTGTGTGTGTGTGTGTGTGTGTGTGTACGTGCACCTGTGCTTTTTGTCTTAACCTTTCCATCCTGCTGTGTTACCTTGGTCTCATGTATCTCTCAGTTTCCTTGACATCTTCATCTGGAGGATATTTTAACATCTAAATAAATGAAAGGCAGATGCTACAAATTACACAGATTCTTTTCTTGAATCATTTTATATAAAAATATACAATGCATAATATACAAAATCAACTAGGGCATTCACATTTTTTAAAAAAAATCTATCTTTTTAGGGATTTTTTTAGTCGATCCAAATCCACTGCAACTGTCAAATTAATTTTGATAGTTGATCTGATTTGACAGTTTCAATTGATTCAGAAAACTAAATCAATTTGATTCAGTGCTTCAATTCAGAATGTCAGCTTGGTGTCAGCTTCATCCAGCAATTCAGTCTGAATCATCTATCTGGTTCAGAAAGTCAATTCAACTCAGAGACTCAGTCAAAATTGTTTTTAAAACAAATCAAATGTTTTCACTGTCCTGCTAAACAGTGCAAGCAACCTTTTTAGTCTACTCTCCATTGTGGATGCTTACTATCTCCCAGCCAATCCACTTGACAATATTTTTACTATGGGGGAAAAATGGAGTGATATGTAGTTTTTCCTGGTGGAAGGTTGGGACATAAATTTGACAAAAATAAAAGGCAGATAGAAATACAGAAAAGCAAGTGCTTTCATGTGTTAGAAGTTAATTAGCATTAGTAGCTAAAGTTACTACATAAATGTCTGCATGTCCGCTTTCAAGATATTTTTTATTGATTTTGGTAGTGCATGAATGATGATGATGATGACGACGATGATGATGACGATGATTATGATATTACATTGAGGTTTTAAGAAATCATATGTCATCCAGTTGAGCATTGTTTAAAATAGATGTCATTGTAGCATATTCTTCCATGAAGGAAAACCAGCCATTTCTCTGAGATCATGGAGGTATGGAAAATCAAGTAAGTTCATTGGGAATGTCCCTAGAGCATGGTGAATCCCCCATGTATCAACTCAGCAGATGACTAAGGTCAATAAAGGTATTTGTAGGGAAATAAAAATGACCACATTGCTTGGATGACCTGTTTGTACCCACCTATACTCAACAAATGTTGACGATTTCTGTATTCATGGTGGGGAAATTTCCAGCCCCAGAGAGATTAATTCCAGGCAGCATTATTCGGGGCCTGGAGGCAGGGATATGTCATTGTTTTTTGGGTGGAGGAAGATGAATACAATTGAAACAAATACTATTAAAAACAGGCTGGTATGCCCCTTCTTGGAGTAATGATTGAGTCGTTTTTGTGTGTGTGTCAGACAAGTTCGTCCCAATCTTAGGTTCCAAACAGAGTATGCTCCTGGTGACAATTTAATTGTGGGTTGTGGCATTTTCAGCACCATGGACAGTAGCCTGTCTCTTTAAAAGGAACTGCAATCCTTGCTTGTATCATGTCTGCCCAGACTTTACCCTTTGCTGCGATTAGCTGCCACATTTTGAAGTCCCTTAGATATGATGGACAACTTTCATTATCTGAGTCTGTATGAAATTGGAATTCTGGTCTGACACTTCTAGATTAGGGGACTTCTTTAGGTGATTCAAGATGGGAGACCATTTCACTTGACATAAAGGAGGAAACACTTTTGACAAAAGAGGGCAGTATACATGTCAGAGCCATTCTGCCCAAAAACATTATAACTTCCCTTTTTTCCCCCCTCAGACCAAGCTGACAAATCAGTGGACTGCTCAGTAAATGTGGTCAGCTGATGATAATTCGTTTTTATTGAATAATTCTATCTATGTTCTGCTGGGAACGATTAAAATTTAAGTTCTAATTTAGCAATAAAAACAAAACAAAGAAAAGAAAAAGAAACTTCTGTAGTTGAAAACCAATACAACGGCATTTTTCAAGCTGTCTTTTAACCAGAGGGCAAAACAGTTGCTAAAGAAGAACCTCTATGGCCTGGTCATTTATAAACAAAAACCTAACAATAGGTAAAGATGTTTTTACTGCCATAAGAATAGTATAGTATAGAATAGTATTATACATACGCCTTTTTTGAGTCCAAGAAAAAGTAAAGTGCAATTCAGAGAGGATTACGGTTTTATTACAACAGTTCTGCATAATCTAGTTCCTTCCAGATGCATCACATATAGTATCCAGGAGTTCGGAGAGAGATTCCTCACATCTTGTTGGGGAAGGTCTTACAGTGCAGTTGCGCAAGTGGCAAGGTAGGCATTAAGAATATTATTATGGTTGGTCACACAGCCAGATGTTTAGAGTGGATTTGGCATTTTTGTTCCTCTACCAAGTCTTTCCAAAGGAATAGGGGTGCATCTGGGATAGGCAGATGTTGTTTAATAATAGTAAAGTATTGCTGCAAGATATAAGCTTTTCTAAGTAAAGCTGCCTTTTGCAATTGATTGAGGGTGATTTTGTCAGTGCTGATAGTGTTCAAGTGGTGCTCCAGTTGTTTTGGAATTGCACCCAAGGCAGCTATTATTATTAATACTATCTTTGCTTTCTTTTACTACAGATGTTCTGCTTCTATTTGCAGGTCTTTATATGTTCCTTCCCCCCCCCCCAGTTCTTTCTCTTTTATTCTGCTGTCTCTAGGTATTGCAATGTCCACCATTCAGACTTTTTCATTGTTCTTATGAACAATGAATTATTACCTCTGGGGTGTTACATGCTTGTCTGTTTGTATTCTAAAGTCCCAGAGCACTTTAATGTCTTTATTGTCCATTACTTTGTCTATTTCTGCTCCCATCAGCTCTTGCTTGCAGGCAATTGATATTTTTGGCTGATACACCATTGTTGCTACTTTGCCATCCATTCAAGTAGACTCTAGTAAAAGTGCAGAGACAAACACGTTAAGATGTTCTCTAGAGTTACATCTCTGCAGTCCATAAACCAAGGTATTTGTTTGAATGAAGCGCTTGGTTTTGGTTTTGGAAGTTGGAGAACAATTCTAATGTTCAAAATGGGTATATGGTAATGAAAGGAATTCCATGCATGTCTTTTTAATGTTTATCTCAGTTCCCCTCCTCTATTTTTTGTGAATGTATATGAGATGCAGGTCCAAAATAACATAAGACCCTGGATAAGATTTGTGCTACTTTAAGGCTCTGGCTTACGGTGTTTGCTGACCAGTGAAATATCTCTGCTTGTTATTTTGCCACAACTTATAATGTTGCCCTGGAATTTTGATGATCGCTGTTTTTAGTATATTCGTTTGTGAATAGATTTTTAGGAATATATTTTGCTGTTGAAGAAAGCAAGCACCATTTAACTACAAGGCGAAAATGCAGATTTGAATGAGCATACACATACACACAGAGAGAGAGAGACAGACACACACAGAGAGAAGGTGGCTTAAAGTGTCTTATATGTCATCGACCTATGATATAATACTTGAAGAGTCCTGTGGGAAATACCAAAGAGACTCTGTGCAAATAAGTCTGGAGAGATTTTCATGGTTTTCCCTATTTAGGTATTAAAATGCGCACTTGCATTTTAAAAAAAATCTGTTTTTGTAGTTTGGCCACAGTGTGCCTTTTACAGGGAAGGGAACTGAACTTAGAAAAAAACCTGAATCCCAAGAGTTAGTCCATTTGTTTTTGTTGTTGTTTTGTTTTGTTTTTGTAGAACAAGTGTTCCGCTGACAGAAGTAAACAATGTTTGAGTTCCATGGAGAGAGGTTTTTCCGCAGACCAGAGGGGGTGTGGTTTTGTGTGCTGCCTGCGTCCAGTGAATGGGGCTTCGCTTGTTTGTGCGGACTGGTTGCTGGCATGCCGTGGCCCAGTCCTGCCCCAAAGACCAGGGGTTGGAGACCCTTGATTTAGAGCAGAGGTCCCCAACCTTTGGGGCACCAGGGTCCAGTTCCATGGAGAAAGGTTTTTCCATGGACCAGAGGGTGCGTGATTTTGTATGCTGCCTGCATCACACAAATGGGACTTTGCTTGTTTGTGTGGACCGGTTGCTGGCATGCCATGGCCCAGTACTGGTCCATGGACCCTTGATTTTGAGGGTCTCTGGAGACTGAGGTCATATGTGATTTCAAGCACTCTGGTTTAGTGTATTACGTGAGTCAAGCACATGAGTTGAAACCATGCCTGGCTAGTGATCTGCTACATCTTTAGAGTTCACGCCATCTCCAACAAAGCAAAGTTGTGATCCTCCCGTCTATCTCCACATCATCTCACTTTATTCCCTGTTCTCTGATGGTGGCACATCTGCGTGTGGGATTTCATTCTGCAGTTTATATTTCATTCCATCAAGAATTGTATGATACTCATTCTCCCTTGAGAGAAGTCTATTTTCAAAATTCTTGTTAAAGTGGAGGTAATTTCTTGCATGAGCAAGCCTTCTTTAAGTGCTGCTTTACATATCTTATTTCTTCTCTAAGAGCAAAAATGGAAGAATTTTCTAGCAGAGTAAATTATGCGCATTGATTTTGTTGCTGGTGGGCATTGATTGTTCTTCTCTCTGAGCTCAGAAGGAGGCAGCACTTGAAGGTCTGTTCATCCCCCCTCCTGGATCACAGCACCTTGGAAGAAGGTTTAGATAGGACCCTCTCCTTTCCCTTAGAATTTCTACATTAATATTATATAAGGGGGAGAGAGCATGTTCATAGGTTTTCGTGGGTGGGTTTGGTTTTCATTGGAGTGGCTGTCAACTTGCTCCTTTCCTATATCGGAAAGCAAATAAGGAACTTGTAAAGACAAAGGAGTCTCAACAACTCTCTTAATAATAATAATAATAATAATAATTAATAATGATGATGATGATGATGATGATGATAAAGTTGGAAGTAACCTTGGAGTTCATCTAGTCCAACCCCCTGCTCAGGCAGGGAACTCTATACCATTTCAGACAAATGGCTGTCCAGTCTCTTCTTAAAAACTTCCAGTGTTGGAGCATCCACCGCTTCTGGAGGCAGGTTGTTCTACTGATTAATTGTTCTCAGCATCAGGAAGTTTCTCCTTAGTTCTAGGTTGCTTCTCTCCTTGGTTAGTTTCCATCTGTTGTTTCTTGTCCTGCCTTCAGGCGCTTTGGAGAATAGCTTGACTCCCTCTTCTTTGTGGCAGCCCCTGAGATATTGGAGCACGGCTATCCTGTCCCCCCTCGTCCTTCTCTTCGTTAAACTAGACATCCCCAATTCCAGCAACCGTTCCTTATATGTTTTAGCCTCCAGTCCCCCGATCATCTTTGTTGCTCTTTAGCATCAGTTGAGAAAGGAGCAGCTTTTATCTGTCAGAAAGCACATATAGTAGAGTATACTTTATCAGAAAAAAATGGAATGGAAGTTAAATTTTATCCAGTTCTATCATGATAATGGGTGGTGTTTCCAGGTAACAGATGCATACTAGAATTGCACTAAACTGTGCTTTCCTTGATAGCACTATTGTCCCAGGAAAGACCTTTCTGATTTTTTACATAATCTGGCCTGCTGTCCTGCTCATAGATACACACAGATGTAACTGTGGTTTAGTGAGTTTATTAATATTCCCCTGGAACTCCCTTCACCAAAAACCCAGAACTGTCCCAATTAAATCCAGCCACAAGTAGACCAATGCTAGTCCACAGAGCAATGGCCAATAAATCCATAAGGCACTTGACAGTTTCCCAATCAAAATAAATCCACCAGACAAAACTAAATCCACAATACAAGAGGGTTCATGAGGGAAGAAAAATCCAGTGCTCACAAGGCATGATCCAAGTCAAGGCACAGTGTCAGTCCAAAGCAAGGCAAAAATCACAATGACCAGAAAACACACAGCTAGGAAATGAACGTGTTGCTCCCAGCATCACTTCCATCTGTCTGCTGTGCTAAATAACCAATTCCTGGTGCAGCCCATCAAGAAGGGTGAGGCTGCCTCTTCACAAATAATCTGACTGACCTTCTCTGCTCCTGCCTTTTTTCTGCCCTATTTTGTTCTTGGATCAGGTGCAGAAGGCAGTTCCTCTTCCTCATCACTGACTGGCTGCAGCTGCATGCTTTCCCCATCTGAAGCCTCAGGGCTGTCCTGCAGCAGCTCTGATTCAGCCAAATCCCTCTCAGAAGGCTACTTGGAGCCACTGACCAACTCCTCTCCAGATATGCCTGGAATCTGGTTCATCTTCCTCCGAGCTGACATCTGGAGAGGTATCTGGGGAAGCATCTGGGGGAATCATCACATCAGCATAACAGGGATCGTTTTGCAATTTTCTGTAACTTTTGTTAATGTCTTAAAACTTATCACTGTTGTATCTTTTGATATATATTTTTTCTATTCTTCTGAAGCTTTTCTGGATGTCTGTATTTCCCAATGTCTTGTCTAGAGCATGTCTATAAAGCCATGAAAGCTGCAAATTGAAAGAAAGATGATTGAAATATAGAATATTCATACCAACAGCTCATGTGCATGCACACACACACACAGACACACACACACACACACACATGTTGCCCACCTCATAACTAAGTACCTTTCCACTCAAGAGAGTTTCATACAATTCTTCTCCTTTGGGGGGGCGGGAAATCTTTAAAGCACTTTATTTTTCATACAATTGAATGAGAACTGATAGGAAAGGAATTTTGGACTCTAGCTTATGCCTGGCACAACAGTATCTTTGGGTTTATTAATATTTACCATATGATGAGAACATGACAAAAGAGAAGTAAACACATATACGCAATCTATGTAGTTATAAATAAAACTTCTACAAGGTCATAACTGGATGCCCTAATCAGCTATCCAGCCTCTGGGCATTACTTCGTGGAGATCTTCTAGAGAATCAGAGAATGCACATTGTGGGCAATCTTGCACAATGTGTTTAATAGTTTGCATATCAGCACCACAATCAAAGAAGGGGAATCTTTCCATCCCCACTGATACAGGGCAGTGGCACGTCTTCCAGTATCACACCTAATTCTGTTCTTTGGATATCTTATTATTAACGGTATCTTTGGGTATAGAGACCCGTTACATACACATATGTGGGATCCAGGTCATCATAACATTGGTCAAACAGAAATAGATATCAAATAGTCTTGTATTCAGCACTTAAATACAAAACGATGCTGGTCAATTTTATGCATGGAGCAGCAAAGCTAAAAATAGTAAGGAGGTTAATAATAATGATAAAGTTGGAAGGGACCTTGGAGGTCATCTAGTCCAACCCCGTGCTCAGGCAGGAAACCTTATACCATTTCGGACAAATGGCTGTCCAGTCTCTTCTTAAAAACTTCCAGTGTTGGAGCATTCACAGCTTCTGGAGGCAGGTGGTTCCACTGGTTAATTGTTCTGTCAGGAAATTTCTCCTTAGTTCTAGGTTGCTTCTCTCTTTGGTTAGTTTCCATCCGATATGCATTCTTTATTCAGAAAACTTCCAAACTTTGAAATCAAGTCTGGCTGAATATTCTTATTTTATTCTGCTGAGATTGGTATACCATCTATGCTTATGGATTCATTATAAGAAATAAGTTGGTTGTCCATATCAGAGGCTGAAGCATCTTACTGTCACTGCTGTTCTATTTCTAACTTCTGTTGTCAACTCTCTCCCTTAATTTAGGTCTTGAGAAAGAAATCAAAACAGACCCTTGGTTATTGGGAACAATATTTTAAAAATGTGCAGTAGCTGAAATATGTAATGAGGATAGTTTCTATTAGGATTCATTGTTTTGCTCAGGGCTGCTGTCTTCTCATAAAGAATGACTTGGTGCAATGTTATCACTTGGGAATCAATAGCAACTTCATTTTATAGATAAGTTTCTATTTTCAACTATTCACATTATTGCACTGTATTATTATTATTGTCAGAAATGTAAGTCCCCAATAGGAATAGACAACCAAAACAGTCACCAAATTTGACAGATGTAAATTATCCTTTGATGGATTGGTTCAATTCTTACTTCAAAAGGGAGGAACTAGGTAAAAATTAAAGCCAAAGTCTCCTACTGTGATATGCAAACATTGAAAATCAATCTATCAGTTGTCTGAATAATACCATGCCTGGTTTTTTGGGACTTATCTTGGGTTCTGTTTCTTGGTTATGCCAAAGCATGAAAGAAAGTCATGCTGGCTTTAAACAGAAGACCTGGGGAAGAACTTGACTTTCAGGACAAGAAGAGCATCAAGTAGTAGTAGTCATTGTAGTTGTAGTCATAGTTGTTGTCGTCGTCGTCGTAGTAATTATGTTGGAAGGGACCTTGGAGGTCATCAAGTCCAAACACCCCCCCCCCCTGCTCAGGCAGGAAACCCTATACCATTTCAGACAAATGGCTGTCCAGTCTCGTCTTAAAAACTTCCAGTGTTGGAGCATTCCCAGCTTCTGGAGGCAGGTTGTTCCACTAAGTGGAATGAAAGTAAGTCTCCATTCCAGCCTGAATGGAGACCATCCAAAGGATCCAACACAGGAAAGTTACTTAAACTAAAACCTTGGAGAAGTTAGTGAGACAACATTATTCTGACAAATCACCGTGATCAGACATCAGATCCTTAAATTAGCTAATTGGGAGAAACTGAATTGAAATGGTTGATTTAGTAACTTGATCTACTTTAATGATTCAAATGGGTTTGGAGATTTGATCTAATCTATATATTCAAATCATGTAATCAAATAAATTCACATTTGGCTGGCAGGTGGAGGAGGCCATTCCAGCATAGCCATGGAAACATCCAAATTGTCCAAATCTAGCTGGAGGCATCTTATCAAATTTGACTTTCAGATTTGATTTGGAAAGTCACTTTGATTTAGAGAGTCAATCAAATTGCCTTTGAATTAAGTCTCTGCACAGCCTTAATATGTGTGCATATGTGTGTTTGTGTACGTGAGAGAAAGAGAGAGAGAACGAGAAGAATACATGACTTGCTGGTTATTCATACCAAGAGTGATGACAATCTTAACATTCCCAGGTGTTTATCTAGACTTCAGATAAGTTGCAGACAAATTAGTGAAGTACTAGTTTTGGTGATAGGTTCAATGCCTGAATTCTCCAAGAAGGAGAAGTTGCAGCAGGTCTTTACAGGCAATAGCTGAGTTAGTCAACAGCCTGACATTGTATAAGACAGATACTTAAGACCCAGGATGGAGTGATTAAGGTGATGGAGTAGAACCAGGGGGGACCTACAGTAGCTTCACATTTCAGCCATTGAAGCTCTCTGGGTGATTTGGGCCCATTCATTCTGTTTCAACCAAATCTACCCCACAGAACTGTAGTTGTGGGGAAAATGGGAGGAGAGAGTGCTATATATGCCACCCTGAGTTCTTTGAAGAATCCAAGAAATATAAAAAAATAAGAAGGTTTTTTTATTAAACTTTCTCCCACTACTTAGCATGGCAAGTACAGGTGACTAGCTTACCCGGTACATTTACTACTTGTCATCTCAGTAGACCAGGGGTCTTCAAACTTGGCCCTTTTATGACTTGTGGACTTCAACTCCCAGAATTCCTCAGCCAGGCACGCTGGCTGAGGCATTCTCGGAGTTGAAGTCCACAAGTCATAAAAGGGCCAAGTTGGAAGACTCCTGCAGTAGACCAAGTCTCTACTTTGCTGTCAGCTCTCTCCTCCTCACTCTGCACTGAGGTATTGGGTTATCATGTGAGAGGAAAAGTTGTTTATATTGTTAGCCTGTCTCAGAAACATTTTTTCTCTTCTAAAGAGGGGGGAAAGTTATCCTTCAAGTGTTTTGAACATATTTTGAAAGCTGACTTTTATTGGTTTCTTTTAACCCTCTTCTCTCCCAACCCTTCCCCTGCCTCGACCCGCCCATCCCTCAGAGCAAAAAGAGAAAGTATTTTTTAAAACGAATAATAATAATAATAATAATTTATGTTTAGTATAAAGAACAATTTAATGGCATCACCAAAGGTCATTTCCCCCACCATTAGCATCACCCTGGTTTGTGCTCACTGAATGACATCCTTATTTACCTGCATACATAATTCACCGCTAAGGAAACGCATCACAAACAATGGAGGAGAAAAAGGAGGAATAAGATCTGACTTGAAAGGACAAAGATCTAAGGCTGTCACACTCACATTGCTGCCAATACCAAACAAAGATCCCTCCTTTAAAAGAAGTGACTGCTGCCCTTGCAAGGCAAACTCATTCCTGGACATTTTTTTTTTAAAAAAAAGCCTTTTCTACATGTGTGTATATTTTGTACATGGGCCAAAAGGTATGTCATTTGACTCTTGCGTTTACTGTCCACATCCACCGATGCACATATATCCCTCTCCAATATAAATATATTGTATGTTAGAGCTGTAAATAATTCTTGGCCATGTGTCTCCTGTCTTCTCATAGTATCATATCCTTATGGTTATGTTTAACAGTGTCATCTATTGATTGATAAAACCTACGTGTAAAACTGTAAGCTCCTGGTGTAGTTTATGTAGGTCCCTCTTCTCAAATAAAGACTTCTCAAAACATTGGCCAGCACTTTGGAAGTTTTTGTTGTTGTTGTTGTTGACCTTATTCTTTTTTTTTAAAATTCTTTTATTAAAACAATCAGCATTGAACATAAAATCTTAGTATGCATCAATCATCATAGCACCTGGTATACAACACTAAGTATTAATCTTTGTAAACGTCTGGTTTGGTAAACATTTTTCACTCCTCACATCAAGCCTCAACTATACGCCTGTTACACTGTATTTGATTGGTGTTTCTCTTTTCTATAGTTTATCCACAGTTTCTAGTCTATCACATATTATTCATCTCAGTATTAGTACAATCTTTTAGGATCCCTAACCAAAAATCCTGAGGTAAAAGTTTAATGACCTGAGGTAAATCTTATATATGGACTATCTACTATATCTAGTCTATCACATATTATTCATTCGCGCTTCTGAATTAACTTCGTCTCAGTAATAGTGCAATCTTTTATAGTCCCTAACCAAAGATCCTGAGGTAGAAGTTTCATAACCTGAGATAGAATTTCAATCCGCTTTATCAATATTAAAGCAAACAACATTAGGCATAAGCTCATGTTAAGAGGCATTCGTCATAGAACATAAACATACATTAGGTGTTAGTTTTTGTAAACATTTGATTTGGTAAATGTTGACCTTATTCTTGATGCTCATCCACCAGCTCTGTCTGAAGGCAAATCCCAAAAACAGCAAAATAGCATCATACAAAGGTTTCAAGCGGTGCCATCATATAGGACTGGTATTCCCCAAAAAACTGCCAAAGTGGCCATCCCAGATCATTTTTCAACTTGGTTCCCTGATGTTAAGGCTTGCCCACTTTTGCCAAGCAAACAAAATGTGATGGGAATCACATTTATACTTGAAATAATTCCTCATCTCTGAGATCACTCCTCAGTTTTTATTATGGGAGCTCCTTTTTCTTAATTGTGGTATTTTTTAAAATGCAAGTGTATACAAAATGCATCAAGTATAAATTACTGATATAGTAATCCACGCAAATATGCACCCTTTCTTTCACAGTTGCTAACACAGTAGAGGAGGAGAAATATTATAAATGAAACAGTTCAAACATAGTAGGATATATAGCGACACCCTCTATTTCTGTCAAACATATCACAGATCTAGTGATCTCTTCTCTACAACCTTATGATGTAAGAAGGAATACTAGCTAGGTTGTCATTATTGACATTCTGTTGTTCCATTTACAAACACTTGCCCAATAATATAGAACAGTTTTGGGATGTAATTGTCCCATAATAAATCATATTTTATGCTTATCGGGTGGAGATACATGTCTATGCCCAGGTAAGATGTTTCCACTCAACCTTTCAATTCTGTAACGAAGCCCATTGCCTCAAATACTGTATCCACAGTGATAAATCACATTTCTTCAGCCACTAGAGGAACATTCTTAAAATACTATAACCATCTTACCATTCTTTGTTATTTTGCTTCTTACAAACACTACCAAGCAGTATTTCTTTTCCTTCTGCGCATTTGAATTGCTACTAATAACAGAATCATCATAATTTGAAAGAAAACAAACATTGCAGAAGAATAAGAAAGGGAGAGTTCAAGGAGCATGGGATATGGTCCCATAAAATAAATCACTGGAAACATCTCTTTTTTTTTCTGCTTCATTGCTTTGCAACATCAGAACATCAAAGAGGAACTGGCCCCATCTGTGGTGCTGAAATTAACTAATGAAGATAATTACCAAACATTCAATAAGAAGGCTGCTATATGCATTGTCCTGCTCTATGGTATGTGTGGTGTACTTCTGATTCTATTCTGAAGAATGCCAAAGTATTGTTTCAAAGCTGGGAATGAAATAAGATAGAAATGGATCTGTATCAAAATGCATTGCCTGCTTATATTCTAACATGGGCAGGAAGGAGGGAGAAGATAAATTAAGACCCTATAAATAGATAGAAAGTTATAGAAGAAAAGGAAATAGATTTCAAAGCCAAGTCATGTCAAGAGAGATGAAAAGCTTACTAAAGACAAAATAGTGAAAGGGTAAAAAAAAAAAAAAACCAATGTAAGAGGGGAACGCATCGAATGGGGGCAAACGACTCTGCTGATTTTGCTACTTACTCCAGTGACAAATTTCATTGTGAGGGGTGATAACTGAAATTAGTGATTTCCCCTCCCATTTATTTTCACCTAGAAAGGGTGCATTTAAAAGAATGCTTCACAAGAGGAAACAAGGACCTTCTTCAGAAACATTTGGCGATGAGGATAGACTTAAGAGAAGGTCCATCGTTTCCTGCAATATTTCCTAACTGTCAAGCTGCAGGTTGGCACAGTGGAAATAAGAAGGAAGAGCCAGTTTCACTTCTTAATTGTGTTGCTTTTATAAAAAAAAATGAGGCATGAAAAGACACATGAAAAGAAATACATTTCCACCCGCTTTTGAACTGACCTAAATTTTATTTGTGTTTACATTGTGGCTCATCTCATATGACCCAACTATTCCTTTCTAACGGGCTTTTAAAAACAGAGAATCCTCCTCCTCCACCACCTTTCCCACCCCACAGGGACTTTGGAGGAATCCAAAATTATATTCCTCTTTGCAATATGATGCAGGATGAGGTAAATCTAAGATATTTTATGATTTGTCTCATAGAATAAAGGACTACACTTTTTAAAAAAAATATTATATATTTTTTTAAAAATTGACTGGTTTGGATTGGCTATTTGCTTGTGGACATTTCATTACCCAACTAGGTAATGTCATCAGAGTCCATCCATATTATTATTATTATTATTATTATTATTATTATTATTATTATTATTATTATTATTATTATTATTATTATTATTATTATTATTATTATTATTATTATTATTCGAACTTTTATACCGCCCCTCTTCCGTAGGACTCGGGGCGGTTTACAGCCAGATTAAAACACATAACAATAATAAATATTATTACTAAATTAAAGTAATACCTAGACTGTCATTAAAACCAATTAGAATCCCATTCTTAAAACCCTAGCTACCTTGTTATAAAATCCCATCAGTGTTTCCTACTTGGGTAATGCAATGTCTGCAAGCAAATAATCAAGCTCACAGAGCAGCAAGGACTCCCCAATTCAACGCTCCTCATATATTCTCTTGTACTTTTTTCCTCCCTCAATAAAGCAGCTGGGAAAGTTGTTTAAATCCACCAGTCAACTTTCAAGGGCACGTTTTCAACTCCAGTCCTCTGGATTTTTTAAGAAAGAAAGTCTTACTTTGCACTAGTGGGCTGACACCTCCCCCAATAATGCTCCCATAAACACCTTTGCTAGAGGCTACTTTTATGAAACATGGGGAAAAATCTGAGTGCTGTTTTTAATCAGGTTTCAGATAATACACTCAGTTCGAAATCATTCAGAGATTTTTTTTCAATACCAGTTATAGAAAGCAAACAAAGTCGAAATGGTTTTATTGATCGCTGGCTCAAATAAATGTACAAAAACAGATCCCACAGGGGAAAAAGATCAAACTATTGTTTCTAGTTATATATCATAGAAATTCATTTTTCTGTATATTGTATTTCAGCCACCTTCCACTATGTCTGCCGTGATTTCTCAAGGTCTAAGTGTGCAGGTAGTCCTCGTTTAATGACCATTTGAAGCAAAAACAGCACTGGGGGAAAAGTGATTTACGACCGTACTTCACACTTACAACCATTGCAACATCACCGTGGTCACATGATCAAAACCTGGGCACTTGGCAACTGGCATGTGCTTATGACGGCTGCAGTGTCCCTGGGTCATGCGATCATCTTTCCTCTTTCTTCTGGAGAAGAAAGATTCACTTAACAACAATGTCACCAATTTAACCACTGCAGTGATTCCCTTAAAATCAGTGGCAAGAAAGATCATAAAAATAGGGCAAAACTCACTTACAACTGTCTGGCTTAGCCATGGAAATTTTGGGCTCAGTTGTGGTTGTAAATCAGGGACTACCTATAGTTTGTGGTGCAATCTGAGACTCTAGGCCAGGGGTTCTCAACCTTGGCAACTTTAAGACTTGTGGACTTCAACTCCCAGAATTCCTCAGCCAGCTTTGCTGGCTGAGGAATTCTGGGAGTTGAAGTCCACAAGTCTTAAAGTTGCCAAGGTTGAGAACCCCTGCTCTAGGCCCAGAAACTGACTGACACAACTCCCTACTCCCAAATTCAGCACGAGAAAGTGAGGCCCCCAAATAAACTGCCAAATTTGACACATTCTGGATTCTAGCAGCTAAGTTAAATGGGCCTCTTCTTGCTGCTGTTGAAACTAATGGCTGGGCCTTTTCTTCAAAAAGGAGCCATTGTTCTGCTAATCAATAAATTGGGCAATAGCAGTCTTTTGAAATTTTAAAAATGGATTCAGAGGGACCCATCGTATTATTTACCATGAATTTCTACGGCAACCAGGCGCCATTTTACTTTCCAAGCACAGCTATAAAGGTGATTTGTGAAGTAACATTAATACATCACTCTCAGTGCCAGACTCCAGCTGCCAAGAATTTGACTGACAATCTTCTTATTTATATCAGTCTAGATAATAGCAGGCTTAATGGTATAAATTCTTTGGATTGGAATTTTACAGCTCCTACTCGGATATTTATTGATCATAAAGTAAGGGAGGCAAACCTCCAGAAGCCAAAAGAAAGAGAACTAGAATCCATGAATATCTTTGACAGGCCACTGGCATGCCATGTTTTGAGGTAGAAGGTCTGCTGGATCTGAGTTGTCATACACTGGCAGGACAAGTTGGTTCTTTCTACTGACCTGAAAAGAAAGTATGTTGTAGCAGTCAAGGTGTCGAGACCCAGGTTCAAATCCCTTCTCAGCTCATGGTGACTTTGGACCAGTGTTTCTTATTCAATCCAAAACTCACTGTGTTGTAGTGATGAATTAGGATTGAAACCCAGTTCAAGTCCACAGTTGTGGTAGAATGTAGTCTGGATTTCCCAGGGGGGTGGGCTGCATTCCAGAGCACCAAGAGACAATGAAGTTGTTGAAGTAAAAGTCTTGCTTATGTAATCAAAGTAGGTATAAAATTAAGCCTTTTCTGCTATTTGGGGCTTTTTCTGTTTTTAGAGAAGCCCGTCTTTGTTCAGCTGAATAAACATGTCACTCTTGAAAGCAACTTCTGGTTTCCTGTATTTTTTATCAAGCAAAACCTTCAGAACCTGCATATCAAGATGTCTTAATCACTACACCAGAATGGCTCATAATTATCTTACAGTGATGCTATAATTATAACACAACTTTACTGGCTAACCTTTGATAATATTCAATGCTTTTGCTTTATTTTATGGTTTATGCTACTATGTTCTGTTTCTGGCCTTTGACTGTAATAAAGCATGTATGTATGAAGGTTTGAAATGAAGGGGTCCCTGGTGCTCTCTGAGCTTGCTTGTTTTCTTGCAGATGTTTCATCACCCTAACCAGGTAACATCATCAAATATTCGGGTAATGAAACTGCAAAAAACAAGCAAGCTCAGAGAGCACCAAGGACCCTCTCTCATTTCAAACCTGAGCTACCAATATTCTCCTTCATTGGCAGGTATGTATGTATGCATGTATACATGCATTTATGCATGCAGAGATATAATTCCAGTGGTCAGAACAGGCTCCACTTACTAGAAAACTCTTTCAGTGACTGGAAGTGCTGGATAAGGCCTCAGGGTAGTATGAAATGAAGCAATGTAGACACTTTGCTTCACTTTTAGAAGTACAGGCATGTTAGTTTGCAAACCAGCTTTGAAGAGATGCTTCAAATGAAACTTCAAAGAGCAGAACCCCTTTGAAAGTTTTGCTTCATCAGTTTCTCCCTTGGTTCTTTCTCATTTTTGAATTGCACTGAGTACGACACCTCGGCCTACATTTAGAAACGAAGAATATTTTTGCTCTATTTTATTTTTTAGAGGGGTATGTGGGTGGGTGGGGGGGAGAAAGCCCACTTTTGTAAGTTAACCAATTTACTCAGATTGCCTAGACTCATTTTGGATCAGAACACAATTATGCTTTAGACTGCATGTTTTTATTGGGTTGAAATTTTCACTTAAAATCCTACAACCCTCCCCCCCCCCCCAAAAAAAAAATATGTTCGGAAAAGCTGCATTAAAAAAGCACAAATTAAGAAAAACAACTCTATGAGCAATGTTTATTACTGACAGTATTGGTAGGGAAAGATGTATAGATTATAGGGAAAAAAATACCAAATATCCATGTTTAGGAAAGGATGTTCAAAAATCAGTGGGGATTTTCTATTGTTTTCATGCATGATTGTAGAAGCTGGACAATAGGCTATTTCTTTTGAACAGATTCAAAACTTGTTGTTGTTGTTGTTAATTGCGAAGTCATGTCCGACCCATCGCGACCCCATGGACAACGTTCCTCCAGGCCTTCCTGTCCTCTACCATCTTCTGGAGTCCGTTTAAGCTCACGCCTACTGCTTCAGTGACTCCATCCAGCCACCTCATTCTCTGTCGTCCCCTTCTTCTCTTGCCCTCCATCTTTCCCAGCATTAGGCTCCTCTCCAGTGAGTCCTTCCTTCTCATGAGGTGGCCAAAGTACTTGAGTTTCAACTTCAGGATCTGGCCTTCTAAAGACCAGTCAGGATTGATCTCCTCTAGGACTGACCAGTTTGATCGCCTTGCAGTCCAGGGGACTCACAGGAGTCTTCTCCAGCACCATAGTTCAAAGGCCTCAATTCTTTGGCGTTCAGCCTTTCTTATGGTCCAACTTTCACAGCCATACATTGCAACTGGGAAAACCATGGCCTTGGCTATACGCACTTTTGTTGGCAGGGTATTGTCTCTGCTTTTTAGTATGCTGTCTAGATTTGCCATAGCTTTCCTCCCCAGGAGCAAGCATCTTTTAATTTCTTGGCTGCAGTCCCATCTGCAGTGATCTTGGAGCCCAGGAAGATAAAATCTGTCATTAGATTCAAAACATATAATGTCCAAATATACTTTGATGAATTCCCCCAATTCTTGCATAAAGGCAAGTGAATTTCAACTTTATAAATAAGCACTGTCTCTACTTTTGTGTCATCAAATGATCGTGTGATGGAAAGCTCAAAGGCATTTTGTGTATTTTATTGTCTTTGCAGATCAGCAATGCTCTAAGTCCAGTGTAACAGGACACCATTACACATTAGGGCAAGGTTGTTTTTTTAAGACATCAGATTGACTAGAGTTTCCTCTTTCATGGCCTTAGAAATTAGGTAAAACATTGCAAGCAATAATTTCCATCCTGGCCGTCTTCAGATATTTTAGACTGCAGCTCATATCAGCCCCAATATGGCCAACAATTAAGGACTATTTCCTTCCTTCCTTCCTTCCTTCCTTCCTTCCTTCCTTCCTTCCTTCCTTCCTTCCTTCCTTCCTTCCTTCCTTCCTTCCTTCCTTCCATATTCTTAAAAATAACTCAAATTGGCAAACATAGCCAACACATCTTCCTCGTGTTTTCTCCACAGCAACACCCCAGGCTGGCTTTCACACCTAAGGTGGGACCAGAACTCACCATTTCATGTGAATTGGCCTGAAGTCTTAGGCCTCTTTCATGCCTAAGGTGGGAATAAAACCCACTGTCTCCTGGTGATTGGCCCAAAGTCACCCAGCTGGCTTTTGTGCCTAAGTCTCCCGGTTACTAGCCTGGTGCCATAATCACTAGACCATTTTCAGCCCAAAATATCTAGATGTCAAGAGGCTGCCAAAGCCCAAGAAGCATCTGCTTGTAAGAACATGATTTTATACAAATACAGGCAAAAATCAACTGGAAGTGAATATATATCGATGTAAACACATAACATTTTAAATCCAAGGACAACAGTCTAAAGATGGGTATTGCTAACTCCAACAAAAGACTTTGTGAATAAATTAACATTGAGACTGAGAAAATTCCGGCCTGTGACATCTTTGAGACTAAATTCCTAACATGCACAGTTGCACATTCTTCTTCTTCTCCTTCTCCTTCTCCTTCTCCTTCTCCTTCTCCTTCTCCTTCTCTTTCTCTTTCTCTTTCTCTTTCTCTTTCTCTTTCTCTTTCTCTTTCTCTTTCTCTTTCTCTTTCTCTTTCTCTTTCTCCTCCTCCTCCTTCTCCTTCTCCTTCTTCTTCAGATTTATTTTACTTTACTCTTTCTCTCTCTACTAAAGAGATCATTTTTAATGCTGCATTTCTTAAAATAATTGATGTTTGGATCTTATAACCATGTTCTAAACCTGAAAGCCTTGTTTCAAGTAAAAATAAACACAGCCCTTTGGATGTGCAACACAGAAAGCTCAGCTCTGTTGGATGACTTTGTCGTCTGCCTTCAGGCTGGTTTTACATCTCCTTGATATTTCACTCTGCCAGTAACAGATGAGTCAGCAGCTGAAGGAGCATCTAATGAGGCTGGTCCTTAAAGCGCCAAGAAATAAACTGCAGCCAGGATGTTCAGGGGAACAAAAATGGATCCTCTGAGCCTAGATAATCCAACCATAGCCTGTTAACTTCTGATTGATCCTTTCAAACATGGGTACATGCACCTCCATGACCTTCTCTGGATTATGGTTTGAAAAATGACTAATATCAACTTCATGTTGTTGGGTTTTTTTTGTAGCCTAAGCAAAAGTCTGTCTGAATTTATTTTCTACATTCAAGAAATGTCCACTGAGCATCAATGAAACAAACAGAGGCTGCCAATAAGTTCTTGCCTGTTTATCTTGGAATGCAGAGGTTTTTTTTTAAAAAATAAAAATACATATAATAAAAGAGGGATAGAAATTTAAGGAGCAGTCAGTGATATACTGTAGCTCGGGGTCTTCAAACTTGGCCCTTTTATGACTTGTGGACTTCAACTCCCAGAATTGTTCAGCCAGGCATGCTGGCTGAGGAATTCTGAGAGTTAAAGTCCACAAGTCATACAAGAGCCAAGTTTGAAGACCCCTGCTGTAGCTGAACAAAACTCAGCAGTGAAATTCCTGACTTGTGAGTAGATCTCCCAGTAGAAGGCATCTGTGTCATTGGCTGTACAAGAACAGCACAGCTGATTACAGTAACATCTTGAACTGTGGAAGTTTATTGGGTAGCATTGTCCCGACCCAACCTACCTACCTGCGTTGTCATGGAGATGAAACTGGAGGTGGCAGTGCTATATAGGTTGCCTTGAGTTCTAGAGAAAAATTAGGGCATAAATTCCTCATGGTTGGTATCTGCTGAGAGTTTCTGCTTCCTCTGAATTGAGGGATAATGAATTGAAAGCCACAACTCAGCTTTCCTATTCCTGAAGGATCACGTGGCCATCCTGGAACGGTGTGAAGAACAGCCCAGCTGGTTAGCTCCAAATTTCCAAAATGGCAGCAAACTTTCAGATTGCAAAATCTGCTGGACAGTATAATATAATGGAAGTTGGTGGTTCCTTAATAAAAGATTGATTAGAGATGAGTGCCCAGAGATTTGGCACAGGCCAAAATGTTTACAGTTGAATTTTGCAGTCAAGAGCACTCTATGAATGTATTTGTGTGTGAGTGTGTGCATGATTATATGCGTGTACCTTTTTACTTTGTTAACTCTCTGAGTCAAACTTGACTCCATGTAATATGGAAATGGTTTGTTATGCATCTCTGGTTTTTTTTTTCTCCTTCAACTTTCCAGTCCAGACCCTAAATCCTGGGATTTCCTGGTGACTTCCAATTCAAGGACTAGCTAAGTCTGATTCCTTTGATGGTCTGTTTTTCAAGATCAGTCAAGGTCAACTAAGTGCTGTAACCTGTGCTACACCAACATCTGTCTGCAATTTCTCTGAAGTTTTCTTTCCTGAGAAAGAGGCTCTCCAATTTGTAGTATTCCATTGGGTGTTCTGAGAACAAATTGAAACTTCAGCTACTGGAGGAATACTTCAGCCACGAAAGATGGTACTGGCCTCACACACAAACAGAACCTCTTGGCCATCAAAAGAGGAGAAAGTGATGTCCGTAAAGATTTCCGGAAGGCCCCGAGAGAGTGCACAAGATGACATGGCTCTTTTCAAGAGATCACTGGAGAGAGAAGCCATCCCTTTAATACATTTCTTGCGAATACTCTGTACAAATGTTTCAGTCATGATTCTTACCATGGTAGGATGGATCTGCCCTTTATCATTGCTCCAAAATTGAGGGAGATACTTTGGAATTCAATTAGCTAAACAGTTGCCACAGCAACAGGTGCAGCAAACATGCCAACTTAAATGATTTATACTGGCAGAAACCACTTCAAATAGGAATAAATGTAATACAGCGTCTAGGAATGGAATGCTTGTGCCCTACGAAAATTGTATTTTCTACTCTCGTCCTCTCTCCCCAGTGGTTAGACCTCAAGGCTGTAATGCAATATAAGGAAGGGAGAACAAAACATAGATATTTGAGGAGAAAGACAATACAATGTAGGTAGAATGCTAGTTCAGATGTTGCAAAAATCTAATGAAGGCTTCTTAAGCTTGGTCCATAACACAGCTGAAAGTCAAAGATGACTGTAGGTGTCAGACAAGTCCATGCTTTAGCTAAAATAAATCCATTATTAGGGATATGGGAAAAGAATAGGAAAAATCAAGGAAGCTGGGGTAGAATGAAATGTTCTGGAGGATGCACAGCTTCCTGATGAAAACAATCATCAGTGGAAAGACATGATACTTGAGATGAAATTAGGTTTGATGTAACTCATACTCTATTAAAACAGAATAACAGAGTTGGAAGGGATCTTGGAGATCTTCTAGTCCAGCCCCCGGCACAAGCAGAAGACCCTATATCATTCCAGACAAGTCTCTTCTTAAAAACATTCAGTGTTCGAGCACCCACAACTTCTGAAGGTAAGCTGTCCCACCGGTTAATTGTTCTCACTGTCAGGAAATTTCTCCTTTCCTTCTAAATTGGTTCTCTCCTTGATTAGTTTCCAGTCATTGTTTCTTGTCTTGCTTTCTGATCCTCTGGGAAATATGTTGACTCCCACCCTCCTCCTCTTTGTACAGAAAACAATCTGTTTCTCCCATCTCTCAAGGTCATTCAAATCACCACAAATCAGTCAAAGTCCCTCCCAGCTAAGAATGAATCATCAGTGGAAATAGAAAATGCATTGTTTTTGTGTGGTCGTGGTGTCAAAATTAAAGTTTCCTTAATGAGATAAATAATCATTGTCAATTATATTGTTTATAGCCTTCACTCAGAGGCAGCATATATATCTGCACAAATCACTTGTTAAAATTCTCCAATAAATTCATGAGCAGATGACCTGGGTGAACAAGTGTTCCAGCAGATAACAAAGCCCTTCAACCATTGCTCAAAGGTGCCATTTTGCTCACAGTGATCAGAGCCACCACTTCCAACAAAGCCCCATCAGAGAATGCTTTTTTGGGAGGTCTCCCTTGAAATTAGATGGAAGTGTAGGAAGCCAAAGAGGCTAAGATTCTTCAGGGAATGCAGGAAACACTGCTTGGCCATTTGGTCTTTCAAAGGGGGCGAGAACTTCATAAGCACAGAGAAGCTTCTCTTTTATTCCTTCCTTCTGTTCAATCCCTAAGAAAGGCTTCAAGAGGCAACAGGAAACAGAAGCAGCCAAGGAAGCTGCAGAAGTCCTGCCACCATGCAAACAATGAAAAAGCTGGAAACCAATCACACAAAGACATTCTAAAACAGCTGATGGAAGTAGAGAGAGCTTTTGCTAAGCGACACTATGAAACAGTTCATGGTTTGGAGAACCGAGGTAAGGAAAGCGGTCCGGCTCCACAATGATCATCAACAAGCTAATTTTCACTTTTGTCTTTGCAAGCTTGAAATGTAAAGTTCCCAACAGAAAGCTCAGCTTTGCTCAGGAAATCCAACACTCCTACCTTTCAGGTTGGCATTTCATTAGTTTGGATATCGTCACAACAAGACCTTGGGTGGTTTTCAATCCAGCCTGGCCACCCACCCACAAGAATAACTAAGCAGATCCTGTTAATGAAATCCTTTTCATGTAGACCAGACGTCAGCACTAATGCTTGTAGAGGACTAGCGTCAACAAGTGTAAACATATCCTCCAATACATGTACTTGACATATTGCCAAAGTTGTGCAGCCAAAGATGCCACTTTAGCACTGAAGTACCCCCACAGGAGGAGAAACAAGAAAATATCCAGAAAGGTCAATGGGCAAAACATAGAGCAAAATCAAACGATTATGCAAACAAGCCTGAATTGTTGAACATCAGCCAGCCTTGCTCCAGCTGGGAAGGATTGTTGCCTCAACCTTGCAAGTGACTTTTTTTTTTCTGCAGCTCTCTCCCTTATGCGCTCGCTGATGATGGAGAAGAGGGGATCACTGCATCCATCAGATCTGGGGCTACTAATGCCAAAAAAAGTGAGCTCTGCAGATGTGCTAGTTCTATCGATAATCCAAGAATATACAGGTCAGCCTCAACTTACAACAGTTCATCTAGTGACCATTCGAAGTCACAAGGGCACTGAAAAATGTGACTGCTGACCGTTTTTCACCCTTGCAACCATTGCGGCCTCCCCATGGTCACGTGATTTATATCGGGAGGATTGTCCAGTGGCTCGTATTTATGACGGATGCAGTGCCCCAGGGTCACATGTTCCACTTTTGTGACCTTTGGAAACGTAAGTTTAGAAAATGAAGCTAACAAGGAGATTCTGCTCTTAAACAAATAAGTAGATAAACAAGATAATCTGTACATTTTATTTTGCACTCCTGTTCACTCATTCTAAGCATTCCGTGCCCAAGCCAGGAAGTCTTTATACATGCATAACGATCTATGGAAACAATCACAGCCCAACAACTTTTCCCATTTTTCTTTTCTTTTTTTTTTTTAAAAAAGGGAAGAATTTATGCAGACATATAAAGTTGCCCAAAATAATTGGGAAGGACACTAATTTGGGGGCAGGATAGTCTTCTCTTTTGCAAATGGTGTGTCCTTTTCCCCCTCCCTTATCTACTCACTGTCCTGATGGTTACAATTGTCCAACACCAACAACCATCCCCTAGACAGAAAGGCTTAGAAAGTTAAATGAGCTTGGGGACCTGGAGAGCAATGCTGCATTAATTTGGATGAAGTATGCTTGCTGGTGATCTGGCAGACTCTGTTAACTGGACACTGAAGCTTACAGAACTGCAAAATCCCATGAATAAATGAGAACTGTGGTGTCTGAAGAAAAACAAATGCCTCGTGAAGCTTAGGATTTGCTGTATCCTTTTAACTTGAAACGATTCCATGCAGTGGTGGGATTCAAATAGGTCAGACATGTCAAACGCAAGGCCCAGGGGCCGGATGCGGCCTGCGAAGTGGTTTCATGTGGCCTGCGAAGCCATCCTGAAAACAGTGAGGGAACGGCCCCCATTGCCTTGGCCCTGGCCCAGGCCAGCCGGGAGCCAATGTATAATTTTGTGGTGGCTATCTTGGCACTTGCCCCGGTGGACAATGCCTTGGTGCTTACCCCAGTTCCACCCCCTTCTGCCAGAGACCCTCAGATCTGTCCCATTCCTGCCCAGGCCCCCACAGGCGCCCTTGACGCAAATGATGTAGAACTGGCCACGCCCCCCAGTAGGCTGCACCCACTCTGGCCACCCCCCACCCCCCCAGGGCAACCGCAATGCTGATGCGACCCTTAGTGAAATTGAGTTTGACACCCCCTGAAATAGGTGAACAACCGGTTCTCTGTGTGGATGACGCTTCCGAAAGTCCATTCTGGGCCTGGGCAACAAAAAATTAGCTACCAGTTCTGCCTAAGTGGTGTGAACCAGCTGAATCCCACCACTGATTCCATGGTTCCATTCATATGAGTGCCCATCTCTCCAGTTCAGAAGTGACTAAGCAATGGAGCTTGGAAAAGAGGTAGGTTAGGATCCAATTCATTCCTTTCTTTCAGGGAAGTCACCTTGAATGCCATCTGGAGACTCAGACAGACTATAAATCAAATGAGTAAAATAAAAAGAAATCAGGCTGATTCTTATATAAGCTTCTGACCTCTCCTGAATACTTTTCAGGGTGGAGATCCAGCATGGATCACCATCTCCTCTGGTTTTCTGACCTGGGAAGGGGTGAACTGAAAACTGTTCAAGGATCAATTAAGGAGCAAAGAAAGCTTTGGTTTTGCAGTTGGAATAAATGGCAACCAACATGCTGTAGCGAAAGACCAAGGTTAAAATACACCTGGAGCAGTGGAAATTCATTGGGCAGCATCGTCTCAACCCAACCTACACACCTGTGTTGTCGTGGAGATAAAATTGGAGGCGGTGGTGCTATATACATTGCCTTGACTGAGTCATGGAGGGAAATTGGGACATAAATCCCCAACGTTATCTGCTGAGATATTCTGCATCCTCTGAATCAAGGGAAAATGAGTTGAGAGCCACAACTCAGCCTCCCTACTTCCTGAAGGATCATGAGGCCATCCTGGAATGCTGTGAGTCTTCAGAAACTGTGTAGCTGTTTGTGGCTGTGTTTTTAAAATTTGATTTTAGGAGTGGGGAATAGGAGATGAAAACCTGGTTCCATTCTCACCCTGAAAACTACCAAAAAGTGCCCGAGATTAGTCAGTTTGCATTAATTAGAGGGATCTTACAGTCCTAGTGGACGATCACTTGAATATGAGCCAGCCGATATCTTTATTTGTACTCATCTGTTTTCTTTACACAAACAATGTGGGAGGTATTCCCAATGTAAAGCTATGACTGTGAGAGAAAATTGGATCGGTGACGATCACCTGAAAGACATTGCTGGGAGCTGCAATATTGAAGCGTTGAATATGCATGTGTTAGGAAATGATCTTACAGCTGAATGTGTAAACTAATTGGTATTGTTGTTGATGGTTGCACAGTCAGCCAGATGTTTAGACTGGATTTTTGTCTGCCTACTGAGTCCTTCTAAAGGATCTAGGATAGGCAGATGTTGCTATTTGATGATGTTAAAGGTACCGTTGCAGGATGTAATCTGTTCCAAGTAAAGCTGCCTGTTGCAATTGACTAATGACAAATTCATCAATGCTGATAGTGTTCAAGTGCCACTCCAGATGTTTTGGACTTGCACCCGAGGTGCCTATCACCATAAATACTATCTTTGCTTCCTTTTGCCACAAGTCATTCTATTTCTATTGGCAGATCTTTGTAGTTTGTGATTTTCTTCAGTTCTTTCTCTTCTAGTCTGCTGTCTCCAGGTATTGCAATGTCCACTATCTAGACTTTTTTTTTTTTGTATTTCTTATCAACAGTTATTAACTCTTGGGTGAATGAATGACAGCCAGTGTTTTTCAGACCCATCCTTTCAGCCTGAAATATTCCTTCCTTCCTTCCTTCCTTCCTTCCTTCCTTCCTTCCTTCCTTCCTTCCTTCCTTCCTTCCTTCCTTCCTTCCTTCCTTCTTCCCTCCCTCCCTCCTTCCTTCCTTCCTTCCTTCCTTCTTTCCTTCCTTCCTTCCTCCCTCCCTCCCTCCCTCCCTCCATCCATCCACCCCTCCTTCCCCTTCTTTTCTTTTTCCTATTTTGTATTTGTATTACTTTTTGTCTTCATTTAAAAAAACTTTAAGAAAAGTTATATTAAAAATGAAAGATCATTGGTTGCATAAGTGATCAATATTGACCTCCAAATGTCAATGGGACTGCCCAAGGAGAATTCCTATGATTATATTCCCCCCTCCCCAACAGAATCTAATAAAATCCAGGGAAGCTTCAGGTCATAAAGCTTTGACTCCACAGTGAAAGATGGGCTACCTTGTGAAGCAAGAACAAGAGCACCATACTTCACACTGACAGTTTCTCTGAATTCCTCTTCTCTTCTGCAATAATTTCTAAAGCAAATATTCTTTAGTCAAACTGAATGAAAACTGGCAGGAAAAAAATCCAAATAATGTATTAGATAGATAGATAGATAGATAGATAGATAGATAGATAGATAGATAGATAGATAGATAGATAGATAGATAGATAGATAGATAGATAGGTAGGTAGGTAGGTAGGTAGGTAGGTAGGTAGGTAGGTAGGTAGGTAGGTAGGTAGGTAGGTAGGTAGATAGATAGATAGATAGATAGATAGATAGATAGATAGATAGATAGATAGATAGATAGATAGATAGATAGATAGATAGATAGATAGATAGATAGATAGATAGATAGATATGAGTCAGGTAGACAGACAGACAGAGACAGACAGATGATAGATGATTGATGGTGATAGGAGGTTAATTAGAGCACATCCCCATCTCAGCCAATAAACAGGTCTGATAGCCCTGATAGCCAAATCTGACTATTTTAATTTCCTTTCCCAGCACCCCCAACTTTCAGCTTCTCTGCAATAATTTCAAAAGCCTGTGTAATTCTCTGTGCACATTTTCCCCAATGTATGAAAAAGTCCAGCTCAGTATAAACTTACATTACGTATTCATGTCAGTGAGGGAAGTATGATAAGACAAGGCACTTTTCTACTCTACAAAGACCTATTGAAATAATAAAGAATTGCATGCCAAAACATCTATGTTTTAGTAACTCATTCTTAAATGAAGCCTTTGTTAAACTAAGACCTGGGGCATTTCTGCCAGAACAGTTGAGACTGCCTTCTTCATAGCAAGGGTGAACCTTTGCAACAAAAGAATGTTAGCCTTATTCTACTCTCTGCCCTTGGGCAGGCTTTGGTTTAATTTAAAATGTCTTTGGTTTCCAAATCTGCAGTAACACAAAATTGTTTCCCCTTAGCCATTTCACTCAGCTTTATTTATTTGAGTCTTTTTATGTTGGCCCTGAATTGTTTATGAGACTCTTTCTTCCTTCTTTCATTTACCGCCACTTATAACAAGCCTTTGTGAAATGAAATGAACATTTAGCTTGGAAAGGCACATGCTGGCTAGATCATTAAAAGGGTTGATGTACAGCGATGGAGCAAGCATCTTTTTCTGTTCATCTGGTGGCTTGGAAAGAGAAGCAGATCTTCTTTGGAAAGCAGAGTCCTCCATGTTGACATGGACTTATTATAAGCAGAGGGATAAAGGCAGAGTTCACCCAAGGGATGACAGAAGCTCAAGAAAGTTCTTCCATCCTTGAATGTGTCAGGCTAGTGTGGACTGCACTGTCCAGCTGATGGAGTTCCATTCTTCTTGGCAAATCTCAAACTAGTTAGAGATCATCTATATACTAATGAAGGCAAATATACATGTCCCACGGTAATGTTGCAGGATCCAATCCAAATCTCTAGCAGAGTGTGCACTTTGGGTTATTCTGTGTGTGGTATTAATATGTTGACTGGTTGTGTATAGCTTTTTAGTTGTTGGTTGGGATGTTATATAGAATTTATATAAATCAGCCTGCTCATATTCAATAGTCCTCGGTTTACAACTACAGCTGAGCCTGGAATGTTGGTCATAAGTCACTAAGCAAGGTACCTATATGACTGCCTTGTTCAATGATTACTATCATGAAACTTCTGATTGTATTTGCTAAGTGGCATGCAGGATTCTCAAGGGGTGGAAGGAAGACCATAGAGATCTTCAGCTGGATATAGGGCCTACAGGGTCCCATAGGCCTTGGGCCTTCAGCCCACCTGCCATATCCCAGAGGCCTTTCTTCAGAAGCCATCTTGTGCAATTTTGCAATCAGTTGCTATTCTTGCAATGTCCCAGAAGGCTCCTTTAAGTTTTTAATATGTATGTCTTTCTGTGTATATCCTTATATTGCGAAGACACACACACTTCCTTAACATAAAACCTAGTGAGAAA
This sequence comes from Bothrops alternatus, assembly GCA_034064705.1. Classification (NCBI taxonomy): domain Eukaryota; kingdom Metazoa; phylum Chordata; class Lepidosauria; order Squamata; family Viperidae; genus Bothrops; species Bothrops alternatus. The sequence continues at coordinate 489,227 of JARGCV010000302.1, forward strand.
CATTTATGTTTCTGGAGAGAGACGAAAAGGCACTTGAAATATATGTATTGGGTCTGAAAAGAAAAGAATCTGTGGAGATGTTCTCTAACATTCTTGCATCATTCTCTATCTATAGCCAAGCGCACAGAAGTCGCCCAGAGTTTGGAGAATTTGGGAGATGAAATGAAGGAGAAATGAGATTACATTTGGTCTGTTGCTTGCATCTGTCTCAAAAAAGGATGTCACAGCATTGAGGAAATGGCAGAAACATGCCAAAGAAAACTATCAGGAGATCAGAGCAATGGAGAAAGGCTAAACATTTCGAGCAATTTTTACCTCAGGAAAGCACAAAGATGCACTCCAAAGAGGTCTATAGTCATAGATTTATGTGTGTGTGTGTGTGTGTGTGTGTGTGTGTGTGTGTGTGTGTGTGTGTGTGTGTGTGAGAGAGAGAGAGAGAGAGAGAGAGAGAGAGAGAGAGAGAGAGAGACAGAGAGAGACAGAGAGAGAGAGACAGAGAGACAGAGAGACAGAGAGACAGAGAGACAGAGAGAGACAGAGAGAGACAGAGAGACAGAGAGAGACAGAGAGAGACAGAGTGCAAACACAGGATAAATTATAGTGCCAGCAGCCTAGGTTTCTCAGGGCAAGGTGCAAGCTAGTGTTTCACAAGAAAGAAATGCTCCTGGATTTTTGTTGTTTTGTTTTGAGCAAATCAGTCTAAACTTTACTGCTTTAAACTAGCACTGGCTGTCTGCATTCTTGAATTGCTGATGGAGAAAGATTTCTGCCATTCTCAAATCTAGACTGTAGAAATTATGTAATTTGGGATTGTACCAATTTATAAACAGCTATATAAATCATGGAAATGGCTATGCAAAGTCAATAGACCCATGTGACACCTGAACATTACCATACAAAACCACAACCATTTGTCTTTTGCTGGCAGGAGACCTAGTAGAAACACAGAAAGATGCAAGCCCTGCAGATATTCAACAGACTGGAAGCACGGGGCAAGAGAGTTCACTAAAATCTTGTAACTTTTTAATCAAAAGGCAACTTCCAATTCACTTTTGCACTTGCACAGCTTTTCACACAATTAGGGAATGACAGAGGGGAGTGCAAGTGGTTAAAAACTCTGCACAATTCAAAAAGAATCAAGAAAAGAGCTGAATCACAATATGGCCAGATAAGGCAAGGGGGAATCATTTACAATAATCTAAGTTCTTTAGAAGGCCAGATCCTGAAGTTGAAACTCAAGTACTTTGGCCACCGAATGAGAAGGAAGGACTCACTGGAGAAGAGCCTAATGCTGGGAAAGATGGAGGGCAAGAGAAGAAGGGGATGACAGAGAAGGAGATGGCTGGATGGAGTCCCTGAAGCAGCAGGCCTGAGCTTCAATGGACTCCAGAAGATGGCAGAGGACAGGAAGGCCTGGAGGAGATCAACCCTGACTGCTCTTTAGAAGGCAGATCCTGAAGTTGAAACTCAACTACTTTGGCCACCGAATGAGAAGGAAGGAGTCACTGGAGAAGAGCCTAATGCTGGGAAAGATGGAGGGCAATAGAAGAAGGGGACGACGGAGAAGGAGGTGGCTGGAGGGAGTCACTGAAGCAGCAGGCATGAGCTTAAAGGGACTCCAGAAGATGGTAGAGGACAGGAAGGCCTGGAGGAACGTTGTCTATGGGGTCGCGATGGGCTGGACATGACTTTGCAACTAACAACAACAACAAATAAGCCCAACAAAATGGTTACGTTTAGGTTAGTAAAGGGTGGAGGTAAAATTTTGCTCTTCAGAAAACTGAAAATATTCCAAGGAGTTATACAGTTCTTGGGCCATCTGCCCATAGAACTAGTTAAATGCCTTTCAGGAAAAATATGTATCACCTTTTCATGGCAATTTATTTCAAAGCAAAAGACAATGTTGATGAACTTCTCACAATGCCAAATAGAATGTACATGCGCATTAGGGGCGCATGAATTGGCTTTGATCAGATTCACATTGACTGGGTTCAGAAAATCAAATGGATTTGTTTTTAACCCTTCCAATTAGATGATAGACTCGGGTCAATTCCATTTGAAAAGTCATTTCAATTGATTTCTTTTTTAAAAAAAATCGCATCAGTTCAGAGAAGTCAACTGAGTTACCTTCGGATTACAATTCCAAATTGAAGCTTGGCAACATCACTGGGTGAAGCTTCCCATCGTTCATCGCAGTGTCTTCTCTTCAGCAGCCTCCAGCCATCCTGGCTTGCAACACAGCAATTAAACCTCATAAGGAATCTGCTTCCATGGGTTTTTTTTAATAGAGGACGGGGAGGGGGTGGGAATCAGAATCAGGAAGGCATGTCATAGAAAGCATCACCACCTGACAGTAGCCTCTGGGCAATCCCAAGCAAGAAAGAAAGCTCAATACAGGTAGTCCTCAATTTATGACCGCAATTAGACTAAAGCATACAAGGAATGGTTGCTGGAATTGGGTATGTCTAGCTTAATGAAGAGAAGGATGAGGGGGGACAGGATATCAGGGTTCCAATATCTCAGGGGCTGCCACAAAGAAGAGGGAGTCAAGCTATTCTCCAAAGCGCCTGAAGGCAGGACAAGAAGCAACTGATGGAAACTAATCAAGGAGAGAAGCAACCTAGAACTAAGGAGAAACTTCCTGACAGTGAGAACAATTAACCAGTGGAACAACCTGCCTCCAGAAGCTGTGAATGCTCCAACACTGGAAGTTTTTAAGAAGAGACTGGACAGCCATTTGTCTGAAATGGTATAGGGTTTCCTGCCTGAGTAGGGGGTTGGACTCGATGACCTTCAAGGTCCCTTCCCACATTATTATTATTATTATTATTATTATTATTATTATTATTATTATTATTATTATTATTATTATTATTATTATTATTATTAATTAAGCCCCAAACTTACTCTGCTAAGAGGAACAATTGTTAAGAGAGCTTTGCCCCATTTTATGACCTTTCTTGCCACAGTTGCTAAGGGAATCACTGCACTGTTTAAGTTACTAACAGTTAGTAAGTGAATCTGCCTTCCTCGTTGACTTTGCTGGTCAGAAGTTCGCAAAAGGGGATCACACGACCCCGGTATCTTGAAACCGTTATAAATGTGAATCAGTTGCCAAGGGTCTGAATTTTGATCATGTGACCCTGGGGATGCTGCAAGGGTCGTCAATGTGAAAAACCGTCCTGAGTTCTTTTTTTTCAGTGCTGTTGCAACTTTGATTCAGTCACTAAATGAACAGTTGTTAACTCTGCCCAAAGAAATGGGGAGGGGATAAGCCACCTGGGAAAGCCAAGGGAAACCATCAAAACAATTAAAAAACGAAAATTAGAATATTTCGGACATGTGATGCGACGCCCAGAAAAATATGGCATACTCCATTTCATCCTCCAGGAAAAGATGGAAGGCAAATGAGGTCCAGGCAGAAGAAGAGCATCATGGCTTCAAAATCTCAGGGACTGGTTGTGTTCTGATTGGGTGGAGGTGTGTTCTGATTGGTTAGGGGCTTGGCTGTGCTCTGATTGGATGGGGGGTTGGCTGTGCTCTGATTGGATGGGGGAGTGTTCTGTTTGGGTGGGGGCTTTGTTGTGCTCAGGTTAGTCAGTGTTACAAGGGGATTAGAGATGGTGAACTGTGTAGCTGTTTGGCTTTGCGTTCGTGGTCGTGCCTCATCTTCATGGTTGGTGTCAGTTTGCTTTGTGTATGGATTGGAGGGGTTTAAGGTGGCTAATGATGCAGCTGTGGTCTGGCTTCTGGTTTGTGGTCGTGCCTCATCAGTGTGGGTTTGGGTTTGCTTTTTGCCTGGATGTGTGGTGGTGACATCTGCTCCTAGAAGCAGAAGCCGAAAGCACCAGCCTGAAGATGACGAATGAGACTTTGTCGAAACGTCGCCAAGACACTTCAAATTCTACGTGGGAGAAAACCCGAAGAACCAAAGACCTACATATATATATACATATACATACACATACACATACACATACACATACACATACACATACACATACACATACACATACACATACACATACACATACACATACACATACACATACACATACACATACACATACACATACACATACATGTATATATTTGTTTTCTGAGGTTTTTGCGGGTGTTTGTATGTAGGTCTTTGGTTCTTCGGGTTTTCTCCTGCGTAGAATTTGAAGTGTCTTGGCGACGTTTCGACGAAGTCCCATTCGTCATCTTCAGGCTGGTGCTTTCGGCTTCATGCTTCTAGGAGCAATGTGTGATTGTAGCTGTTTCTTCCTTTTAACAGCCAGTGGGGGTTTGAACTGATTGCTGGGAGCTTGGCTGTGTTCTGATTGGGTGGAGGTGTGTTCTGATTGGTTAGGGGCTTGGATGTCTATATACATCTATCCTGGATCCAATGGGTGGTGGAGGAGGAATTAAAAGAACAAGTTGCTTTCACTGGGGAAGGAAACACTCCTGAAAATTGCAGAATATCTTCAGCATGGCATGAACTAGAACATAACTAAATAGTGGGGAGAAGAGAACCAAATAAATTTGGTGGTGTTTTTTTTTTTTACCAAGTTCTGTCTTAGGAATCAGCCACCCTAACCCAAGCTGCTACAATGGCTTGGCTCTCTTGGTACGCGTCCATTTCCCTGAGTTTCCAATGACCTTCTGAGTACAAGCGAGCTTCAAATTAAATGATAATGTTGCTGATAAATCAACAGACCGAGAGATGAAATGGATTGGGGTTCTGCCAGGCCTGCTCGAGTTTTCATTCCATGTTTTAACCATCACCTCCTCTTTCCCAATGATGACGTCCTTCTTTTTTCTTTCTTTTTTTCTTTTCCCCTTCCCACCTTTCCTTCCTGCAGCGACCCCTCCCTTCCTCTCCCCCTTTAGTCAAAGTCAAAGCCATGCGATTCAATGGCGTTTAAAATTCTAAGACTTTCAAGTCCGGAAACACTCCGGGTGGCATTCCAGCTTTGGCTCTCAAACATCTGCAGTTTTCAAAGGGGGTGGTGGAAGGGGGAGGGGCGGAAGAGAAGTGAGCCTCTTTTCATGAGAGTTCAGCTTCATGAATGCAAGATTACAGGCTGCTAGAAAAGAGATCCTCTATCCTTCAGAAATGCAGCAAATAGCTTATTCTTCCATGGGCTAAGAGTCCCCACTCCCTTCCTCCCTCCCTCCCTCCCCTCCCTCCCTCCCTCCCTCTCTCTCTCTCTCTCTCTCTCTCTCCTCTCTCTCTCTCTCTCTCCTCTCTCTCTTCTCTCTCTCTCTCTCACACCACACAACACACACACACACATACACACACACTCTCACTCTCTCACGCACACAGAAAGGGGGGAGAAAAGAGAAAGAGGGGTGAAAGAGAAAAAACGGAGGGAGGGAGAGAGGTTGGGAGAGAGAATGCATTTTTGTGTGCCACTTTCCTAACTGCTGACCCAAATGAGCACTTAACACAATCAGATCTCCTAGGACAACAGACTAATCCTGCTAATGGGATTACAGGCCATGCTAAAGACAGCATGCCTTGATGCTCTGCATGGAAATGTCCTCCACTCCATCCTTCATACTGAATATTATCCTGGCGCTACATTTTTCTTTGAAGAACCACACAACTGGTCTCGCCCAAACCACAGAATCACCAGTTGGAGAATATATCTAGTCTAACTCCCTGCCCATGGCAGGATCCACAGATTTCCTGTAAAATTTAATTCCTGACCTCATTTAAACGTCTCCAACAAGGCAAGACGCGACTAGCTCCTGATGCAATCTGCCCTAGGTGGTTGCCTTCCAGATTTTCTCTTTTCATGCAGATTTCTTACGTTTGTTCCTCAAACTTGGCACATTTTGATGAGACAGTGGAAACTTTAGGTCACATAACTCAATCTGCCATATTTTTTAAAAAATGGCTTAACACCATGCTACAGAAGTTCATTAACCTGGACAACTTTCTGCAGAATAAAATGCTTGTTCTGAAGTTACTGTAGATAAGTGATGGACAGGCAAATTCCTCTACATTCTCTTCGAACTTGGTTTGTTGAAATGAAATTTGCTGCTCGTAATTTTCTTCCAACAGAGAAAGGAATTTCAGTGACTTTTTTCTCGGGTGTGGTAGAATGCCCTTGCACGTAATTTACAAATGAAGTAGCTAGTAAGAGGTGCAGCAGTCTGCAGAGTCCTTCCGTTCTTATGTTTCCCATTTGGGACCCAGGAAAAGACCAGGTGACAACATCTCTCATGCAGCTCGTAATGGAATAGGTGGATGACCCTTGGGGGACGAGGGGAAGAGATGTTGCTAGGAAACAGTCAAGAGAGTCAGGAGCCCCCCCCAGTGGCTTAATACTTAGAGGAAGAAATTGTTCAGAGAAGGTTTGCACCTTCAGATGTGCAAGATTTTTCAAAAGAGGACAATCAACTATAACAAAAAAAATCTAAGCATCTCTCCACCAAAAATCAACACCCAGATCAACATAGATTAACTCCAAGATTAACATCAGACCAACAATTAAGTAAATGATACTACAACCAAGAAACTGCCAAAGAAGTCAACATTAAACAGCCCAACCAAAGAACTTGTAAGACCTTCCCCACCAACACTGGAATATGGATGGGGATGGCCTCAGAAGACAAGACACTAGGACAGGGGTAATCAACCTGGCTCTTTATGAGTCGTGGACTTCAACTCCCAGAATTCCTGAGCCAATTTGGGTTACTTATCTCCTCTCTGGTCATCTGCTACTTCTTTGTAGTTCCTCATGCTTAATAATGTGTGAGGCATCATACATGACAATTCTTCATATGAAGATTTTTGCAGCCCAGATCAGATTCAGTTTCACTCCTTTATCTTAAATGATATATACAGTTTCCCATTTAGCAATGTTCAGTGTTTTGATATATTTTAAATTCTGTTCATTAGTATGTTCCCCCACTCTTTTAAACAGAAAGGTGATATAACATTTTAAAACAAATAAGCATTCAAAAAATATGCACAAGAAAAACCTATGATTCGGGAGCAATCAAGCGAAAGAAGAAAAGAATGATCTTAAGAAAGGGTGAAGAGATTTTTTAAAAAAAGACATTGCTAGAAAAGATTCAAAATCAACCGCAATAAGAAGAATGTATAATTAACTTTAAAAAACTAATAGCTTGCATAATTGGTTTGCTATTTAAGCCTATGTTGGAGATGCTTAGCTGGTTGATTATTTAAGTAAGCCATGTTCCACACCTGCACTACACAAAGCATTCTGCTCCAATGTCTGTTGGGTTTTTCTTACAAGCCCATCATGGCTTGTAAAATACTTTTTCCAGCAATGTATCTGGTAAAAACAAATCAATCTATTGTTTAAGCCTGCTAACAAGAAAGGATAATTATATAGTTATCTCTCACTTAAAGAACAGGTCTAATTGTCCACATGCTTTATAAATTTCTCAGCACTTTGTTGGACTTCAGAAAGAAACACAAGCAGAAAGAAACAGAAAACAATGCATACAAACAACATTTTGACAAAAAAAATATGTAGCTTTGAAATCAACGTCATGTCTTCACAAAGAGTCAGGAACAATTCAAGGACAAAGATATTTGAACATAAACATTTTCTTTGGTTGTTTATACAATATCAGTGACACTGAAACATCTGTTAAAAATGAAGAACTCTTCATAATAGGATGGAAATAATTTAAAATATAAAATATGTGAATGCTGGAGAATATGAAACTGGCAGTAACATTTTTCTATTGAAGGAGATTTTTTCCTGAAAGGTGAGACCCAAAGATGGAATTCTGTTTGAGTTGCATCTGTTCACCCTCTTAGAGTTATTAAGTTTCCTTTGGGGAAAGGCTGGACTTTGAAGAATGAAAAATCTATGTGCTCTAGCTAACCACATTTCAAAAAGTCCATCATTAGCTTTCCTTCCTTCCTTCCTTCCTTCCTTCCTTCCTTCCTTCCTTCCTTCCTTCCTTCCTTCCTTCCTTCCTTCCTTCCCCCCTTCTCCTTCCTTCCTTCCTTCCTTCCTTCCTTCCTTCCTTCCTTCCTTCCTTCCTTCCTTCCTTCCTTCCTTCCTTCCCTTCTTTCTTTTCTTTCTTTCTTTCTTTCTTTCTTTCTTTCTTCTTTCTTTCTTTCTTTCTTTCTTTCTTTCTTTCTATTATCTCTGATTCTCAGAGATTGCCTGGACAAGTCCTTGCAGTTTTCTTGGCAAGGTTTTTCAAAAATGCTTTGCCATTGCCCCTTTCCCAGGGCTGAGAGATAGAGACTGGCCCAAAGTCACTCAGCTGGCTTTGTACATAACCACTACACCAAACCAAGTGTCATTCATCAGAAGTATCAAAACTAAAAGTCAATATGCAAGGGACATTCCCCCCCAAAAAATCATAAATTGCTAATAAAGATAGTAGGAAATTATGCTTTCTTCATTTAGACTTAGGTCCTCCCTATCAGAAAAGAAATATAACATTGATCAGTGAGACAATACTATCTTCAACCAGGAAATAGGTAATTTATTAATACTGTACTAGTTAGGAGAAGAATTCCTAAATACATTGCAAGACATTATCTCGCTGGACATCTAGTGTACTGTACAGTAAAGAAGATATCAGCAGATTCTCCTTGTCACAAGATGTCACCTGAATAGAAAATTGAAAGTGCAGATAGTAAACAAAAGCTAACTTAGTGGAAAAAGAGCACTCCTTAAAAATGATTCATTTCATTTCTGGCATGGAGATATAGTTGACACCCTGCAACAAATCACAAGTCAGATGCTGAGACAGTCATATTGTCCACGCTATTTCTTTGAAAAAACAAAAAAAGAATCTAGAAAGCTTGATTTGGTAAGATAGTTCTCCGAATTTAGGCTTAAGTTAGCACTTTGAATGGGCTCCAGAAATCAAAATCATCTTGCTTGTATATTTGGAATACAGTAAGGGGATTTGAGCAATTCATACCCAAACTAGCAACAAGAATGATTCGGGGACTGGAGACTAAAACGTATGAAGAACAGTTGCAAGAATTGAGTATGGCTAGTCTGCTGACAAGAAGGAGTAGGGGAGTCATGATAGCAGCATTTCTGCCCCACGAATCCCAGCGACCGGTTAGGCACATAGGGTGCCTCCTATGGGTCCCGTCTGTTAGACAATGTCGTCTGGCGGGGCCTAGGGTCAGGGCTTCTCTGTTGCTGCCCCAGCCCTCTGGAACCACTTCCCCCAGAGGTTCCGTACTGCTCCCTCCCTCCTAGCTTTCCGGAAACTTTTAAAAACACATCTATGCAGACAGGCCTGGGGCGTGTGAGCTGCGCTCTGCCCCTGGGCCTTTGATTGGGATTGTATGTTGTATGAGTGAGTATAGTTTTTATAGTTTTATATTGTATCATTATTTTAAATGATTTATATATCTTTGTACTTGTATTTGTGTTGTGAGCCGCCCTGAGTCTGGGGAGAAGGGCGGCATATAAGTCAAAGAAATAAAATAAATAAATAAATAAATTTGAGGCTGACACAAAGAAGAAGGGTCAACCTATTTTTCAAAGTACCAGATGGCAAAACAAGAAACAATGAATGGAAACTAATCAAGAGAGAAGCAACCTGGAATTAAGGAAACATTTCCGAATGGTGAGAACAAATATCCAGGCTTGCCTTCAGAAGTTGTGGGTGCTCCATCACTGGAGGCTTTAAAAAAAAAAAAAAAAAAGACTGGACAGCCATTTGTCTGAAATGGTATAGGGTCTTCTGCTCGAGCAGGGGGTTGGACTAGAAGACCTCTAAGGTCCCTTCCAACTCTATTATTCTATGTTTTATGTTCAATGTTGTGTTTATTTCATTTTGATGTTGATATTATTAACTGCCAGGCATGCTTTCTGAACAAGGCAATATATAGGTAGAGACTAATGTGAGTATTTTAAAAATATTTCAGAGATCAATAGGGGACACCAAAATGGAAAGACATCTTCAAAGAGGAATTCTTTATACTTATTTCACAAGCTCACATTTCAAGCTCTGTGTTTCCTTATCTCTTCTGGCAGTTCACTCTATGAATTACATAAGAGTTCATTTCCCCCCCCCAGCTGTTACATATACTCAGGTTTCTTCAGCAGATCTGGTAATGCAAGACCACATTCCTAAAATGGGTGGGTGTTTTTCCTCTCTCTCCCCCCCCCATGCATCCCACAACCCAGTATGTTATTCCATCACAGACTGGAAATGAAAAATCCTACCTATAGTTCATGCATAAGACTGATAAAACATAAGGGGTGCAAGTAACTGTATTATGCAATTTATCACGCAGATATCCCTGTGTTTAAACACATGTACTGGCTTGCAAAGGGGTAGGGGAAGAAAAAATAAAAGGTCTCTTAGAAAATGATTACCCTGTCAACTAAGTCAACAGCAATGACACCATGATAGAAGCCAGCAGTTTTGTCACATTGTTTTATCACTATAATTACATCAGGACATAGTTAACTGTCCGGGAAAGATAAGATAAGTGAGGCTGCTCTGGTTAAGGTGGCTCTTGCTTCTGAAATTTCTGTTTTGGAATTTATAGAACGATTCTTTCTTTTGGACCTCACATCCAATTATTTCCTTTCTTTCAGAAGAGCTCTCATCCTCTGAAAGAGCCATCAAGAACGTTTTGGCTCGTTTTCCATCTCAGCCAAGCGAGAACCCAATGATACAGGAAAGAAAAGGGAAGGACAAACACTGCCGTCACTCTTCAGGGTCTTCCACTGCTTCAGTCCTACAGCCTGCATATCAACGGGCAATTCCATTTCTCTGTGTGCTTGAGCAGAATTTT